>JACEFZ010026075.1:0-359573 GCA_014155875.1 Cepaea nemoralis
GCATGGGTTGTTTTATATCTGTGTCATGGCATGCATTGTTTTATATCTGTGTCATGGCATGTATTGTTTTATATCTGTGTCATGGCATGTATTGTTTTATATCTGTGTCATGGCATGCATTGTTTTATATCTGTGTCATGGCATGGTATTGTTTTATATCTGTGTCATGGCATGGGTTGTTTTATATCATTTTCATCTCATCTTTTTGTATGGTTTGTTTTATGCCAGTATAATATCATGAGTTTTATGTCAGCATCATGTCATGGATTGTGTTATGTCAGCATCATGTCATGGATTGTGTTATGTCAGCATCATGTCATGGATTGTGTTATGTCAGCATCATGTCATGGATTGTGTTATGTCAGCATCATGTCATGGATTGTGTTATGTCAGCATCATGTCATGGATTGTGTTATGTCAGCATCATGTCATGGATTGTGTTATGTCAGCATCATGTCATGGATTGTGTTATGTCAGCATCATGTCATGGATTGTTTTATGTCAGCATCATGTCATGGATTGTGTTATGTCAGCATCATGTCATGGATTGTGTTATGTCAGCATCATGTCATGGATTGTTTTATGTCAGCATCATGTCATGGATTGTTTTATGTCAGCATCATGTCATGGATTGTGTTATGTCAGCATCATGTCATGGATTGTGTTATGTCAGCATCATGTCATGGATTGTTTTATGTCAGCATCATGTCATGGATTGTTTTGTCAGCATCATGTCATGGATTGTGTTATGTCAGCATCATGTCATGGATTGTGTTATGTCAGCATCATGTCATGGATTGTGTTATGTCAGCATCATGTCATGGATTGTGTTATGTCAGCATCATGTCATGGATTGTGTTATGTCAGCATCATGTCATGGATTGTGTTATGTCAGCATCATGTCATGGATTGTGTTATGTCAGCATCATGTTATGGATTGTGTTATGTCAGCATCATGTCATGGATTGTGTTATGTCAGCATCATGTCATGGATTGTGTTATGTCAGCATCATGTCATGGATTGTGTTATGTCAGCATCATGTCATGGATTGTTTTATGTCAGCATCATGTCATGGATTGTGTTATGTCAGCATCATATCATGGATTGTGTTATGTCAGCATCATGTCATGGATTGTGTTATGTCAGCATCATGTTCTGGGAGCCTCAGTAGCATCAGTGGCTAGATGCCTGCCTGCTGGCCCAGTGATCATGGGTGTGAATCATCATCAGGACAGATTCTCCCAGGCTAACCCAGCCAAAAATTGGCACCAGGGAAGGATATTGAAGGAGCTCCAGGAGATAGCAAGATAGGACAGCTTGGCGTGAGTTGATTAAAGGCCTATGTTCCCATAATGGATAAATGGAAGAAGAGGAGAAGGAAGAAGAATACCAGCCCTCCTTAGTTGCCTCTTATGACATGTGTGGAAGTTACAGTGTTACTCTTTACTTTATTTAAGGGCATAGGTAAAGCTCAGGTGAACTTCATACGTCAACTACTAGATATTGTTCCTGAGGGTAAGATGGCTGGCATTATATTCACCCATGAAGTGCTGATTAATCAAGGATATAAGGCCAAGCATCTTACGCCCAAAATGTTGCATAAGAAGTGGTATCGGTTATGTTTTGTATGTGTGTGATACTGATCTATTTATATGTATATAGACATGTTATTCATGCTGCCCGTATGTTGCTGTACCCTAACCCATAAGAAGTGGTATCGGTTATGTTTTGTATGTGTGTGTTACTGATCTATTTATACGTATATAGACATGTTATTCATGCTGCCCATATGTTGCTGTATCCTAACACAGGAGTTTATGCTTTACGTCCATGGTCCTGACCTCTGCCACGAATCTGATCTGCGTCATGCAATGGCCAACTGCTGCGAGGCAATCATGGGAGCTTTATTCTTAGATGGAGGTGAATCAAATGCTTACAGATATTTATGTGTCACTGGAATTATTTGTTTCATGTGTTTAATGTAACATTTGTCCATGCTGTGATTGTATGTTCTTCTTCTTCTTCTTCTTCGTTCATCCGGAGTTTTTTTTTCGGATGTGATTGCGTTGTGCCTGTTTACAGCAGAGCTGCGTTCTTGCGCCGTTAGGCCGACACATCCGACTTCTGCTGGCATTTGTTGACCGGGTTAACCTTCCCGGGGGTTTCTTAGGACGTTTGACTCTCACTGTTGTGGTGTTATCCCCCATCCCAGCTGGTCCATATAGAACAGCCAAAGATCCTGGTCAGCCCTCAAGGGAAGGCAGGGGCAGACCATGGGCATTCCCCGCCATCCAAGGAGGCTTCCATACTTGCAGAGCCGATACATAGCGCTCTGGTACTGGGCTCACCCAAGGAATCGTCACGTCCTGCACATGGCTGCTTAGCCTCACTTCCGTATATTGGGCCTTCCGTTCACCATAGGCTGTTCTTCCGGAAACCAGAAGTATGCAGTCTGCAGATGACATCCACACAGTGAGCTTTCGATTCGGACTTTCCATGTAATGGATTTGCTAGCCAAGCAATATTCCATTTCGTGCCACTAGGACACTTTTCCACCTTTTATGAAGCCCACACAGTGGGCTTTTGATTCAGACTTTCCACGTAATGGATTTGCTATCCAAGCAATATTCCATTTCGTGCCACTAGGACACTTTTCCACCTTTTATGAAGCCCACACAGTGGGCTTTTGATTCGGACTTTCCACGTAATGGATTTGCTATCCAAGCAATATTCCATTTCGTGCCACTAGGACACTTTTCCACCTTTTATGAAGCCCACAGAATGGGCTTTTGATTTGGACTTTCCACGTAATGGATTTGCTATCCAAGCAATATTCCATTTCATGCCTCTGGGTCTTCATGCACCTTTAAATGTCAACCTGTATATAGTTAAAGTAATCTGCGGTCAACTTTAGTTTGTTGATATCTCCATAGAGCTTGTCCTCAAATGAAGCAGGTGTGGGCCAAAATATCTTTCTCTGTTCTGCATACGTTGGGCAATCCTGCAGCAAATGTTTTGCTGTCATTTTTCCAGTTCTACAATTACATTCATCGGTATCTCCTATCTTTAGTTTATTGAACAAGTGGTATTTCAGCCTGTTATGTCCTGTGCGGAGTCTGAAGATTGCTACTTGATCTTTTCGGTCGAGTTTGTAATATGCATCATCCTTCTGATGGCCTGGATGCTCCGATTCCCATTTGGTTCTATAAGTGCTTTTTATCAACCTCTTTGCCTCATTATAGGTTATGTCTATGTCAGGCTGTGGTAGTCGTCCGCCCTCTTTTGCCAGTCTGTCAGCCTCTTCGTTTCCAGGTATACTGCAATGTGATGGGATCCACTGTATTACAACTTTTTTGGATTTCTGGCATAGACCATGGAGTGCTGCTCTTAGGTCAGTTAGTTCTGTGCTGTTATTGCTCTTCAGTATTGAGACAGCTGACTTTGCATCTGTGAAGATAGCTATTTGCTTCTCTTTATTTTCCTCCATCAGGAGCATTTCTGCTGCAGTTTTCAGAGCCTCTACCTCCGCTTTGAAGTTACTTGAAAATTTTCCAGTTGCCATTGAATGTGTTTTTTTCGCTCCATTTTTTAAATTTAGGAGAATTCCTCCTCCTCCATTCTCTATTGAATTTTTGGCTGATCCATCTGTATATGCATGGGTCCAATTCCTGCTTGGGTAATGTTCTTTTATGTAGTTAAGGGTTATTTCTCTTCTTTCGGTTTCATGCTGAGTGTTCTTTTTCTCAATACCAGGAATGTTTTCTATCATCTCAGGCAGTTGCTGCTGTCTCCAAGCTGGGAACTTGTGTGCATTGTGTATGGGCTTGACTGTTGATATGTTAAGTATAGGATCTGCCCTAATCCTTCGTTTGCAGTTTCTACAAAGTTGCTACGCTTCAGTCTTCCCTTTCCAAAACCATTAAATCTGTTGTACATAGGGTGGTCTGTCAATCTTCTAAATTTTTCTGCTTGTTGCTGGGCTCTGCTATCTCTTCTATCCTGCATTGGTTGTAAACAAGTGATCTTTTCTAGTTCATTAATAGGCGTTGTCTTCAGGCTTCCAGTTATGATTCGCATTCCTTGATTTTGGACTCTACTTATTTTGTTAAAGTTTGACTTAGCTGCTGTTGCCCAAGCTGCAATGCCATATTCCAGTACTGGCCTCACCCGTCCAGTATATAACTTCTTGAGAACTTTCTCATCTGCTCCCCATGTTGTACCAGCAAGCTTTTTCATGATTGCCATTCTTTGCCTTGCTCTTGTTCGATTTTTCTCAACCTGTGTCTTCCATGTCAGGCGACGATCAAAGGTGACTCCTAGATAGTTTGGATTTTCTTCATGGCGCAATATTTTTCCATTCAATACCAGCTTAGGTTGCTGAGTTTTAGTTGAGAGGGAGAACACTGTGCATGTTGTTTTCTCCTCACTTATCTTCACTAGCCATGATTTTGACCAGTCCTCTAGCGCTAATAGGGCTTGCTGTATTCTGCTGTTAGCTGTACTAATATATTCTTCAGATGTCCATATGGCTAGGTCATCTGCAAAGGATGATGTGTGTACTCTGGCTGGAAAATTTTCCGTGATGTCGTTTATATATGCTAGGAATAATGTTGGTGAAAGAACTCCTCCTTGGGGACACCTTGCTCCAACAGCATCATTTTGCTGGTTTGTCCTTGTACTTTTGTCCTGGCAGTTCTGTTCTCAAGGTAGTGGCTGATCCATTTGTACATTTTCCCGCAAACATGCATTTTTTGCAGTTTTACTTTCAGTCCTTCCTTCCATACTTTATCAAATGCTTTTTCTAAATCTATCCAGACTGCTAGTGTGTGCTTTTTCTCTTGGAAGGCATCCTCTATTTCCTGAGCTATATAGGTTATTTGATCTTCAGTAGATCTGTACTTTCTGAATCCTGCTTGGTGAGGTGTTAAGAGTTGGTTTTCTTCCAGATGCCATGTTAGCCTGCCATTGATAATGCGTTCCATTAATTTTCCTACACAGCTAAGAAGAGTGATAGGTCGATAGCCATTTGGTTCTTCCAGGTCTTTTCCTTTCTTTGGGACTGGTATTAGTATAGCTTCCTTCCATGCCTGTGGGACTATTCCCCTCTTCCAGCTGTAATTTAGGACTGCTAGTAGTTTCTTTTTTGCCTTAGTGCCTAGTCCTATTAGCATTTCATTTGTGATTCCATCCTTTCCTGGTGATGTCTTCTTTTTTAGGGTATTCATTGCCTGTTCCATTTCTTCCATTGTTAGATTTGCCATCATATATTCTGCTGCTGTCTCTGTATATGTATGATGTATCTGTTTATCTTTGATTGCTTTCTTCTGTTCGGCTGTAATATCAATGTGGTTTGCACTGGCATAGTGTTCCATTAGTGCATTTGCAGCCTTTTTTCCTGTAAGCAAGGCATTTCCTTGTTTAATTGTTATTTGTTTGTTTCTAGGTCCTTCATTGTTCATGGCTTTCACTAGTTTCCATAGTTTGTTTCCATCCCTGTCAAAATTCAGGTTTTCTGTTTTTTTCCTCCAACAATCTCTTGTTGTTTGATTTACTGTTCTTTTATATTTTGCTGAGATGGCTTTGAGAGAGATGTTCGCTTCAGTTGTTTGTTCTCTCTCTGCGGTCTTCCTAGCATCTTCAACTTTGTCCTCCAAACTTTGTAGTTCCTCAGTCCAGTATGGTTTGTAATTTTTCCTCGCTCCTCTTGGAATAGACTCAGTGGCCGCCTGTATTATTGCTCTGTTTAGACTTTCCACCATTTGCTTCATGTTGCCATATCGTGTATTTATGTTTTCACAATATTTGTCTGTTAGTATGGCAAATCTGTCCCAATCTGCTCGTTTGTAATTCCAGCGGGGCAAAGGCTTTTGCTCCTGTGGAACATACTCCATATTTATTACAAGCTTGATTGGTCTGTGGTCACTACCTGCTAATTGGTCAAGCACATGGCGATCGATTTTGTGGAGGATGTCTCCTGTGCAGAAAGCTAAGTCTGGAGTAGAAGTGGTAATCCATCTTCTGGAGTAGAAGCTCGGTGTGTCATCCGCTTTGTTGAGTAGATGGAGATTTGAGTCTATTTCCCAGTCCTCCACTTCATCTCCTCTTTTGTCAGTATCTGGATATCCCCATCTTTCTGAACGGCTATTAAAGTCTCCGACAACAATGCAATTTGTGTCAGTTATTTTCATGTTTCAGAGTGTAAGATCCTTATCTGCCGGGCTATACAGATTATAAATTCTTATTTTCACGTCCTTTATCATTATATCAACACCTATAATTTCCGTTTGGTTGTCAGAGATCACAGATACTTCGCTGCAAGGTATTGTGTTTCGTGTAAGTATTACAACTCCTCCTTTGTGTCCTTCGCGGTCGAAACGTGTGGCCTGATATCCCTCGACTGAAAATGTGCGATTGGCGTTGAGGTGTGTCTCTTGAATGCATGCCACATCTATTCCATCTTTATGAAGACGCTGTGTTAGGGAGGCTTTCTTGTTATAAACTCCTTCTGCATTCCATTGTAGTATGTTGAGTGTCCGGGGTGTTTGGTCAATAGCTCTTAATCTACTCCTCTGTGCCTTGACTCCACAGCACAGGGGAAGGTGACCACCAGTAGTCATGGGTGGACCCCCTCGAGGCAGGGGGCCCGGCACTATCACCGCCTGATGGGACTTCACGGGATTAGCACCATAATGATTAATTTTCATCTGTGGCATCATGAAATGATAAAGTTACGTTGCACTTCTTTGTCAAGTCTATGGCTCAGTACATCCGATTTCGACAAGCATTTGTTCGGGATGCTTTCCCTAGCCTTTGACTGTCCCCAGTCTACCTACAAGGCAGCAGGTTTGTGCGTCACTTCGTCTGGTCCCTCTCCCTTGACCTGTCCGACATGGGTGACCCTACCAGTAGCTGTGCTACCGTCGGCATAGCTCTTGGGGTCATTGGAACGCACAAGCCCCTCTACCTCGTCAAGGTGGACGCACGGCAGAGGGGTGACTGGGATCACCGTGGCTGTTTTCCACTGTCTGGGGATCTTTCCCGTCTGCCATATTACATTATACAGCTTAGGTAATCGTTTTTATGGTGTTATTCGGGAGCTTTTTGAGGATGGTATAATTTAGAATGTCCGCCCCAGCCGCGGTTTCGGATTTTTCGTTTAGCGCTGTCATCACCTCATCTGTTGTGATGTCTGCATCCATAAAGTGTTCTTCGATGTTCTCGTCTGCTGTGTCTTTTAGCTCTTGTGTCATTTCCTCCCTTCTTTGTCTTTCGTTGCTTCCTAGTCTTTTGTTAGAGCAGACTTCGTGGAAGTAATCTCCGAACACTTTGGCTTTGTCCTGGTCTGTTACTGCTAGTTTCGTGCTTTTGATGGTTGGGATTTTGCTGGTCTTTTTATTTCCTTGAATAGCTTTTATTTGTTTCCACACCTTTGTGGTTGGTGTATCTGGACTGAGTGTTTGACAGAATCTTTTCCACTCCTTCTCTTTTGCATGTTTTACTGCTCTGTTTGCTTCGTTTCTGAATTTCTTGAATTCTTCAAAATTCTCTTCTGTCCTTGCCTTTTGGTATTTCTGCAGCGCTCTTTTCCTATATTTGTTGTGCCGCTGTGCACTTGTCGTTCCACCAGGCCACTGGGTTGTGCCATCGTTTTTGGGGTGTCTGGGGCTCTTTCTTACCCGGTCTTAGATACTCTGGCATATTTTTGTTAGGGATGTGCTTGATGGCTATCCTCAGTATGTTTCTGGTCAGTCTCTCTGTATATTTATCAATGTCTTCCCGTTCCTGCTGTTCCAGGTCTGTGTTGGTCATCTCTTCTCTGAACTGCTCCCATTTTGCTTTCTTGAAGTGGAAGGTTGGCCTGTTGTTGTTGGCGCTTAGCTGGGGCTTTGTTCTGGTGTTGATTATTATGGGTAGGTGGTCTGTGTTCGTGTCCTCTGTCACTTCCCACTGGCTGCTTGCTAGACCTATGGTGGCTATTGTCAGGTCGATGGCTGTGTCTTGGCAGTTTGGCCTGGGGTCTATCCTGGTTATCGTCCCATCGTTGAGCACTGCCAGCTGATTGTCTTCGATAAACTCCATGAGTTTTGTACCAGCCCTGTCGTTCTGTATAGCTCCCCATGTGTTGTGGTGACAGTTGAAGTCTCCCACTATTAGGGCTTCTGCTGTAAGTCTGGTTTGGAGGGCTTGGGTGTCTTCATCCTCAATTACCCCTCTGGGACAGTATACATTAATTATAGTTAGGTTTTTAGGGTTCCCTGTGATAGTTGCACTGACACACTCCAAGTTCTTGGTGCGGAATGTTTCCTGTGTCACAATCTGGAACTGTTCGTGCACTAACAGGGCAACCCCGCCCCCTTTAGCTTCTGTCCTGTCCTGTCTAATTACCGTGAACCCACGGCACCTATACTGTTGATTTGGTTTCAGGTGGGTTTCCTGCAGGGCATAAATGCAGTTCTGGCTCCCCAGTTGTTTCATGATGTCTGGGAGGTGGGATTTAATGCCCCTGCAGTTCCACTGTATTATTTTCACGTTTCTATTCTCCATTTTTGGTTCTACTGTTATTGCTGTCTGACCCTGTCTCTGGTTGTCCTTCATTCTTTATCTTTCAGAGTCTGGCTGTTTTCGTTGTCATGGTTAGCTGGTTTCTTCCTCTACTGTAGGGTAATCGTTCACTCCGCCAGTATGGCACTGCGCTCTCCTTGAGTATTCCACGTTGGTGAGCTATCACAGTATTGAACCTCGATGTGACTTCTTTTCTGATTCTTTCTATTTTGTTGTTCATTTCCTTTCAGCTGGCTGTCCATCCACATAGGTTGTTTGCCCTCTTGCGCCAGAGGTGAGCAATTCCCACATTTCATTGTGTTCTGTTTCCATTTTTTGTAGTTTGCTTTCCTGGTCATTTACCATCTTTTTGATTTTTTCCAATTGTTCTTCAATGCTTTAGGGCGGTTTTTTTCATCTTTGCTGTGGTCTCTTCCATCTGTTTGGTGGCCTTTGCTAGTTTTCCTTCTGCTTCCTGTACTCTTTTAAGAGCTTTTCTTCAGGTTCTCGTCCTCTAGCCTTGTGTCTGATTCTGCTTCTTTTTGTGCCTGTTGGCTTTTGTCTTGCGGTTTGTCTGCTACTTGTGCTCTCTGGTTAGTCGTGTTTGTTTGCATTATCCGCCTCTTGGGTAGCGTTTCAGGGCCGCTTTTGTGGAGGTTCTGCTTCAATTTAACTATCCTGAGTGGTGTCTTGGTTAGCACTGATTCCCTCCAGGCCGCCAGTTCCCTTTTGTATGCAGGACACCCCTTGTATCTTGCACCGTGATTGCCCTTGCAGTTGGCGCATGTTCTTTTGGGATTGTGTTCTGCGTATTTTGTTTCGTTTTTTTTGCGAGCTGGCAGTCGCTCCTCCAGTGCGGTCCTCCACAGAACTTGCACGTTGGCACTTTCTGTCTGCAACTTTGCCGGAAGTGGCAACATTTCTGGCAAAGTGTGCACTGTGCTAATGGGGGAACATATGCTTCGATGTGCTTGGGTTCCTTGTTTAGGGATATCTGACTGGGCGGGTCTTGTCCTTCACATTTGATTTTTATGATCATAGTGGGTTTTCCTTGCCTGTTCATTATTCTTTGCCCATCTACAATCCGAGATTGTTTCTTTTCTTTTCTAAGGTCGATTAAGATCTTAGTCATGTGCCATTGAGGGTTGATGCCTTTGACCACTATGTCGCAGGTTGGTTTGTGGATGTTGATGTCCACCTTGATCCCATGATTCAGTTGGATATTGTGGGGTTTCTGTGTGTCTTTAATTTTTTTAATGATGGCCTCCATTTTTTCTGTTTTGTTTGGGTGTACGAATACCTTCCCTTGCTTTGTCTTATATGCTTTCTCGATGTTTCTTTTTCCTAGTGCGTTATCAAGCATCGTTCTTATCTCAGAGTTATTCAGCGAAATGATTTTCGCCTGCCCTTGAT
This sequence comes from Cepaea nemoralis, assembly GCA_014155875.1. Taxonomy (NCBI): domain Eukaryota; kingdom Metazoa; phylum Mollusca; class Gastropoda; order Stylommatophora; family Helicidae; genus Cepaea; species Cepaea nemoralis. Next base: position 9,956 of record JACEFZ010026075.1, read on the forward strand.
TGATTTGTGTTGCTACTAGTCGAGTCTTCTCGCTCTCTGCTTTGGTCACTGGACTGCTGTCTCGGGTTTTAGACGCCTCTCTCCGGTTGTGTAGTCGCTCACAGCTTTTCTTTGAGTTGGCAGTCGGTGCTGGACCAGATGCTACTGGCTTCTTGTTGTCTCTGGCAGGTGCAGCTGCCAGCCTTCCCCCTGTTGGTACTTGATTTAGGGCCGGCAGCGGCCTTTTCCGAGTAAAGCTCTTTGTTTTGCGAGCTACTTCTTGTGTTGTACGTCCATTTTTCTTCTGTTTGCTTGAAATTATCGCGGTGATAGTATTTTATATTTATAAAGTAATGTTAGTACTCACGTTTCTTGCTTTCCCTTGGAAATATTAACACACACAATCACGATAATCCAATAGTACTAATGAAGACACGTGCGACTCCAGCGATGAAAGACACACGAGTTTCTTGTTTTTACTTTGTGAATAAACGCGTGTCACAATCGTGATATTCCAATAGTAAGGATAAACAATGTGCTGACCATACAGGACCATAGCTAACAGCCTATTTAACTAGTATCCCAAATGCCATTAACATTCCTCCATAATTGCTCTAATAAAATGTTTCACACATTCCTACAGTCTTGTACAAAGTCCACAGGCCCAGTGTTAATTGCCTTATCAGATCTGTTTTCACACATTCCTGAGTCTGCCAGTCAGAGTGGATGGGGCTTGTTTACAGCCCTGGGGCTATTATCTCTCCCTGTGTCAAGGTTATTCACACCTGGGCGATTTCCTACCTCTGCTTATCAGGTGTCATGCCTGGTCGGTTTTAATTACACAGTCCATGGAGTCTGCCATCCTGTGGGTGTAATTATCAGTTTGACCTGTAACACTTTGAATCTGGACTGGCTGGGTAGTTTGACTGGTGTTAAATTACACTTCTCAGATAGAAAGACATTCCTGGTGGTTTGTTTACTTGCAGGTTTTGCAAGCTTACATCAAGACGGTATAGCCTTGAATATAGAGAAAATAGTTATGTTCGTCTGTTGATTCTCTACATGGCCCACCAAAAGTGAACCGAAAATTGTTCTGGGATGTAAAGGCGGCATTTCATGACAGGAAGTAAACAAAGACTTACATCTTTGCTTTATTGACTACTCAAAGGCTTTCGATAAAGTAAGACGTGTCAACATGATGGAGATACTTGCATATCTGCAAATTGATGGAAAAGACCTTAGACTCATAAAGACATTTATTGGAAACAACAAGCTGCCATAAAGATGAATAATAAAGTAGGTCAGTATTAGCCTTTCAGGATCCTCCTTTTTGGTCCACTGAAAACCCACCTTGGCGGGAGACATTTCGCGAATGACGCCAAAGTTGAATGTGAAGTGAAAATGTGGTTTAGAAACAGAGTGCGCAGTTCTATGCAGCCGGTCTGGGAGGACTGATAAAACGATGGGATAAGTGCATCAATGTTGGTGGAAATTGTCTTGAGAAATAAAGGGACAATATATGTATAAAAATAAACTGGTTTCAAGTTGTTATCATATTTAGTTATTTTTATACAGTCATTTGTGACTTACTTATTGACTTCCCTTCGTGATATGAAATTAAATGGGAATAGACTTAAACAAGTGAATCGATAAAGTTATTTCAGAACAGTAATAACATCTAATGGGAGATGCCTTGAAGAGATTAGAACAAGAATCACCATGGCGAAGGCAGCCTTTTGCAAGATGAAAAACATACTGACCAATAAAAAGATGTAATTTGAAATGAGAAAAAGAGTGTTGAGGTGCTACATAGAACATGTGCTTTTATATGGATGTGAAGCGAGGACAATGAGCAGACAAGCTGAAAAGAATCTGATGGCTGTGGAAATGTGGTTTCTGAGGAAAAAGAATACCAAGGACAGACAGAAAAACCAATGACCAAGTCCTACAAGAAACAAATGAAAACCGTAAACTGATTAGAGAAATTAGACGTCGACAGTCACAATTTTTTGGTCACGTTATGAGAAGAAATTAAATGGAGAACCTGGTGACAACTGGCAAGATCGAGGGGAAGATAACAAGAGGAAGGCAGGATGGTTTGGCCACATTGTATGGCCGAGACAAGAACACTGAGCTGATCCACTACTTTGGTGATTGGGTGAGATGGCAAAACATGACCGCCCACGCTTACCAGCATGGCACATGATGATGATTATGTATGAACATGAGTATGTATGTCTCTGTGTGTGTGTGTGTGTGTGTCTGTCTGTGTCTCTGTGTGTGTATTTGTGTGTGTGTGTGCATGTGTTCCTGCCTGCCTGTCTCGTAACATGGAAACATGCAGTGTTTATGCTCAAAGCATTCATTTGACATTGTTTTTTTATGTGAATGTAACATGCACAATAGATATTTGATGCATGAAAGATGAGTGATGTGAAGGGCTGAATGTAAGACAGGCATATGTGCCCAATTTGTCTCATGTCATCTTGTACTGATGGAAGTTGGGGGTGGTGAACCAGACATTCCTGTCTACAAGTGAGTGCCGTTATCCTATTTTGTCATTAACTGTCTAGTTACTGTTCTACCAAAGTTAGCTCCTTGAGCTATGGCCACCCTGTGAGAAAAGACCCATGTTCCTGTATTCTTGTGCTTAATTGGCACACAATAGAAATAAAGTTAGTTGCATATCCTTTACAGGATGTCGCAGTCAACCCCAGCATTTTTTGGCTGTTTGTGATCTCTTGGCAAGTTTACTTTCAGTAGTTTGCCATTGCTTTCTGAACAGCCGGCACTCATACCATTTTATTAAAACTAATGCAAGGTGATCTGCTGCCAAATTGCCCACAGCTGCGTTTCGAACAAGGTAGACCTCTAGTTTCTGTAAATGTTCTGTGTTTATAAATCAATCGTATAACATACGAGGGTGAGTCAATGAGTAAGTTACACAGTTCTGTAGGATAGCAGGTAAATGTAGTTGGTGTTTTCTACAGATGTCATTAGGTGACAGCAACATCAAGCTTTATATTCCCGTTCGTCAGGTGGCGCTAGGTGTCTCATGCGCAGCGCATAAACAGAATGGCGACTGTACAACCAAAGAGCAACATGCTGTTGTGCGTTTTTTGTGGGCAAAAGGACTGCCTGCAAAGGAACATTCATAAGGAAATGCTTCCGGTGTATGCTGACAAATGTTTGTACCATAAAACGGTGCATAGCTGGGTAGAAAAATATTCTCACGGACGCTCTAAAATTGTTGATGAAATCCGATCTGGTCGTCCTTTTGAGATTGCAACAGAATCATCCATGCAGCGGGTGGAGGAGATGATTAGAGGTGACAGGCAAGTAGTGACAGACTCTGTAGCATCTGCAATAGGGTGCTCACATGGTACAGCATACAGCATAATTCATGATCGATTGAAATTTAAGAAAGTGTGCTCAAGGTGGGTACCCAGACAATTGAAGGAAGAACACAAAATGAACCGATTTGGCCTGTTCTTGCATCGTCTATGTCAAAACGAAGATGAAGGAAAAGACATGCTGAACAGGATTGTTACTGGGGAAGAATCATGGGTGCATCACTACCAGCCGGAATCAAAGCGTTCTTTAATGCAATGGAAACATCCTTCTTCGCCTTGTGTCCAAAAATTCAAAGTTACGCCATCAGCAGGGAAGGTTAATCTGACAGTGCTCTGGGATTGTCAAGGAGTGCTTTTAACCAATTTCAATAAGAAAGGTGACAATGTGAATTCTGAATCGTACTGTGAAGTTCTATTAATGATTCATGATGCAATTTGAAGAAAACATCCAGGACTGCTGACTAGAGGAGTGTTGCTTCTTCATGACAATGCCAGACCACATTCATTCATTGGCACCTTGCCGTCTTGACAGACGATAGTTTGTGCTCTAAAAAGGCATAATAACTTTTAACTATGGCGGTAGCGAGTGTGACTGATAAGGCCAATTTGCGCTGTAAATGTCCGTTCACAGTGGGTGCATGTGAACACATGGTCATTTCCACCATCATGCACCATCTTACGTCTCAAACGCTTGATGTGTGACTTTTCTGCAATAATTTTCTCCTTTGACTTTATTCCATTTCTGATATTTGCCCTCCATGCAACACGTTCAGCGGCGACTTGCTCCCAATGTGCATTATCAATGCCTGTATCAATCATGTCCCGCTTACACACATCTTTGTATCGTAGTAGAGGCCGACCCTGAGATCTCTTACCCATCTGTAATTCACCAAAAAAGATATCCTTTGGTATTCTACCATCATCCATCCTCCTAAGATGTCCTATCCATCTAAGTCTACGAAGACTGAGCATGGAATAAACTGTCACACAACCTGATCTTTCCAATACTTCAGTATTTGTGATTTTGTCTTGCCACTTAATACCAAGAATTCTTCGCAGACACCGCATATGAAAGCTGTTTAAATTGTTCTCTTGGTTTGAGTAAGTTGTCCAGGTTTCACTGCCATAGAGAAGAGTACTAAGGACACAGGCTTGATAGACAAGGACTTTTGTTTTGGCAGTAAGCTTCCTGTTCTCCCAGACTCTTTTTCTTAACCTGTTCATTGTTGTTGCTGCCTTACCAATCCGGATGTTGATTTCCTGATCTAGGGATAATTTGCTATTTACCACTGATCCTAGATATGTAAAATGGTCTACTATCTCTAGTTCAGCGTCGTCAATAAAGATTGATGGTACCCCATGTGCACCTTGTGACATAATCTGTGTCTTCTTTTTGCTAATTGTTAAACCAAATTCAGAACAAGCATTGGAGAATGCAGATAGTAGACATTGCAATTCTTCCTCAGAGTGGGTCGTAACTGCAGCATCATCTGCAAAAAGCAACTCTCTGATCAGTACCCTCCTAATTTTGGTCTTAGCCTTCAATCTCTGAGCATTGTAGAGGCCACCATCTGAGCGTGAGTGAATGTATATACCACCATCCTGATCACGAAATGCATATTTCAGTAGAAGTGAAAAGTATATTCCAAAGAGGGTGGGAGCTAGTACACAACCTTGCTTAACTCCACTCTTGATATCAAATTCTTCAGAAGTTGCACCATCAAACTTGATTATACCCTTCATGCCTGTGTGGAACGATTCCACAATGGACAGAAGAGTTGGTGGGCAGCCAATCTTCTTTAGTGCCTTGAACAGACCCTCACGACTGACCAAATCAAATGCCTTTGTGAGGTCGATGAAGGCAATAAACAGTGGTTGATTCTGTTCACGGCATTTTTCTTGCATTTGTCGCAATGAGAATATCATATCAGTGGTAGACCGGTTCTGTCGAAAGCCACACTGTGATTCGGGCTAGGACTTGAAGTCTGCGCAGAACAATTCTGGCAAATACTTTTCCAACAATACACAGAAGTGAGATACCCCTATAGTTGTTACAGTCGCTCCGATCACCCTTGTTCTTGTACAGTGTTATGATGTTTGAATTTCCAGACCACATACGGCTCGATTAACCCAGGAGAAAATTAACCAACTAAGGTGGGATGTTCTGGAACATCCACCTTACAGCCCCGACTTAGTCCCTAGTGATTTCCACCTTTTTGGTCCACTGAAAACCCACCTTGGTGGGAGACATTTCACGAATGACGCTGAAGTTGAATGTGACGTAAACACATGGTTTAGAAAACAGAGCACGCTGTTCTATGCAGCCGGTTTGGAAGGACTGATAAAACGATGGGATGAGTGCATCAATATTGAAGGAAATTATGTTGAGAAATAAAGGGACAATGTATGTATAAAAATAAACGGTTTCAAATTGTTATCATATTTAGTTATTTTTCTACAATCTTTTGTGACTTACTTATTGACTTCCCCTCGTCATTTCTGAAGATTTAGTTTAACAATACCTTTACTGTTTATGCTCCTTGCCAATAGACCATCAGTTTCACATACTTTCTACATATTCTCCATGTCAATAGACCATCAGTTTCACTTTTTTCTTCATATGTTCCTTGCCAAAAGACCATCAGTTTCACTTTCTTTCTTCATATGTTCCTTGCCAATAGACCACCAGTTTCACATACTTTCTACATATTCTCCATGTCAATAGACCATCAGTTTCACTTTTTTCTTCATATGTTCCTTGCCAATAGACCATCAGTTTCACATACTTTCTACATATTCTCCATGTCAATAGACCATCAGTTTCACTTTTTTTCTTCATGTTCCTTGCCAATAGACCATCAGTTTCACTTTCTTTCTTCATATGTTTCTTGCCAATAGACCATCAGTTTCACATACTTTCAACATATTCTCCATGTCGATAGACCATCAGTTTCACTTTCTTTCTTCATATGTTTCGCTGATAGCTTGACAACGTGGCTGCCATTTGCAAGCATGTACTTTGAATTTGAACGGATTTTTAAATTGTTTTTGGGGGGTTTTATGTGATGTGTGAAAGAAGGAGTGGAAGAAATAATTATTATAACATATGCTGTCTGCAGGGTGATCAAGTCCATCGGGCCAACCAACACCCGCAAGTACGTGGTGGCTGTGTACTTCCGTGGCAAGCGTCTAGCGAGAGGGACTGGCCACAGCATACAGCAGGCAGAAATGGCTGCAGCCACTCAGGCATTGAAGAAACGAGCAGGTATGTTGGGTGTTGTTTAAAGGAGGTTTGGTTGTTAAAAGATGGTTTGGTTGTTACAAGGCAGTTTGGTTGTTAATAGACAGTTTGGTTGTTAATAGGTAGTTTGATTGTTAATAGGTAGTTTGATTGTTAATAGGTAGTTTGATTGTTAATAGGTAGTTTGGTTGTTAATAGGTAGTTTGATTGTTAATAGGTAGTTTGGTTGTTAATAGGTAGTTTGGTTGTTAGACTGCTAGAGAAAGATTTCATGAGTTAACAAAAACTGTATGAGACTACTACAGAAAGAGCTTGAGAGTTAAAATAATTGTCTAAGATCACAACAGAAAGAGCTAATGAGTTAAAGCAACAACTGTCTGAGACCAAGAAAATATGTGAATGTACCAACTATCTGAGACTGAAACAGGAAAATTTAATGAATTAAAGTAACAGCTGCCTGAGACTTACTGAAAGAGTTCATGAGTTAAAGAAATAACAGTCTGAGACTGGAAGAGAAAATATAGTAAAGTAATAGTCTCAGCCCAAGGCAGAATGAGTTAAGTAACAACTATCTAAGACCGAGACAGAAAGAGTTAATTTAGGAACTTACCACAAGCATCAATGTCACGCTAATTTCCTTCTCTGTCGCAGAATTGTTCCCAATTTTACAACACCAGCGTAGATTTTTGGAGCGTATGAAGAACGACGACTCAGACAGGGGCAGCGACAGAGAGGAGCTGATTCTGCCCAGAATACCCAGACAGTCTAGGTCTCATCAGCGACGTCATGGGCCAGGCAGACATAGACATAAGCAGGAATGAGTGTTTCCTGTCTGCTCAAGTGGTTACTTGTTTTTGTTAGCTGTTAATTGATGTTGATGTCAGCACTTGATGTTAGCTTTTGTATGTAATGTAAACAATGTTACGCTGGTAATGACATAAGCATGGTGGAACAAGAGTTTGATGCCTGTTCTGATCAGACTGCGAGAACAGTAAATTAAAAGAGGTGTTTCCAAACAAGAACACTGTATAGGAAGCCATAGAATGTTAATAAACCAACACAGAACTTATAACAGGGCTGGAGGCGAATGTGTGGTGGTGTTGATAGAACAACTCGAAGCCATGGTAGTAATTGTGAGTTCTACTTTATTTACTCATATCGTGGATGTTAACAGTCAAGGACCAGATGTTGACAATACGACTGGTCGGCTCGAGATATAGTTCGTAACTAATATGTTTCCTACCCCTACGTCAGCGCGTGAGCATCCCTAGTTACCTTTACATCTCACCGAGGTGCTCATGCGTGGATTGAAGTTTAGACCCTTTTTCCTCCTGCACGCCCATCTAGATCCTCTTAACAGAGACAGCCACTCTGTTATATTCCTCTCTACCCTCAACGAGACTTTTCCCCAAAAAGTCTTAACCCATAACCTACCTACAACCATCTACAACCCTTCGAGACATTCTTTATACAACCTTCGAGATAGCTATCCACTATTTCTATATCCCTAACTCCCTTAACCCAAATAATCGTAATATTTATAGCCAACCGCTATTCTCCTAACTAAATTTTACCAATTCCCCTTTTCATGCACCCTATTACTTCTTCGTTATTTTATAAAAAGTTCACCTGTTTCACAAAAATCATTTAGATGTACCTCGTACATCGCAAGTCACACTCACTCTTCTGGTCATTGGTCATTACAACACTTCACCTTACATGTGGTCATTTATTATACTTCTTCTTCACTTCTGTAAGACCACAGCAATCCGCTTACATATTTCATTGTTAAAATAGAGTGGTATGTCCATCCAAATCATTGGTATATAAACAAAAATTGAAGATTATCATGCGTTATGAAATACAACATATCATACTCTCCCGTAAATCAACTGAACAACACAGGATAGACAGAGAAATGGTGCGCACCAAGGAAAGATAGCAGGAAGTAGTCACATTTATCCTCCCTTGCACTCACAAAACTTTATGAAATAAAGTTTTCAAAAAAAAAAAAAACCTATACAAATTATATAATGTATGAAAATGATATGTTTATCTTCAAGTTTGTTTATATTAAATAATCTTGTTATCCATGATCCCAACACCTTCGTGTAAGCCTACATTATTCAAAGTAGTTCATCTAACCTTTGACCTGTATTAATTGTGCTGTTAACCACAGCCAGTAAAATATGACTTTATGTCTGTGCTTTCCCCCCTGTCTATACTATATCAGTATCTTCTACTTATTACGCACCTTCCCAAACCTCCATGGCTTTCAATCCATGTTCGATCATGGTTATGCCGTAGCCACATCATCTAAAAAAAATATTGACAATGTTCATTTAATATGAACATACTTACTTCCCTTACGATTCATTATTCATGGTTTAATCCCCCCAACTACTGTACTGATATCCACAGTCCCGTCTATGATTACCCCCAGACTAAAACAACTCCTCACATGCCAAACATGGTACTCAGTCCATGTGTGGTCCTATTATCGCATCTCTCTTAACCATCCCTGGCATTCATCGTTCATTTATTATGAACGTATCTAATTTAATCCCTGACCATTATGATATGTGCTGTTATCTACAGCTCCCATCTCTGGCCACCCTCAAGTTAAACTAACTCTTCATATTACAAACATGGCACTCAGTCCATGTGTTTTTCTATTAGCGCTGCCTAACACTGTCTTCTTAATTTATAAGCATTTCTCACGTCTACTTTTCTTAAAACCTGTAAATTCATTGTTGTCAACCACAATTATCTTTATCTACCCCCAGACCAGTACAAAAATGGACACTTTATCAATTTCTACACGTCTAAGCTCATGCACTCACCTCCATGTTTATTCCATGGTTAGTAAACCCAGTCTAAGGCAATTATGTCTCTCTTTATAGTCCAAAGTCGTGTGCTTATTATTATCTGAACGAATGGATCCTATTACTTAGTTCAATAAGGCCTAGTCTTATTGATCTAAACCAACTCTTTATTCAGAGCAAAAATAACAACAGTTTTTTAAACAAGTCTCAACAGTCATCAACTTAATATACTGATTTTAAACCAGGCAAAATAACTGAAACCACAAATTATGAGTCATAAAAAACCAAGCGTAACTCAAAACAGAACGCTTTCCCCCCAAATTATTCAATCATCCTTTATCCCCAACATTTTCAAAATAATTCACATAATGAATCATGTTCAACCAAAAATCAAATAACTTATCACAATTAAACATTATTAGTCACTTTTTTGGACTAATTTCTATTCACTAAAAAAAAAAAGAACACAAGTCATGACTATGCCCTCCATTAATCTGTAACAATTTCACCATTTATCTGTAAACCACAGGTACTGTGTTACATCAATTACAGTTATATAGAATGTGCTTTTTCTTCTAATCATTTTAATACCAAACCATCAACAATTTATTAAATCAAGATTTTTCTCCTGCTATCTGCAGAATTTCTCACCAAACCATCTCTCCATTTCTTAAATAATGCTAGATTTTTCTCTATAAGTGTGTGACCTAATGTCCCCAGTTGGCGCCAGCTTGCAGACGATTATAAATATCTGTTTCCTGGAACGAACAATTTCATGTGTGGGGGACTGGCGGCTGCCTTATATGGTAATGCTTAGCGCACATATCATCGTTCAGAACGAGGGGAGGAATCTTATGCCAGTAGCTGGAATTAGCATAGCTCCCGGGCTGGACCAGGGCTTCACTTGAGTCTGGAAGTTCCAACTATGTAGACGTGATTTGTTCCGGGAGTGGGTATAGGCCATTGAGGCTCATTTTTGCCTCTATGTTGCATTGGTGAGCATACACAGGTTTTTTTTGAATGATAAGATTTGTGTTAGATAGTTAATACAATCTTTGTTTGATATGAAAAGTCATACTACATTTCATGTATGTATTTTGGCGGAGTCTGCTACGGCCCCGTTACTTCTGTAAGGAAGACAGCCTGAGATTTGAACGTCTATACCACTGTCCTATATTCCTATGCTTACAATTCTTATCCAATTCTTATCCTGCTACGATTACTACTTCATCTTCTTTTGAAGAGTTTGATGTCTCTGTAAATTCTGTACTGTGTCTGCAGAGTCAATCTATCTTCACTTTGGTTCATCTCATCTAGGGAAGAGCCTATCTTTACCGGACTTTTGGTAAAGTATTCAGGTGTTACATAATGCCTTTGTTAAAGATTCAGATTCCTGTACGCACATATATATATATATTGTGTGTGTGAATCTTTACTTTATCTGTGTGCAGAATATGCCGGGGACGGAACATATATTTTGTGTGTATGACAGCCTGGGGACACAGTTAGATAAGACACCCCATTGCTTTTGTCGGATTTGGTGGACTCTGTATGTCATTGGCTCAATCATATTTATGAGAACGGTTCACATACCTGAATACTCATTTTACCTGCCGTAAATCGTGCAGTGTGCTTGCCACAATAACAAGTCATTGGAGCCAATATTTCCACAACTTCGATTTTAATCACACACCCCACCCCGGGTCATGTTCTATAACAGATTGATGTCCTCCCCTATATAGAGGAGTGTTTGTATGTGGGAGAATATATCTCCATTTGGTATCTGTGATGTCCTGTTCAGTGTATAGGTAGAAGAGTGAGGTTGGTAGAGTGTTCAGATTAGCGCCCCACTTTCCCGCCAAATAGACCCATACGTTACAGGCCCACAGGTGATACCACCCATCATGATATGAGGGTTGTCCTCGGACTATATGTCTAATTGTTGTCTCTGTGAGTCTTATGAACCTGCGTGATACGCTAGTATATTCATAGGCTTGTCATTTTTTGATTTGCAGGCATTGAGGCAAATGGCGGGGGACATCTTAGCTGATTTTAACTGAGTCAAAAACTATTGGCTTGGATATGCAGAGTATGCGCCACTCAGTACTTAGGGACCTCGGCATTCCTTCCAAGAATCGGAGGCCGGGGGAAATAATCCCCTATTATTCTTCTAGCCCAGTGAGAAACTCCAGACGGAGTTATCTCCTTTTTTGGGTTTGGCCTTCTGGTGACATCTATTGAAAAGCTTCAACTACTCATCACTAGCGTCTGACGAGAGATGACACTAATCTTCTTCCTGTAGTATCAGGGAAGTTATAGTCTGCTGCCGAACTACCAGAGGTTCTGTAGAATCGGGTTATCAATTCAATATATAGTCGAAGACATCAGACGTCTGTCTAGAACCAGGGGTGACCCATTCAGTGCAGTGTCGCTTATGGACATTGGGATGTATCTTGATCTACGATGTAAGAATACTAACCCCTATCGGCTAGGGGCCTCCTGGATTGATCTTCAACTAACAATCCCTACAGCCTCGTCAATAGTCCGTGCTTCAACTTATCCAGAATGATGGACATTACTATCAAGGGGTGAAATCCCTATTTTATGCAGACATTTTTATCCTCTCAAGACCAATGCCAGATCGAGTAGTCCAGACATCAAGTCACACACCATCATCATTTTTATAGAAGGGACAATTGAGGACAGTTCCTTTTGTTGGTCAATTATGACTGTAATTTATCCACTTCAATGAGCCGTATCTCCATTACAGTGTTCAGTATCCAGAGAACCTTGTTTTTTCTCAGTGGCACATTGTGGTGTTATTGGTTTTAGGTGCAGGGAAGAGAAGAGGAGGAGGGAGGTGTTAGATTAGAATTGAATGCATTCCTTGATAATGTATTTGTTGTTTGATGTTTTGATAGATTGTAGTGGAGACAGAGTCTCGTATTTCCAGATTATGAGAGTCTGGCAATAAACATATATGTTCGTCAGGAGAGTTTTACATTGTATAGTGACCAGTGTAACACTGTTTGTTGTCGTAGAGAAATGTGCTACTGTATTTGTATATAGTGCAGAGAATCCAGTGGGAGGTCGACCAACACACAGTCTCAGATATTTTATCCAAGAATAACAACTTGATAGAGATCTGTGGTTAAGTGACCTATTCTCTGTTTTATTCTTCAGGAAGGTAGTTTATCTTGTAACGTGGGTGGAGTCTATCCGACCATCACCCCATTCTTACTTAATAGAGCCAATAACTACTCTATTCCTGGAGTCTTTTAGGAAATAAACTGTCTCGATCAACTGCCTTTATGCGGCGAACCTGATGGACCTATTGATTATTTCCCCTAGACACAATTTCAGTCCATTTCATAAGGTATTCTCATTAATTATCCCACAATAATTGGGACGCACGTCCGGGATATTGTTTTTCCTTCTTTCTTTCAATATGATCGAGTTCAGATGTTTCCTAATAATTTTAAAGGTTGCTGATGCTGACATGGAGAATTATATGTTACCTCACAGGTGGAGCGGCGTTGAATTGATAGATTGTTCATGTGACGTCATCTGAGTAATGATGTTCACAGATGGTGTTTTGATGGTCCATAAGTGGAATTTTGATTATGTTGAGAGTTTTATATCATCATCTGATCACATATGACCACTTATGTGTATTAACTAGTTGTCAATATTGCCATGTGATTTGTGCCAACATATGTTGCCATAACCAATTGTGTATTATTGTAGTTTGTTGTACACTTACCAGCAACAGAAAGGCACAATCCAATTTTTTATAGGACTTAGGCAACTAGTTATTTTCCCGAAAAGCTTCTTGTAAAAATTTTTTAATACCCATATATTTGGTTAGGAAGCCAGGGGGACATATAAATAATAATCTTACCACCCCTCCCAGGAAATGAAGTAGGCCAAGTGTCCCCGCCATTATTGTTCCACATGTAGACAGAAAAGAAGACGCAATGTATCAATTACGGAGCTGTAAACTCTAGTCGGTAATCCCGATTTTCATCCTTTTCGTCAGATCCTACATGTGAGAACCACTGGAAGGCGTAAGGTAATTAGGGAACATTCTTCAGGAAACCCCATGACCCTTATTCGCCACATCCGGTTTATAACTAGATCAGCCCAGGAATTAGTAGGCTGGTCGACCTCGCAGTGTCAGTTTGGCACGGATGGTTTTTTTTCAGCTGCATTTTTCTCCGAAGCGTGGTACTACACCCTATCGATAGACGTGCAGTTGAATATCGGGAACCTTTAACAGACGTCTCGTAAGCTTTTCGCAATAGAAGTTTCATCTACTTCCTATTTTGGGACTGTCAATTAAGCGTTAAGGTGTATTTATATATAATCGCCTTTCTCCCGAATGATGAGAAGTCGTACGTAATTTTAGGAGGGGACCCCACCTATTAACTCTCCAATCTACGAGGGGTATGACACAGCCCTTCGGCGACGACATCTTTTCTTTTATCCTCATTTCAGGGGAACATGGAACATGCCGGCAGCTTTAGCTTTCCAGGATAGTTTCATGAACTGTCATATTCATCTTCATCTATGTGAATAGTTGGAAAGTTCGTGCAGACCCAGTCTTCACGTATGACAGGTTGAAAGAGGCAGAGCTCGCCTTCTTTCTATTAAGTACTGTTGGTTTTAATCTTTACTTTCCATTTAGCGAGGTAAAATGACAGAGAGAGAAAGTATACCCTCTTTTCTTAGCCAGCAGGAAATGACCGGAAATCAGTGCACATTATTATTATATTCCGGGCTTTTAAATACAAGAGAGGTATTCCGGATACTAAATCTCTTGTGGTTCTACGAATAAGTAGACTTTTAGACCTCAATGCTACTAGCAGGAGAAGTCTTTTAAATTATTCTATAGCATGACATTTTGTTAAAACGTCACCTTGAGGGCCCAAATGCTTGGAATAATTATTATTCACTTGGAATCATGTACTGATAGCCAAGTAATTAGAATCTAGGTCGACGTGGAAGTTAATGCAAAGTTGACCTAGTTCAGTTCGCACAACACGGCATTCGCAGTACAAACAGGCCGAAACAGTCTTTATACGGACAAGCCAATAACAATTGGAGGAGTCGGGGTGAAACTGAAACTAGAACGTGTGTTCATCTGCATTGATCGCATTCCGGGAAAGACCCGCGGGTCATACGTCATGAAGAATTAGGCGCATAACCGGAAGGGCTTCAGCACTGTTTATAAAGATGGACTCATCAACAGCTGATGCATTTGACTTCTACGGGCGACAGAGTATTCTTGATGTTGAGTTGAGATTACGTCGACAAGACGGTCAAGTTTAGACTATACCGCACGGATTAGATTTACAACTTGGAATCAACAATAGACATTGGAGTTGGAGGGGAAAGAGAATGTGGCCCTTTCCAAAATTGATCACAAACCGAGCAACATTTACCCAAGGTAAACCACGGAGCTAATTCTTATCGCACATCACCAGACTTAATTGAGTCATAGAGGACACTCTATGTTTAACTCCTTTCGGCCGCAGCCGCTATTTTAGATTCTTGGTGGTGGGCAAAATAAGAATATATATTAGCACGAAGTGCTAGTCAACATTTTATCGGTTCCGTATGCCGACGTGACTGAGTTTAGTGGAAGGGACATAACATTACTCTGATAATAGAATCGACATCCGGATGGTGGGACTTTACGGATAAGATTTCTATTTTTTGATGTTGTGAGAACAGAGGAGGACCAATGGAGTCGTTCCTTTTTCGTTCACACACGTCTTTAGGGGTGGAGTAAAACCTCTATTTTATTACTGAGTTCGCCAATATACCTTCAGAATATGAATGCAGGCGGCTCAGGAAGAGGAAGATTTGTGATTTATAGCAGTGGAATTTAGTGAGCTAGGAGGAATGGTATAGACAAATCAGGCGAAAGTAGATGGTTTAGGAGAGGCACCAGGGAGTAGGAAAGTGGTTACCACATGGAGTCTAGGAAGCTGTTTTAACGGGTGTTACTTGTTGTACTCAACAAGTTGAATTGGGGGACTTCTGTGACATAATGTCCCCAGTTGGCGCCAGCTTTCAGACGATTATAAATATCTGTTTCCTGGAACGAACTAAATTCATGTGTGGGGGACTGGCGGCTGCCTTATATGGTAATGCTTAGCGCACATATCATTGTTCAGATAGAGGCAAGGAATGTGCCAGTAGCTGGAAATAGCTAGGGAATAGTTTGGTAAAACTCCCGGGCTTCACTTGAGTCTGGAAGTTCGAACAATGTAGATGTGATTCGGTTCCGGGAGGGTGGAGGCCCTTTTGTGTGGGCCCATATTTGCCTCTATGTTGCATTGGTGAGCATACACAGGTTTTTTTGAATGATAAGATTTGTGTTAGATATTTAATACAATCTTTGTTTGATATGAAAAGTCATACTACATGTCATGTATGTATTTTGGCGGACTTTGCTACGGCCCCGTTACTTCTGTAAGAAAGCCAGCCTGAGATTTGAACGTCTATACCACTGTTCCTATATTCCTATGCTTACAATTCTTATCCAATTCTTATCATGCTATGATTACTGCTTCATCTTCTTTTGAAGAGTTTGATGTCTCTGTAAATTCTGTACTGTGTCTGCAGAGTCAATCTATCTTCACTTTTGGTTCATCTCATCTAGGGAAGAGCCTATCTTTACCGGACTTTTGGTAAAGTATTCAGGTGTTACATAATGCCTTTGTTAAAGATTCAGATCCTGTACGCACATATATATATTGTGTGTGTGAATCTTTACTTTATCTGTGTGCAGAATATGCCGGGGACGGAACATATATTTTGTGTGTATGACAGCCTGGGGACACAGTTAGATAAGACACCCCATTGCTTTTGTCGGATTGGTGGACTCATGTATGTCAGTGGCTCAATCATATTTATGAGAACGGTTCACATACCTAATACTCATTTTTACCTGCCGTAAATCGTGCAGTGTGCTTGCCACAATAACAAGTCATTGGAGCCAATATTTCCACAACTTCGATTTTAATCACACACCCCACCCGGGTCATGTTCTATAACAGATTGATGTACTCCCATATAGAGGAGTGTTTGTATGTGGGAGAATATATCTCCATTTGGTATCTGTGATGTCCTGTTCGGTATATAGGTAGAAGAGTGAGGTGGTAGAGTGTTCAGATTACACCCCCCACTTCCCGCCAAATAGACCCATACGTTACAGGCCCACAGGTGATACCACCTTCAGGATATGAGGGATTGTCCTCGGACTATATGTTCTAGTTGTTGTCTCTGTGAGTCTTATGAACCTGCGTGATACGCTAGTATATTCATAGGCTTGTCATTTTTTGATTTGCAGGCATTGAGGCAAATGGCGGGGGACATCTTAGCTGATTTTAACTGAGTCAAAAACTATTGGCTTGGATATGCAGAGTATGCGCCACTCAGTACTTAGGGACCCCGGCCTTCCTTCCAAGAATCGGAGGCCGGGGGAAGTAATCCCCTGTTATTCTTCTACAACAGTGAGAAACTCCAGACGGAGTTATCTCCTTTTTTTTGGGTTTGGCGATTCTTGTGACATCATCTATGGAAAAGCTTCAACTACTCATCACTGGCGTCTGACGAGAGATGACGCTAATCTTCTTCCTGTAGTATCAGGTAAGTTATAGTCTGCTGCCGAACTACCAGAGGTTCTGTAGAATCGGGTTATCAATTCAATATATAGTCGAAGACATCAGACGTCTGTCTAGAACCAGGGGTGACCCCATTCAGTGCAGTGTCGCTTATAGACAGTGGGATGTATCTTGATCTACGATGTAAGAATACTAACCCCTATCGGCCAGGGGCCTCCTGGATTGATCTTCAACTAACAATCCCTACAGCCTCGTCAATAGTCCGTGCATCAACTTATCCAGAATGATGGACATTAATACCAAGGGGTGAAATCCCTATTTTATGCAGACATTTTTATCCTCTCAAGACCAATGCCAGATCGAGTAGTCCAGACATCAAGTCACACACCATCATCAGTTCTATAGAAGGGACAATTGAGGACAGTTCCTTTTGTTGGTCAATTATGACTGTAATTTATCCACTTCAATGAGCCGTATCCCCATTACAGTGTTCAGTATCCAGAGAACCTTGTTTTTCTCAGTGGCACATTGTGGTGTTATTGGTTTTAGGTGCAGGGAAGAGAAGAGGAGGAGGGAGTTGTTAGATTAGAATTGAATGCATTACTTGATAATGTATTTGTTTTGTTTGATGTTTTGATAGATTTTAGTGGAGACAAGAGTCTTGTATTTCCAGATTATGAGAGTCTGGCAATAAACATATATGTTCGTCAGGAGAGTTTTCATTGTCTAGTGACCAGTGTAACACTGTTTGTTGTCGTAGAGAAATGTGCTACTGTATTTGTATATGTGCAGAGAATCCAGTGGGAGGTCGACCAACACACAGTCTCAGATATTGTATCCAAGGATAACAACTTGATAGAGATCTGTGGTTAAGTGACCTATTCTCGGTTTTATTCTTCAGGAAGGTAGTTTATCTTGTAAGGTGGGTGGAGTCTATCCGACCATCACCCCATTCTTACTTCAATAAGAGCCAATAACTACTCTATTCCTGGAGTCTTTTAGGAAATAAACTGTCTCGATCAACTGCCTTTATGCGGCGAACCTGATGGACCTATTGATTATTTCCCCTAGACACTATTTCAGTCCATTTCATATGGTATTCTCATTTATTATCCCACAGGGCATCATCCGCCAGCTTGGTCTCACTTGAGTAAAGCTCTAAACAGTGCTCGACCCATATATCCATCTGCTGTTTCTTATCAGTGATGATTTCTCCAGTCAAGGTTTTCAGCGGTGCACTTCTTTTGATCATTGGACCACAGGCTTTCTTTATCCCTTCATACATGCTTCTGATGTTTCCCTTATCACTTGCGATTTGAATGGACTCACATAACTTGATCCAATAGTCATTCGCACACTGCCTGGCAACCTTTTGTACATCCTTCCTCGCTTGCTTCAGCTCACTCAGAGTGTTACGCGTTGGTCTTTCCTTGTTTCTTAAGAGAGCTTTCTTCTTCTTATCAATCAAGGGCTGCAGTATCTGGCTGTTTGCCGCAAACCAGTCCTGCCTCTTATGATCCACAGTGCCGTAACCCCAACCGCTGTTTTATAAATAGTTTCCTTAAGTTTACTCCATTTATCATTTACTATACAATTTTCTGATGTATCATTGAAAGCGTCCTCAAGTTGCTGTTGAAATTCAAAGCACTTTCCAGGATCGTGAGTGTTAATAATATTAATCCTGGGGCTAGACTTGTGTTTAGCTGTGTAGATTCTCTTTGGTCTCAGTCTAACCCTTGCAACAACCAAAGAATGATCTGTATCACAGTCAGCAATGTGGTAAATTCGAGTTAATGATGTATGGTTCAGATGTTGTCTCCGTGTGATAATGAAGTCCAGCTGATGCCAATGGCCGGATCTTGGATGTTTCCATGTGACCTTATGCATCTCTTTTGTTTTAAAAAAGGAGTTTGTAATACATAGGTCATTTCTAGTGCAATGCTCCAGCAGCCTTTGCCCATTATCATTCATGCGTCCGATGTTGTATTTTCCAAGGCACACTGGCCATGAACTCGAGTCCTTGCCCACACGAGCATTGAAATCACCGAGCATATAAATGTAGTCGGATTTTGGAACTGCCTTGATCGCAGAGTTTAGCTGCTCATAGAACATATCTTTCACTTCATCAGAGGAAGTGAGTGTCGGTGCATATGCAGTAAGAATGGTGGCAAATCCACAAGAGGTTGCCTAGCGCAGTGATAATAATCTTTCATTACCTCCAGCTGGGATATCAATCATTCCCAGTAGCGAATTCTTCACTGCAAAACCCACACCGTGTTGCCTTTTTTCTGCCTGCCCTCTTCCCTTCCAAAAAAAGGTGTAATTGTTTTCCTTGAGTGACCCTTCCCTAGCGAGGCGAGTCTCCTGCAGGCCAGCAATATCAATGTTAAGAAGATTGAGTTCAGCATCACAGCCGTTTTTCTCACATCGTCAATATTTGTCAAGTCAGTGGAAAATCCTGGACACATGGTTCTCACGTTCCAGGTTGCAAGCCGTAGCTTGAGGTTTCTATTATTCTTTTTATTAGTACCTTGTGCATTGGTTTTACAGCCTGCGATTCAGATTTTGTCCTTGCCCCAAGCACCCATTGAAGCAGGCAGGCTGTGGCGGATCAGCACCCAATTAGCCGGGGGCTGCCCAGCTTGAGGCGTGCAGTAGCTGATCAGTGACACCTGTAAGTGTCTCCCACCGTCAGAGGCAACGCGTGGCGCCCCATGTCTACGCCAACTGACAAGGACTTATAACCCGTAACAGTTGCCTCTCGCTTTGATTCCGAGACCGGTGAAGACCAGGGATGGAGTTATTGCCTCTCCATAGCACAAAGCCTGGGCTAAAATAAAGAAACCATGTGTTGCCCATGCAGCATGATCCCTCTCTCGGCCTGCCTAGTTCACTCCAGAGGAAAGTTGACACCTATAATCTGGAACAAGACAAGCTGCAGAAGCTGCCAGATCAGCAAAGCAATGCTCTAACTGTCCGCCTGTCGGAGCTTCGATCCTAGACCAGCTGCCAACCAAGGCTTAGGGCCTGGTCTGCCCTGCCATGACGTCCCCAAGTCAAGGATGAGAAGTCAGCATTTCGTACAACTTACCCGGTGAAGGGGCTGAGCTCGCTATATCGCCAAAAGCACATCGGAAGTTTAAGAGCCCGTGGTCTTATTCATTCCGCCATGGTGACCTCCAATTGTAGCAGTGAATCTGATGTGTCTACTGAACAGACTCAAATTTTAAAAATAACAAAAATATTGCTGGCCACCGGATATTTGCCGAAACCCGGGATTGAACCAGGGACCTTTAGATCTTCAGTCTAACGCTCTCCCAACTGAGCTATTTCGGCCGGCGAATACTAGGGCCATGCGTTGTGTTTTGTCAAATAGTTATTGATTTTGTGTGTATTACTTATTTGCTAGCTTATGAATTGTAGCGTAGTCCATGCTACCGTGATTTATGTGTGTGGATTAGTTTTCTCTATTACCAGTGTCTCTCCCCATCAGGTGAACCTTCTACCACTTTCAAGGTGCTTGTAATTTTGTGTCTCTATGTCAAGGATGAGAAGTCAATATTTTAATCCAACTGACCGGTGTACGGGCTGAACCCATTATATCACCAACAGCACACCCGAAGCTTAAGAGCCACTGGTGTTATCCATTCGGCCATAGTAGCCTCTATGTCTAGAAAGTAAAACTTTTGTTTCTAGGGGACCGTAGCAGTAGAACCATTTTTTTAAAAAAATTAAAAAATATTGCTGGCCACCGGATATTTGCCGAAACCCGGGATTGAACCAGGGACCTTTAGATCTTCAGTCTAACGCTCTCCCAACTGAGCTATTTCGGCCGGCGAAGATGTTTACAATGCGTTGTCTTTTGTCAAATAGTTACTAGTTTTTTGTTTTCTTTTGTAAGTTGAGCGATTAGTTGTATGTCATTTAAAATTGTCCGTTAAAGTTTCAATCTCCTGCATTTAAAAGAAACAATAAAATGTATTCTCACGAGATATAAATGCTTTGGTATTGTATTGATCTGAACTCATAAATGTCGCTGAAAGAAGGAATAGAGAATACAATCCCTTTCAAATCAATATGTTGCTGCTCACCGGATATTTTGGGAGTCTACGTTGCAAAGTAATCAAGCCGTCTGACTCGCGCTCCGAATGTTGTGGGTTCAATTCAGGGCTACATCATTCGATTTCATAGTGCAATTACCTTGGAGACTCCTGGGGGTTGTCGCTGGGGCTACGGAGTTCTTGCTTTGTGCGACGCTTTCAGCACGCCACCCTGCTGAAAGAGACCGAACCATCTGGGATAAAATCTGGTGCAATGGCATTTTATAACCTGTATATTATAATCTGTATAACCTGTTATAATCTGTATAAGAAATTATTGACAAGTTCACGAGACAAAAAGCCGTGGACAGACATGATGATGAATATCACACAGCATTCGTTATAGAATGTTGGATCAAATAATCAACATTCATATCGTCTATTATCACGCACTGAAACCCCCCCCCCCCCCCCCCCCCCCCCTCCCCCCACTCTACCCACGTTGCCCAACAAATGTCTTTCACTCTGGCACGTTGAAATTATTCCATTGTGTTCCGTGTCGGTTCAATTTATCAACTATTACAAAGGTTGAAGATAACGTC
This sequence comes from Cepaea nemoralis, assembly GCA_014155875.1. Taxonomy (NCBI): domain Eukaryota; kingdom Metazoa; phylum Mollusca; class Gastropoda; order Stylommatophora; family Helicidae; genus Cepaea; species Cepaea nemoralis. The sequence continues at coordinate 31,630 of JACEFZ010026075.1, forward strand.
TGCTGCGCAGGTCTACGTTGCCGAATGGGTAAGAACGCGTATTCTTAAACATCCGGTGTGCTGATGTCGAGGTATGCGGTCCAACCCCTACACCGGACAGCTGGACTAAAATGTTGACCTGTCGTCCTTGACTTGGGGACGTAAATTACAAGTATCTCTGAAGTCGGAGTGGGTTCGCCTGAATGGCGAGGGATCACTGTTAATAGGGAAAGCTAATCCACACGCAAAATTCAGTCAATCACCACTATAAATAGTGTGTATGGACTACGCTTGAGTACAAAGCGAGCGAGAGCAAAAAAAAAAAAAAAGTCTGCTGCAGTCACAGAAAACCACCCAAAATAGAAGCATTGCTCTTACCATGGCGTGGTTAACACGAATTCTTGAGGTTCTAAGTTTTTATCACTTTGTTTATACCAGATACGACTGTGGTGCACAGGATATATGATCGGCTCTTCCCCGTTCCCGTTGCGGGAAAAATGGGTTTGAAAATGTTCACGTATCTAAAATAGATCCATTATTTTTACGAAAACTTTGAAGATGCCTTAAAGTGTTTATCACCTTTTTTTTTTATAACGCATATGCCTGTAGATAACTTCTTTAAACATTTTATAAAACTTTAAGAAAAATACAACAATTATTTAAATTACATAATATAGCAATGTTACTAAAAGTAATGTCCCTTGATATAACTTTTGTTGTTAAGTCCCCTTAATTAGACGTCTTTCCTTTTAATATTGATTTAATACGTAAATAACTGTTTTTAAACTAGCAAACTATGCCAGTTGGCTCGGCAGAAGAACATCTGTAGAAAATTTCATCTCAATCGGATGGACCGTTCAGGAACGCATAAAGGACACACAAACAAAGACACAGACATTCTCTTTTATATATATAGATTTTGTCTCCGTTTTTGTGTATTGCCTGTAGAAGCGTTTCGATGTGATTTGCCTCCTTGGGCCGTTTTTCACTTTCCCGTTTGAGTTCTTGCTGTCTTTCGATTGCTTCCTCTGTGGTGAGCCATGGGACGATCTCTCCGTCATCTATACATTACTCGAGGTCGGCCTCATTGTCATAGAGTATCTCAGAGTATTCTTTCGGTTGCTCCCTGAGTTTCTAGGGCTTCTTCTTTTCTTTCTCTTCCCATCGCCTTCTGAATTCCTCGCGCCTGAGTCCCTCTTTACTTCTCTCTCTCTTTGCCGCTTCTATGCACTCCTCCACGGTAGGTCCACTCTCGGGCCACTCCATGCCGTCGTCAGGGTACTCATCTTGGCTTTCTTCGGCTGTCTGGCGGGATGTTGGTTTCCCCTTGAATGTCTCGGGCGTCGTGGTTCGGCTGCTGGATTTATCTTTGCGGTTCCGGCTCGGTTTGTGTGTGTGTTGGGTTTCAAGTTGCGAATGGCCCGACGACGCAGGAGATGCGTTTTAAAAGTCAAATAGTTATTGACTTTGTGTGTACTATTTTTTTTTGCTAGCTGATGAATTGTAGCGAAGCCCATGCTACTGTGATTTCTGTGTGTGGATTAGTTTTCTCTATTACCAGTGTCTCTCGCCATCAGGGGAACCATCTCCCACTTCCAAGGTGCTTATAACTTGTCCCTATGTCAAGGATGAGAAGTCAATATTTTAATCCAACTGACTGGTGTAGGGGATGAACCCACTATATCAGCAACAGCACACCTCCAAGTCTAACAAGTGATTCTTTTGTTTCTAGGGGACCATAGCAGTAGAACCATTTAAAAAAAAAAAAATTAAAAATATTGCTGGCCACCGGATGTTTGCCGAAACCCGGGATTGAACCAGGGACCTTTAGATCTTCAGTCTAACGCTCTCCCAACTGAGTTATTTCGGCCGGCGAAGATGTTCGCAATGCGTTGTCTTTTGTCAAATTGTTTCTGATTTTTTGTTTTCTTTTGTGAGTTGAGCGATTAGTTGTATGTCATTTAAAATTGTCCGTTAAAATTGCAATCTCCTGCATTTAAAAGAAACAATAAAATGTATTCTCACGAGATATAAATTATGTGGTATTGTATTGATCTGAAGTCATAAATGTCGCTGAAAGAAACAAATATTAGTATTAGTATTAGAGGATACTTCTTCTTCTTCGTTCATCCGGAGTTTTTTTTTCGGATGTGATTGCGTTGTGCCTGTTTACAGCAGAGCTGCGTTCTTGCGCCGTTAGGCCGACACATCCGACTTCTGCGGGCATTTGTTGACCGGGTTAACCTTCCCGGTGTTTTCTTAGGACGTTTGACTCTCACTGTTGTGGTGTTATCCCCCATCCCAGCTGGTCCATATAGAACAGCCAAAGATCCTGGTCAGCCCTCAAGGGAAGGCAGGGGCAGACCGTGGGCATTCCCCGCCATCCAAGGAGGCTTCCATAATTGCAGAGCCGATACATAGCGCTCTGGTACTGGGCTCACCCAAGGAATCGTCACGTCCTGCACATGGCTGCTTAGCCTCACTTCCGTATATTGGGCCTTCCGTTCACCATAGGCTGTTCTTCCGGAAACCAGAAGTATGCAGTCTGCAGATGACATCCACACAGTGAGCTTTCGATTCGGACTTTCCATGTAATGGATTTGCTATCCAAGCAATATTCCATTTCGTGCCACTAGGACACTTTTCCACCTTTTATGAAGCCCACACAATGGGCTTTTGATTCGGACTTTCCACGTAATGGATTTGCTATCCAAGCAATATTCCATTTCGTGCCACTAGGACACTTTTCCACCTTTTGTGAAGCCCACACAGCGAGCTTTCGATTTGGACTTTCCACATAATGGATTTGCTATCCAAGCAATATTCCATTTCATGCCTCTGGGTCTTCATGCACCTTTAAATGTCAACCTGTATGTAGTTTAAGTAAGCTGCGGTCAACTTGAGCTTGTTGATATCTCCATAGAGCTTGTCCTCAAATGAAGCAGGTGTGGGCCAAAATATCTTTCTCTGTTCTGCATACGTTGGGCAATCCTGCAGCAAATGTTTTGCTGTCATTTTTCCAGTTCTACAATTACATTCATCGGTATCTCCTATCTTTAGTTTATTGAACAAGTGGTATTTCAGCCTGTTATGTCCTGTGCGGAGTCTGAAGATTGCTACTTGTTCTCTTCGGTCGAGTTTGTAATATGCATCATCCTTCTGATGGCCTGGATGCTCAGATTCCCATTTGGTTCTATAAGTGCTTTTTATCAACCTCTTTGCCTCATTATAGGTTATGTCTATGTCAGGCTGTGGTAGTCGTCCGCCCTCTTTTTGCCAGTCTGTCAGCCTCTTCGTTTCCAGGTATACTGCAATGTGATGGGATCCACTGTATTACAACTTTTTTGGATTTCTGGCATAGACCATGGAGTGCTGCTCTTAGGTCAGTTAGTTCTGTGCTGTTATTGCTCTTGAGTATTGAGACAGCTGACTTTGCATCTGTGAAGATAGCTATTTGCTTCTCTTTATTTTCCTCCATCAGGAGCATTTCTGCTGCAGTTTTCAAAGCCTCTACCTCCGCTTTGAAGTTACTTGAAAATTTTCCAGTTGCCATTGAATGTGTTTTTTTCACTCCATTTTTTAAATTTAGGAGAATTCTTCCTCCTCCATTCTCTATTGAATTTTTGGCTGATCCATCTGTATATGTATGGGTCCAATTCCTGCTTGGGTAATGTTCTTTTATGTAGTTTAGGGTTATTTCTCTTCTTTCGGTTTCATGCTGAGTGTTCTTTTTCTCAATACCAGGAATGTTTTCTATCATCTCAGGCAGTTGCTGCTGTCTCCAAGCTGGGAACTTGTGTGCATTGTGTATGGGCTGACTGTTGATATGTTAAGTATAGGATCTGCCCTAATCCTTCGTTTTGCAGTTTCTACAAAGTTGCTACGCTTCAATCTTCCCTTTCCAAAACCATTAAATCTGTTGTACATAGGGTGGTCTGTCAATCTTCTACATTTTTTTGCTTGTTGCTGGCTCTGCTATCTCTTCTATCCTGCATTGGTTGTAAACAAGTGAATCTTTTCTAGTTCATTAATAGGCGTTGTCTTCAGGCTTCCAGTTATGATTCGCATTCCTTGGTTTTGGACTCTACTTATTTTGTTAAAGTTTGACTTAGCTGCTGTTGCCCAAGCTGCAATGCCATATTCCAGTACTGGCCTCACCCGTCCAGTATATAACTTCTTGAGAACTTTCTCATCCGCTCCCCACGTTGTACCAGCAAGCTTTTTCATGATTTGCCATTCTCTGCCTTGCTCTTGTTCGATTTTTCTCAACCTGTGTCTTCCATGTCAGGCGACGATCAAAGGTGACTCCTAGATAGTTTGGATTTTCTTCATGGCGCAATATTTTTCCATGCAATACCAGCTTAGGTTGCTGAGTTTTATTTGAGAGGGAGAACACTGTGCATGTTGTTTTCTCCTCAACTTATCTTCACTAGCCATGATTTTGACCAGTCCTCTAGCGCTAATAAGGCTTGCTGTATTCTGCTGTTAGCTGTACTAATATATTCTTCAGATGTCCATATGGCTAGGTCATCTGCAAAGGAGGATGTGTGTACTCTGGCTGGAAAATTTTTCTGTGATGTCATTTATATATGCTAGGAATAATGTTGGTGAAAGAACTCCTCCTTGGGGGACACCTTGCTCCAGCAGCATCATTTTGCTTGTTTGTCCTTGTACTTTTGTCCTGGCAGTTCTGTTCTCAAGGTAGTGGCTGATCCATTTATACATTTTCCACAAACATGCATGTTTTGCAGTTTTACTTTCAGTCCTTCCTTCCATACTTTATCAAATGCTTTTTCTAAATCTATCCAGACTGCTAGTGTGTGCTTTTTCTCTTGGAAGGTATCCTCTATTTCCTGAGCTATATAGGTTATTTGATCTTAAGTGGATCTGTATTTTCTGAATCCTGCTTGGTGTGGTGTTAAGAGTTTGTTTTCTTCCAGATGCCATGTTAGCCTGCCATAGATAATGCGTTCCATTAATTTTCCTACACAGCTAAGTAGACTGATAGGTCGATAGCCATTTGGTTCTTCCAGGTCTTTTCCTTTCTTTGGGACTGGTATTAGTATAGCTTCCTTCCATGCCTGTGGGACTATTCCTCTCTTCCAGCTGTTATTTAGGACTGCTAGTAGTTTCTTCTTTGCCTTGGTGCCTAGTCCTATTAACATTTCATTTGTGATTCCATCCTTTCCTGGTGATTTCTTCTTTTTTAGGGTATTCATTGCCTGTTCCATTTCTTCCATTGTTAGATTTGCCATCATATATTCTGCTGCTGTCTCTGTATTTCTATGATGTATCTGTTTGTCTTTGATTGCTTTCTTCTGTTCGGTTGTAATATCAATGTAGTTTGCATTTGCATAGTGTTCCATTAGTGCATTTGCAGCCTTTTTGCCTGTAAGCAAGGCATTTCCTTGTTTAATTGTTATTTGTTTGTTTCTAGGTCCTTCATTGTTCATTGCTTTCACTAGTTTCCATAGTTTGTTTCCATCCCTGTCATAATTCAGGTTTTCTGTTTTTTCCCTCCAACAATCTCTTGTTGTTTGATTTACTGTTCTTTTATATTTTGCTGAGATGGCTTTGAGAGAGATGTTTGCTTCAATTGTTTGTTCTCTCTCTGCTGTCTTCCTGGCATCTTCAACTTTGTCCTCCAAACTTTGTAGTTTTTCAGTCCAGTATGGTTTGTAATGTTTCCTCGCTCCTCTTGGAATGGACTCAGTGGCTGCCTGTATTATCGCTCTGTTTAGACTTTCCACCATTTGCTTTATGTTGCCATATCGTGTATTTATGTTTTCACAATATTTGTCTGTTAGTATGGCAAATCTGTCCCAATCTGCTCGTTTGTAATTCCAGCGGGGCAAGGGCTTTTGCTCCTGTGGAACATACTCCATATTCATTTTCAAGCTTGATTGGTCTGTGGTCACTACCTGCTAATTGGTCCAGCACATGGCGATCGATTTTGTGGAGGATGTCTCCTGTGCAGAAAGCTAAGTCTGGAGTAGAAGTGGTAAGCCATCTTCTGGAGTAGAAGCTCGGTGTGTCATCCGCTTTGTTGAGTAGATGGAGATTTGAGTCTATTTCCCAGTCCTCCAATTCATCTCCTCTTTTGTCAGTATCTGGGTATCCCCATCTTTCTGAACGGCTATTAAAGTCTCCGACAATAATGCAGTTTGTGTCAGTTATTTTCATGTTTGAGAGTGTAAGGTCCTTATCTGCTGGGCTATACAGATTGTAGATTCTTATTTTCACGTCCTTTATCATTATATCAACACCTATAATTTCCGTTTGGTTGTTAGAGATCACAGATACTTCGCTGCAAGGTATTGTATTTCGTGTAAGTATTAGAACTCCTCCTTTGTGTCCTTCGCGGTCGAAACGTGTGGCCTGATATCCTCTGACTGAGAATTTGTGATTGGCGTTGAGGTGTGTCTCTTGAATGCATGCCACATCTATTCTATCTTTATGAAGACGCTGTGTTAGGGAGTCTTTCTTCTTGTAAACTCCTTCGGCATTCCACTGTAGTATGTTGAGTGTCCGGGGTAGTGGTCAATAGCTCTTAACCTACTCCTCTGTGTCTTGACTCCACAGCACAGGGGAAGGTGACCACCAGTAGTCATGGGTGGACCCCCTCGAGGCAGGGGGCCCGGCACTATCACCGCCTGATGGGACTTCACGGGATTAGCACCATATCGATTAATTTTGAGTTGTGACATCATGAATTAAGTTACGTTGCCACTGCTTTGTCAAGCCTGTGGCTCAGTACATCCGATTTCGACAAGCATTTATTCGGGATGCTTTCCCTAGCCTTTGACTGTCCCCAGTCTACCTACAAGGCAGCAGGTTTCACGTTGCACTGCTTTGTCAAGCCTGTGGCTCAGTACATCCGATTTCGACAAGCATGTATTTGGGGTGCTTTCCCTAGCCTTTGACTGTCCCCAGTCTACCTACAAGGCAGCAGGTTTGTGTGTATCTTCGTCTGGTCCCTCTCCCTTGACCTGTCCGACATGGGTGGCCCTACCAGTAGCTGTGCTACCGTCGGCATAGCTCTTGGGGTCATTGGGACGCACAAGCCCCTCTACCTCGTCACGGTGGACACACAGCAGAGGGGTATTAGAGGATACAATCCCTTTCAAATCAATATGTTGCTGTTCACCGGATATTTTGAGAGTCTACGTGGCAAAGTGGTCAAGCCGTCTGAGCAAAGTGGTCAAGCCGTCTAACTCGCGCTCCGAATGTTGTGGGTTCAATTCTGGGCTACATTATTCGATTGCATAGTGCAATGATTGATTTGATTGATTGATTGATTTAGGAATCGACATCACAGCATTCGGGGCATTCCCATAAGTGCTCCGTCCCCATCCTCAGCAGCCAGCGAAGAGTTCCAACACTAATAGTACCAGTAGCAATCTGATTATAAGTCCGTCTCGCCATTCCTTTGAGCGTTGAGCGTTGGCCAGATCCCTTCGTCACTCCTCGTTGTCTCATTCTTGCCAGACCATGGTAATCCATTTGCTCCTCCAAGGTGTGCACGTGCTCCCACAAGGCCGCAACCACGTCTGCCTTGTCATGTATCAATACTCCACCAAGTTCTGCAGAGCCAGCCAATCTGTCCGCCTGTTCATTTCCCAGCACACCGGCATGCCCCGGAGAAAAGATCCAGGCGATGCTTGTCACGCGTGACCTCCGAAGTGAAGCAAGCCACTCCGCACGAAGTCTGCCCGTCCTCACCCTCGTCAGCATGCTTTCTGAGTCAGTTACAATCACGATGTGTGTGTGTGTCGTATTCTCCATCCAACGGGGAGCCGCAGTGACTGCCTCCACTTCCATTCTTAAGCTGGATGTTGTGGTATCATATGCCAGGCTCTCCTGCCCCAAGCATCGACCATTAGCTTTGGCTATGAAACCCCAACCACTTCTCTCACCTCTTGACACCGAACCATCTGTGTAGATAATCACATCACTTGAGTGAGCATTGTCCTGTATTAGTTGCTGGATTTCCACTTCCGTGGCCCCTGCTGGCCACTCCCTGCACTCCCGGCTTAGTGCATAGTGCAATTACCTTGGAGACTCCTGTGGGTCGTCGCTGGAGCTACGGAGTTCTTGCTTTGTGCGACGCTTTCGGCAGGCCGTCCTGCTGAAAGAGACCGAACCATCTGGGATAAAACCCGGTGGAGTGGCATTTTATAACCTTTTAATCTGTATCAGAAAAGATTGACAGTTCACGGGACAGAATACGGGGACAGACATGATGACGAATATCACACAGCGTTCGTTATAGAATGTTGGATCAAATAACCAACATTCATATCGTCTATAATCACGCCATGAACCCCCCCTCCCCCCCCCCCCCCCACCAACCCATCCCCCACGTTGCCCAACAAATGGCTTTCACTCTGGCGTGTTGGAATTATTCCATTGTGTTTCATGTCGGTTCAGTTTATCAACCATTACAAAGGTCGAAGATAACGTTTCCACATGGCCAAATGGGTAAGAACGCGTGCTCTTAAACATCCGGTGTGCTGATGTTGAGGTATGCAATTCAACCCCTACACCGGACAGCTGGACTAAAATGTTCACCTGTCGTCCTTGACTTGACGTAAATTACAAGTACCTCTGAAGTCGGAGGGGGTTCGCCTAATGGCGAGGGACACTGTTAATAGGCAAAGCTAATCCACGCGCAAAATTCAGTCCATCACTACTATAAATAGTGTGTACGGGCTACCCTTTAGTTCAAAGCGAGCGAGCGAGCGCCAAAAAAAAAAAAAAACGTCTGCTGCAGTCGCAGAAAACCACCCAAAATAGAAGTTTAGAAGCATTGCTCTACCATGGTGTGGTTAACACAGTGAGTCTGAGAGGTCTTAGTCCAGTTGTTCTCAACAGGTGGGGAATTCCCCCTTCCCCCAGGGGGGAATTTTAGGGTTTCCAGGGGGGGGGGGGGAATTCAGATTATTTCAAGATCGCATTAATACAAGAACCGATTCGATTACTTGATATTGTTTTTCCCTTCATACTCTCCGGTTCTGTACGTGTCACCCTTCTAAAATTCAATTTATAAAGTAAGTAGACCCACAAATCATGTTTTATGTGGACGTCAAGACTTATTTTAGTATATGCTATTAAAATTAGCTTCCATTATTACGTATACTGTGTAGGGGCGGGGCGGGACTTTTAGGTAGGAAATACGAAAGGGGGGAATGACGTTCTGAAAATATGGTGAAGGGGGGCACGGGACAAATTTTTAGGTAGGAAATACGAAAAGGGGGAATGACGTTCTGAAAATATGGTAAAGGGGGGCACGGGCCAAAAAAAAGATTGAGAACCACTGTCTTAGTCGAAGTTCTTCCGAGAGGGTTGGTTTGGTTGTTTGGTTGGTTAATTGCTTGGTTAATTAGTGGCTTGGTTGATGAAACCTGCGGAAGACTGAGCTTTAATTCTTCACTTCAAAGCATTGCCGTTCTGGTCGTTTGAGACATGAAAAAGGCTTACATTATGGGGGAGAGGTTGATCTAGATACGTTCATCCGAACCCTGTACCGAATTGTCCATGCCACCGGAACTACGTTGCTGAGTTATAATTCCGCTCTCCAAGTTCAGAAAATAGGCGAGGTTGGCAACAGCGGCACTGGAGTTCCCCATATGTGGAGTGGCATATTAGGGTGTAACCAGGGCACCAATCATTACAGAATACTACGGACTGACTGGCATTAGGCCTAGGTTAGTCATGTTGCTTACATAGGTTTCAGGTTGTTTTAGTTGTTTCTTGTTTGCTCGGTTTGAACCCAAGCGTAGTCTACTCATGTGTCCACTACTACTAGTGGTTGCTATATTTTTTGTTCTCTCACTTTTGAGCTCCAGCGTAGTCCATGCTGGACTGATTTTTCCCATGTGGACTAGCTTTCCCTATTACAAATGTCCCTTGCATTAGACTCCTGGGGTACAGGTAATTTAAGTCCCCAAGTCAAGGGTGAGAAAACATTTTAGCCCAACTGACCCGTGTGGGATCTCAATGTCAACACACTCCAACGCCGTGTCCGGAGTTTAAAAAAAAAAAAATAATGAAAATGTGCTGTTCACCGGATTTTTGCCGAAATCCGGGATAGAACCAGGGACCTTTAGATCTTCAATTTAACGTTCTCCCAACTGAGCGAGCTCCGGGGATTAATCACACCATGCCGAATATCAAAGTGAATGGTCATAGACTAAGTGTTGTGGACAAATTCACCTATCTTGGCAGTACTGTGTCACAAGCTGCCACAATTGATGACGAAGTGAATGCAAGAATCTCCATGGCAAGCGCGGCCTTTGGCAGACTTGTACAAGAATGTATGGGACTAAAATGGAATAAGCCTGCAAACAAAGCTTAAAGTCTACAAAGCAGTTGTATTATCCACACTGCTATATGCTTGTGAAACATGGACTGTTATCAGCGACACGCTAGGAAATTAAACCACTTCCACACAGTCTGCCTTAGGAAGCTACTTAAAGATTAAATGGCAAGACAAGATCCCAGACACTGAAGTCCTAGAAAGAGCATCCATGCCCAGTATCCACACTCTACTGATGAATCAGATTCGCTGGGCTGGTCACTTGACTCGCATGTAAGATCACAGGCTCCCTGTACTCGGCTCGCGATGATGGTGGAATTCTGCAAGAGGGCGTCTGATTGGTCTGGAACTCTGGGACCCCAGTATAAAAGGTCCCGCACAGGTAGAACTGGCCCTTTTTTTTTTCCGTAGTCCACCGCACTGAGTGACCAGGCGCCAATGCCTATTTCTATTGTGTGTTTAGTAGTTAGACGCTGAAGTTTTGCAGTGGAAAAGCCAGAATTCTAGTTTTAGATTTTAGATTTTCCTGGGTTCTTTGGTGGACTAGAAGTTTTTGATAAATTAGTTTTTGGTGGACTAGAAGTTTTTGATAAATTAGTTTTTGGTGGACTAGAAGTTTTTGATAAATTAGTTTTTGGTGGACTAGAAGTTTTTGATAAATTAGTTTTTGGTGGACTAGAAGTTTTTGTTAAATTAGTTCTAGTGGATTAGTTGTTGGTGGATTAGTGTTTGGTGGATTAGTGTTTGGTAGGTTTGGAGTTTTTACTGGATTAGAAGTTTTTGCTACACTTAGGAATTTTATTTGTTGGGTTAGAGTTTTTGCTGTTTGGCATTTGCTGTACCCTAACTTCCTTGTTGATGCTACATGTCTGTATATTATTGTGAAGTTCAGAAGTTTAATAAACAAATGATGCTTGTGGTACTCTTACTTTGTCGTTTAGTTGATAGACTCTAGTGTTATAGTCATTGGTGTTAGAACAGCCCTCGGAGTAATTCTTTGTCTGGGATTGGAGAATATTGTTCTAATCCCCTGTCGGCCCACCCTGGACCTTCTTAAACCTTAATTCTTTTCTATTCTTGTTAACCGAGGACGGTGAGAGGTTCTTTCTCTTTATTCATTTTCTTCTTTGGCCCTACGCAGTCAGGGTTGCGCTCTTCTCCTCACATCACCGTAGCAGAAGTAAGTGGTCCTTGCTTCCTGTTTTTACCTCTGTTTCATCCCTAAATGAATTTTTTACGGTGAGCTGCGTTATGGTAAGCGCTCACAAGGCGGCCAGAGGAACCGCATTAAAGACACTCTGAAGATCTAACTAAAAGCTTTTGGAATTCACCACGACACTTGGAAGACTGCTGCCAAAGACCGAAATTCGTGGCGTACATCATTAAGCAAGGGTGCAGTCATGCGTGAAGCAACCAGGACTGCAAGAGCTGGTGAAAAAAAAAGGGCTGTACAGAAAAACCACTGCAGGAGATCCTCCTACTGGAACGTCAAGTATTCGTTGCCCACATTGTCAAAGAATATTTCGAGCCAAAATAGACCTTATCAACAATCTTAGAACTCACGGCTCCATACTTTCAACCCCACTGGATGAAATGAATGATCATCATCATTCTTGATGGACAAACAACAATTTCTTTAGCGTAGTCCATGCTGGTCTGATTTTTGTGTGTGGGTTAGTTTTCCCTATTACCAGTGTCTCTCGTCAATAGGAGAACATTCTTCCATTTCCGAAGTGCTTGTAATTTACGTCCCAAAGTCAAGGACGAAAATTAAACATTTCAATCCAACTTAATCCACTATATAACCAACAGCCCACTTGAAGCCTAAGAGCCATTGGTGTTATCCATTCGACCATGCTGACCTCCAAGTGTAGCAAGTGAATCTTATATTTCTAGTGAATTGTAGCAGTAGACTCATTGAGGGGGGGGGGGGGGGGGGGGGAAACACATTAAAAAAATGCTGGCCACCGGATATTTGCCGAAACCCGGGATTGAACCAGGGACCTTTAGATCTTCAGTCTAACGCTCTCCCAACTGAGCTATTTCGGCCGGCGGAGATTACCACAGTGCGTATGTTTTGTCAAATGCGAGGTCGTTATTGATTACTTTTTTTTTTTTTTTTGTTCTTGTTTTTGCGTTGGATGGTTAGTTTTATGTCATTTGAAATTGTCCTTTAAAGCTTCGATCTTCTCCATTTACAAGAACACATACTGTAACATTAAGAATTCTCACGAGACATAAAATCTTAGGTACTGGTCTGCGATGTTAGATGTGGCAAGAAGCTGAGATTAGTGGACACACTTGGTCATATAAAATGTTGAAAACTATGTTATGTTATGTTATGCTATGTTATGTTATGCTGTGCTATGTTATGTTATGTTATGCTGTGTTATGTTATGCTATGTTATGTTATGCTGTGTTATGCAATACCATGCTATGCTATGTTATGTTATCATATGTTATGTTATGCTATGTTATGTTATGCTGTGTTATGCAATACCATGCTATGTTATGTTATGTAATATGTTTTGCTATGTTATGTTATGTTATGTTCATTAGTAGCGGTTCCAACTTCATGACAACGGGTCGTTCCCATTCATAATGCCCCATTTCTGTGCCAGTGAATATCATCATACAACATGCGCCTCACTGCCCCATGTGAAAAGTGGAACAAACAGTAGTCTCGACAAACCAACAGCCGGCACAGGTACACTGCATAATGCCGCCGCCAGAATGCCAACACAAAAGTCCTCCACGAAAAATACAGTTCATCGTCGGTGGAAGCGGCAGTCACTAGAAAACCAGTAGCCACACATTACTGCGTAAGGCAAACCAGTCAGCCCTGCGACAAAGCCGGCCGCCGTTATTCCGAACATGCAGTTCACGCTACAAACAACAGCGGACAGATTTAAAAGCATCTCATCTCATCTCATCTCATCGTGTTCCTCTTGTACCTTGCGGTGTCGAGGTGAAGTATAAACTTCGTGAGAGTGCCCGGTTATGGGCTTCGTATATCGACATTCCCATGGATTCTGTTATTCCCTCCGTCCAACGTTTACGTGGTCGGCCTCTTCCTCTGTTTCCATCTGGTCTGTATATCATTGCTTGTTGTGGCTGATTTAAAAGCATTTCACACGAAATTCACAGCCCACAGTGTCGCGCCACGTACTCAGCTCAGTAGCAGGGCGACGGAACCATACACTTCCAATCCAACATGAGGAAAATGAAAATGCAAACGATAGCCACAAGCATAAAACTCCAGAGGCCTTAACTGTTTAAGTGCCTACCCTCCATGTTTTGGACCGGAAGTCCTATGCTACTTATGCCATGCGACTTTTAAGCGACTATACTGTGCTATGCTATGCTATTCCATGTTATGTTATGTTATGTCGAACGACACCCTTGCACGTTAGGCATTCCCATGCGTACTCAATCCTCCGATGCAGCAGCCATCTCAAAGTATTTCTGCTCACTGTTCCCATTGATGTGCTTGTCCAGACTTCACCCCAGTTCGAGCAGGCGGGCTAACTTCGGAGACTCGTCAGTACCCGCCAGCCGAGCCAGTATTTCATTGACTGTGCTAAGCCGTTAGGCTCGACCGAAAAACTAAACTAGTATATGATAAATGTGTTTGTTCCTTCCCTCATCGCTGATAATAGCGTCTACCCGTTTTGAACGCTAGTCTAATAATCAACGGGTGCTATTTTCAGTAATTTGTGTTGTGTGTTTATTGCAACCACGAGATGCACAAGGTCAAAGCTAGCCTAAACCAGCCAATTCAAGAACTTTGGTCTACATCTGCGTGTATTGATATCTGGCCACAGAACTGCTGATCTAGTTGTTGGACATTTCTTGTAGTATTGACATTACAGTACATGTTTGAACAGCTTGGTCTGCAAAGTAGACAAGCAGGCAGATAGGCGTGCAAATAAGTACGTAGGTAGGTTTGTCAGATAGACAGACGAACTGATTGATAGATAGATAGATGGATGGATGGATGGATGGATGGATAGACAGTCAGGCAGATAGTATGCATGCAAATAGGTAGGTAGGTTTATCAGATAGATAGATAGATAGATAGATAGATAGATAGATAGATAGATAGATAGATATATAGATGGCTGGCTGGCTGGCTGGCTGGCTGGGTGGGTGAGTGGGTGGACGGACGCACAGACAGACAGACAGACATCGATACTCATGTCGTGATTGTAACGGACTCATAGAACATGCTGAGAAAGGTGAAAACAGGCGTGCATGATGGTCATGATGATGATGATGATGATGATGATGATGATGGTCATGATGATGATGATGATGATGATGATGACTAACACGTGATCCCAAAGGGCCCTGAACAGATCTGTCTTAACATGCACTAATACACCGCCAAACGGTGTTGGCCCAGCCATTCTGTCGGCTACTCTCGTTTCCCACCACACCAGCCAGCATCCCCTTGGGAAAAGTTCCATCGGATGCTCCCTATCTTAGATTTTTTAATGAAAATATGCGCTCTGCACGAAGCATACCTGTCTCCACCCTGCTCAGCAAGTATGTTACAATCACACGTGTGTGTGTGCGTGCGTGCGTGCGTGTGTGCGTGTGTCTTCTTTGTCCTCCAGCCAGCAGAATGCCGCTGTGACTGCTTTCGCCTCCATAATTTGTTCATCAGGAAATACAGAACGAGACATGATAAATATTTTGTGTGACAACTTTAATCATTTTTAAAGGATACGTAAATATTTAGTAAATGTAGAACAAAACTAAACTAGAAATATAAACAAGCGAAATAATATGTAGAATATCAATTTTGTGAAGATCATACTGAAAGCAGTGTCAAATTATAATATCACTGAGTTTTATAACTTGGCGCCTCGGCCTGAAGTACAACTATGTTACTATGTTACAATTACTTGGACTGTATGAAAACTGCATAACAAGTAATTCCACCTCTGAAGTCGGAGTGGGTTCACCTGATGGCGAGGGACACTATTAATGGGGAAAGCTAATTCACACAAAATCAGTCCAGCACTACAAGAAGTTGGTGTACGGTCTAAGCTTGAGTTCACAGCAAGCGAGAACCAAAAAAAAAAAAAAACAACAACAACAACAAAAACAACAATTACTTCGACTGCATGTACAATTATAACAAGTACTTTAATTGTATGTAGAACTGTTTGTTACAATTACATCGACTGTATTTAAAACTGTATTACAAGTACTTCGACTATCTGTAAAACAAGTGTAAAACAGTGTTACAAGTACTTCGAGTGTATGTAAACCTGCATGATACAAGTACTTCAGCTGTGTATAAAACTATGTTACAAATACTCGAACTGTGTGCTGCAGATACCCAAGTTGTGTGTACGAGTGCACAACACGGATGTTTGAGTTTTGTGTCACATGTAGGAACCGATAACATCTGAGAGCAACAAAAGCTGCAGTCTCACTCTAGGAGATAATACTACTACTACTACTACTACTACTACTACTACTACTACTACTACTACTACTACTACTACTACTACTACTACTACTACTACTACTACTACTACTACTACTCCTACTGCTGCTGCTGCTTCTTCTTCTTCTTCTTCTTCTTCTTCTTCTTCTTCTTCTTCTTCTTCTTCTTCTTCTTCTTCTTCTTCTTCTTCTTCTCTTCCAAAGTTTACCTCAGGGAAATGTTGGGTGGGAAAGGGGGGGAGGGGGGGGGGGGGGGAGATGTACCGATTTTTTTCTTCTAATGAACTTTGTAAATGGGTATTCATTTCTTGATGCCATCAAGTCATCTTTTACGTGAGCTTTCCCTTGCTCCGTATCCATTATATTTCTTCAAGGTGGCTCCTTGTGGCAGATGGTACTAGGGCATTCTTGTGAGGTGGCCAAACCATTTAACCTGTTGTTCTTAAATGAAGTGTGCATGACTGGTTTCAGACCTAGTAGTCTTCTAATTTCCTTATACCTAATTCTATCTCTCACGCTCACTCCCACATCTCTGTAGTTATGATTGTGCGCTCATTCGTTGCAGTAAGCGTCCGTGTTTGATAATAGTAGCATCATGTTGGCCAGAAAAATAGTTCTTGTGAGATTGACTTTTGTACTTACGGGTATCTTTCTATGCGACAGAAATGTCGATTGCTGTTCGAGATTCTAGTTACATCGCACACAGTATATACCTCTAATGAAGTAAATATTTATTTACAATAATATCGTCTGTTAATTACACGGCAAAGTACGTTGTATAATAATATTGTATATTTACAATACATTAGAACAAGATTCGCTCTGGCAAAAGTAGCTGTGTGCAAGATGGAAAACATACTCGACAATAAAAATACGTCTCACAGTGATAAAATATGTTAACGTCCTATTAAAAAACTTGCATGTCCGTTGCAGGATGTAGCAATCTACCCCAGCTGCATATTGACTTTCTATGCAATTCTACTTTTAGTAGTTTGCCATTGCTTTCTGCGCGAGAAGCGAAAGTTGAATTCCAACTACCGGTGTAGGGAACTGAAATATTACATGGAGCCTGTAATATGTTCTGTTATATCACAATGGATTATGGAATGTAAACGGACAAATTAGGAAGTGGCTGAAAACATCAGAACGGTGGTTTCTGAGACGACTGCTGCGAATACCCTGGACAGCCAGGGAAACTAACAACTTTTGCCTGGAAAAACCGGGAATGAAAGAACATTATATTCATCTATAATAAATAAAAAAATTTTTGGGCATGTTATGAGAAGAAATGGATTGGAGAATTTGGTGACAACTGGTAAGATCGAGGGGAACATACCAAGGGGAAGACCTAGAAGCAAGTACCTGGATGGCTTGGCCTTGTGGCATGGTCGAGACAGAAACACGGAGCTGATCCACGACTCTGGTGATCGAGTGAGATGGCATAACATGACCGCCCACGCTTACCGGCATGGCACATGATGGATGGATAATAAATACACAAACATGATTACTTGGTCATGTACTGAGAAGATGAGTTGTGTTGAGCTGAGTCAAGAATCAACATCATAGTACTCCGGACATTCCATAGGTGCTCCGTCTTCAGCTTCAACAGAAGATAAATCAAGTAAAAGACTCTCTTCCACATCCTTAAGGAGCATTGGCCATATGGTGCTCGACCCATGTCCATAGACCAATCGGCGCTCCCTGGGTGATGGGGCCAGATCACGCCGGCTGCCTTTACTTCCCAAGACATTCCCTGTACCCATTTGAGCCAGGTAGAAATGGGAGCCCAGATGCATTAAGTCCGAATTAGCCCAGTTGCGGGACGAACCCATGCCCAGCAGGCCAGCAGGCGAGTGTCTAGCCACAGTGTACTCGCGGCTCACAAAGAGGGGATAGTCATTGAAAGATGACGCCACGACTGAACAGATCAGAGATGGTAGAAGCGAGACGGACAGAGACGTTTGTTGGGTTGTCTAAGACAGTGGCACTAAGGAATATCGTTGATAGAACAGATTCAGAACTCCAAGGACCAGGATATGTGGACATACATGAACGCCTGCGGAATTCGGCAGGGCTCATGGGGATGATCATGACAGTGATGACTTTTGACTTCTGTACTGAAGAATGCGGTGGGACAGACTGAGAACCCGTATGTGGAAAGTATGATATGGCGGAGGGTCGGCAGGGGTTCTGAATGAATCTCAAAACTGAGAGGGAAGACCAGGAGAACTTTCAACCAGATGGCGGTTAGAACGATTAGCAGTATGACTCTTCGCTAGCTCGTGAACGAGGGAACGGAGCGCGTGTGGAAATGTCCTGATTGCAGTGATGTCGGTTCTTAGTTTATAACTCATAACTGAAGTTTAGATGTCTTGGTAATGGTGACAGTTAATAAGTTACTGTTCCTACTTTTTGACAGTTAATATTTCATGGCAAAGTGTGACGTGAATAGAACAAAATAAAATATAATTATGCAATAAATACAGAGATGGTTTCGCGCTTCTGCAAAAAGAGACAACAGCAACATATTATGAAGCTAATGTTCATCCGCGACAAAGCTCCCTGCCAATGTTAATTAATCCCATAATCACAGTCATAAGTGCCATCTGCGACAGAATCGAGAAAATGCAACAGTGCCTCCAGGCTTGCAGATGTCTTTTTTACCGCTGGAACTGTACTCATGGCTTCCAACCATTCTGCCAGTTTGGGGTAATTTGATTTGTCAATGTAAATTTGCTTGTGTCTTGTGCCGAAAGCTTGAAATCTCTCAAAAAACGGCCAGATGTAGAAGTCAATCATGGCAGGACTTTTACCTGTTGATATGTGATGTGAAAGCATATAAATAAGTAACACACAATATAAGTATATAGATAATCACTTCAGAATTGTTGTATTGAAGACTACTATAGTTCACAGCAATATACGAGGAGAAGTCAATAAGTATGTCACAAATGGCTGTAGAAAAATAACTAAATACGATAGCAACTTGAAACCAGTTTATTTTTATGCATACATTGTCTCTTTATTTCTCAACATAATTTCCACCAACATTGATGCACTTATCCCATCGTTTTATCAGTCCTCCCAAACCGGGTGCATAAAACTGCGTGCTCTATTTTCTAAACCACGTTTTCACTTCACATTTAACTTTGGCGTCATTCGCGAAATGTCTCCCGCCAATGTGGGTTTTCAGTAGACCACAAAGGTAGAAATCGCTGGAGGGGGGGGGGGGGGGAGGGGGGGGGGCTAAGTCAGGAGTCAGGGCTGTAAGATGGATGTTCCAGAACTTCCCACCTTAGCTGGTTAATTTTCTCCTGAGTTAATCGAGCCGTATGTGGTCTGGCATTGTCACGAAGAAGCAACACTCCTCTAGTCAGCAGTCCTGGAAATTTCAATCGATCATGCATTACGGCGTATGCTCAACCATGTGAGCACCCTATTGTAGATGCTACAGAATCTATGGGACAAAAATTTTGCGTGTGGATTTGTGTCCCGTGTCATCAGGCGAACCCACCCCGACTCATGAGGTACTTGTAATTTACGTCCCCAAGTCAGGGACGAGAAGTCAACATATTAGTCCAACTGACCGGTGTAGGGGTTGAACCTGTTACCTCGCTACCAGCAAACAGCAAACCGAAAGCTTGAGAGCAAAGGCTCTTATCCATTCGGCCATGACGACCTCTTCTTGATTTTAAAACTTGAGATGGTCTCCCTGGTCAACCAGCTTAAAAATGTGGGTACCAGAACGTGTCTTGGGAAGAGAAGGCGACCGGTGGTGATAGTGACCACACCACCGCTGTAGATCCAACAAGTCGTTATAAATATGGGTCTAGAACCGTATGACCAGTACACATCAGGACGTGTTAAACACGTTTATAAACATATGGTATATAAACGTATGGGTTAAACAGGTCTATAAAAATATGGGTCTATAAACATATGGGTTAAACAGGTGTATAAACAACAGTTCTATAAACATATGGGTCTATAAACATATGGGTTAAACAAGTCGATAAACAACATGTCTATAAACATATGGGTTAAACATGTATATAAACAACATGTCTTTAAACATATGGGTCTATAAACATATGGGTTAGACAGGTATATAAACAAGAGATCTATAAACATATGGGTCTATAAACATAAGGGTTAAACAGGTGTATAAACAAGAGATCTATAAACATATGGGTCTATAAACATATGGGTTAAACATGTATATAAACAAGAGATCTATAAACATATGGGTTAAACATGTATATAAACAAGAGATCTATAAACATATGGGTTAAACATATGGGTTAAACAAGTCTATAAACAACAGTTCTATACACATATGGGTTAAACGGGTATATAAACAACATGTCTTTAAACATATGGGTCTATAAACACATGGGTTAAACATATGGGTTAAACAGGTGTATAAACAAGAGATCTATAAACATATGGGTCTATAAACATATGGGTTAAACATATGGGTTAAACAGGTTATATAAACAAGAGATCTATAAACATATGGGTCTATAAACATATGGGTTAAACAGGTGTATAAACAAGAGATCTATAAACATATGGGTCTATAAACATATGGGTTAAACAAGTCTATAAACAACAGTTCCATACACATATGGGTCTATAAACATATGGGTTAAACATATGGTTTAAACAGGTCTATAAACAACATGTCTATAAACATATTGGTTAAACGGGTATATAAACAACATGTCTTTAAACATATGGGTCTATAAACATATGGGTTAAACAAGCCTATAAACAACAGTTCCATACACATATGGGTCTATAAATATATGGGTTAAACATATTGTTTAAACATGTCTATAAACAAAATGTCTATAAACACATGGGTTAAACAGGTCTATAAACATATGGGTTAAGCAGGTGTATAAACATATGGGTTAAACAGGTCTATAAACATATGGGTTAAACAGGTCTATAAACATATGGGTTAAACAGGTCTATAAACATATGGGTTAAACATGTCTATAAACATATGGGTTAAACAGGTCTATAAACAACCGGTCTATAAACATATGGGTCCAGCTACATATGGCCAATACACCTTAGGACGTGTTAAAATGTCCTGTACTTGCTTCGCTTATTAACAATTAATTCACACGTCCAACGGCAATAACTGCTATGAATCTACCAGACTTCTTTCTCTCTTTTTGTAAAACTCACAACAGAATATCAACAGTATACTTGGGGTGCAGTTGGGCACCGCCAAAAGAAAGGTGCTGTGATATGTGCGAGGGCACGAAGTACTGGGTGCACGATGTTCTTCTCCCTGAGGGCTGGTTGACTTGTGGACAGGCACACAGCGTAATTGTGGGATACGTGCGAAAAAAGTCCCGAACGTCTCAAAACAATGTACAAACGCACGGCAGGAAAAAGACACCCCGAAACTTGACGGACCCACCCCTAGAGACTATAGAGAAGGTAAATGACCGAAACATTCGGGGAAGGGAGACTATTTCTGACGATCAGAAGCCTCCTGTTATGCTTGCTACGCGGCGGAGATTTTAGTCACTCATCACTTCATAATCGAAGATACAAGAATTGCTATTCAAACATTTGAAATGTTCATCCCTGCTTGTTATTATTAAATAGATCAGAATACCTAGTATATGTGAATGTAACAGTTACAGAGCTCTCTTAATCAACTAGATGACAGATAGTATGTTAACAGTTTCATGTCAGTTATTACCTCCAAAATAAGGACCTTCTCTCTTGGCCAGGGTTTCTTCGAAATGTTTGAAATGCTTTCCCAAATCTCCAGCAACTGTCTCAATTTCTCCAGGTTTTAGCAACAAAGTTATAAATGATGAGCCAAGCTGTTGACACAGACAACAAAGTTATAAATCATGAGCCAAGCTGTTGACACAGACAACAAAGTCTCCGTGGCGAAGTGGTCAAGCCGTTTGACTCGGGCTCCGAAGGTTGTGGGTTCGATTCCGGGCCGCGTCCTTCGGTTAACGAGTGAAATTTTTCGGAGACTCCTGTGGGTCGTCGCTAGAGCTACGGAGTTCGTGCTTTGTGCGACGCTTTCCGCGCTGCGGAAAGAGACCGAGCCATATGGGATAAAACCCGCGGCAATGAAGTCGACCCTGTCGACTTTTAAGTCGACTTTTTAAAAAAACAAAGTTATAAATGATGAGCCAAGCTGTTGACACAGACAGATAACACCCTTGAATATGATATTCGATAATACAGTTCTTCTTCTTCTTCTTCTTCTTCTTCTTCTTCTTCTTCTTCTTCTTCTTCTTCTTCTTCTTCTTCTTCTTCTTCTTCTTCTTCGTCTTCTTCTTCTTGTTTCTCATGACGTTCTCTCATGATAAACATGGCGTTTGTTTTTTTTTTGTTTGTTAATTTTTTTTTCCTTTGAGTTAATGTTTATTTCCATACTGTGTGGTATTCATGGAGTGGGCTAGTATATGTTTCTTAAATGATTCAATACCGAAAAGATAATATATTCGCCAAATGTGACCCCTTATTTGTGCAGAAGGACGATATGCCGCCATACTAGTGTCATCGTGTTATTTGTTTTGTTTCGTTGCTATCTTCCGCAATTTCAATGTTTGGTAAAAGGAAATTGACATAATATAGGGTGTATTTTTAATTACTGTGTAGTGTTTGAAAATATTGCCGGTCCAAGTTTTGTATTCACCCTTTGTAAAGTTCATGCAACATATGCAATATTTTCAAACACTGCACAGTCATTAAACATACATGTACTTGTTCATGTGATTATGTACCATGTTTTTTCCCAACCTACATTTTGCTTAGGCACTGAGTCAGATGATTGGTTGTACTGAGCGCAAGTACATGCAGAACAAGTTTAGCATGTCTACGAAGTTTCTGGTAATAAACTTTACGTGAAGCAAACTTGGGCTGATAACTACCTTGCTAGAATACTCTAGGAGCATCCTGTCCTGGGCTCTTCTAGTAGGGGTCATTAGGCTGGAGGTGGTTCTCTGGGTACACATCGTCCAACCATTCAGCCACGGCTGTAGACTCGTAGATGACTTTGCCATCCAATTCCAAGACGGGGACGGTTCCTTGAGGATTCTTTCGAAGAAGCCAGTCTGGTTTGTCCTTGAGATTTACATTGACCGTTTCATGGCTGTGGAAATTAGAATACATGTCACGTTTCATGGGTTTGTAGCTCAGACAGCTTGTGATGACAGCAATCAGATTATATACTTAACAATTTCATAAACAGATTATATACTTGACAATTTCATAAACGGGTTATATACTTGACAATTTCACACTCAGATAATAAATGTGTCCCCTTTAATGGGTTATTAATATCAGAAGATTAGCGGTTTCACAATCAGAGTATATACTTGACAATTTCACAATCAGACATTTTGACAGGTTATATACTTGACAATTTCACAATCAGATTATTATATATTTGTCTCGTTTAATGGGTTTCTAATATCAGAAGATTGGCGGTTTCATAAACAGATACTTGACAATTTCACATGAACAAGTATTATAATGTAAATTCTTATTCACTGAGCATTAAATTTGCGGAAAATACCACGAAATAAAACAAATAACACTATTACCCTAGTATGACAATATATCGTCCTCCCGTCCAATTAGAGGTCACGTGTGGCGGCGAATGTATTAATTTTCGCCACGGAGTAAGTTAAACTGTTTTAATCAACTCCGCGGCAACCAACCTTTATTTTCAATACCATCTTGGTGTCTGCGGAACAAAGAAGTACAATGACCGGTATTTACTTACGGTATGCCCTTGTGTGCCAACACCAGTCGGACTCGCTGGGCGAACGGGCAGTACAGCATGCTGTACAGTCGAATAACCCCGGCCTTCAGCGGCGGGAAGGCCGAGCCTGAAAACATTGTACAATAGAAAAATACAAATTAGTTGCACATCCTTGACAAGACGTCGCAGTTAATCCCAGTATTGGGGGTGGGGGATGTTTGTGATTTCATGGCAAGTTTACCTTAAGTAGTTTACCATTGCTTTCTGAACGACCGGAACCCATAACATTGTATGAAAACCAGCGCAAGGCGGTCTGCTTCCAAATCGCATGCAATTGTGTTTCGCAACCCATAGCATCATAACAATATTGTTATAACAGGGGACTGATTCTCCCACCGAAGGAACAACATTCATATCACAGACCAATAATTCGAAGCTGGGAGGTTTTTTTTTCCCTTTCCAAACTTAGTTAAAAGCAAAGAAGCTTTGTATACATTAAATATACGCATTGCGTACATTAATTTTCCGTATTGTATACATTGGACTTTATTCAAATCACACTTTCGCAAAATCAACACCTGCGAGATGAGATGCCTGAGGAGAGCTGCCAACTTAACAATCCGAGACCGAGTAAGAAATGCTGTTATCAGACAGACAGTGGGATCAACACCTTGTGCCACATTTATTGAAAGACAGAAGATCAAGTGGTTTGGCCATGTCGTTAGAATGCAGCACCAACAACTACCATCCCTGGCCTTACATCAAAGATCATCTGCGACGAGACCAAGAGGACATCCACGAAGAAGAAAATGGATTGACGACATCAAAGACATTGTACAATCACACGGAATAACACTATCCAGTGCCGCCCACCGGGCACTGGAACGCAAATTATTTCTCCCCATGACGCTTGACGGCAGAAGTGGAAGATGATGATGATGATGATTGTATACATTAAATATACGCATTGTCTCATCTCATCACATCTAATCTCATCTTTTTCCTCTTGTATCCTGCGGCGTCGAGGTGAAACTTAAACAGCGGGAGAGATTCATGTACATTCTGTCAGACTGCTGTTCGTCCATCTCTCGTATCGAGATGTATCGAGATTCCCCTGGACTCTGTTATTCCCTCTGTGCATCGTTTACATGGTCGGCCTCTTCAAACCAAAGAGCTAGTTTTTCAAGAAATAAACGGAAGCCGTAAACTGATGAGAGAAATTAGACGTAGACAACGACAGCCAAGATTGTTTGGGCATGTAATGAGGAGACAAATTGAAGAACTTGGTGACAGCTGGCAAGATTGAAGGGGAAAAAAAAACAGCAACAAGCGGAAGGCAGGGAGATGAATGAAACATAAATCAAAAAGAGAATAGGAATGGTCAAAAATTGTCAACAGCATTAAATCAGCATTAACATCTAGAGAGATCAACAAAGCGTTAAAGAATGAGAATTGTCAATTATTATGTATATTCTGTCATGAACTGTCATCTGCTGCCTATAGTTCCTTGTTATGTACTAGTTCCTAGTTATGTACCAGCCAGCTCCATTAAATAATCACACAGTGCCGAATATCAAGGTGAACGGTCATAGACTAAGTGTTGTGGACAAACTCACCTATCTTGGCAGCACTGTGTCACGAGCTGCCACAATTGACGACGAAGTGAATGCAAGAATCTCTAAGGCCAGCGCGGCCTTTGGCAGACTGTACAAGAATGTATGGAACAGAAATAGAATAAGCCTGCAAACAAAGCTGAAAGTCTATAAAGCAGTTGTATTATCCACACTGCTATATGCTTGTGAAACATGGACTGTTTATCAGTTACACGCTGGGAAATTAAACCACTTCCACACAGTCTGCCTCAGGAAGCTATTGAAGATTAAATGGCAAGACAAGATCCCAGACACTGAAGTTCTAGAAAGAGCATCCATGCCCAGTATCCACACTCTACTAATGAAAAATCAGATTCGCTGGGCTGGTCACTTAACTCGTATGCCAGATCACAGGCTCCCTAAACAAATTTTTTTACGGCGAGCTGCGTTGTGGTAAACGCTCCCAAGGCGGCCAGAGGAAACGCTTTAAAGACACTCTGAAAGTCTCACTGAAAGCTTTTGGAATTCATCCTGACACCTGGGAGACTGCTGCTAAAGACCGTAATTCATGGCGTACATCATTACATAAGGGTGCAGTCACTTGTGAAGCAACCAGGACTGCAAGAGCTGTGAAGAAAAGGCTAGGACAGAAAAACCACTGCAGGAGATCCTCCTCCTGGAACGTCAAGCATTCTTTGCCCGCATTGTCAAAGAACTTTTCGAGCCAAAATAGGCCTCATCAGCCATCTTAGAACTCACGGCTCCATACTTTCAACCCCACTGGATGAAATGAATGGTTATCATCATTCTTGATGGACAAACAACACAAACATAGTTCCTTGTGGTATACTGCCTATAGTTCCTTGTGTATATGACAACATGTATATTCAACATTTAGCGCGGAAGCGTGGACAATGAACAACCAATTAGACAGTCGAATAGATATCCTAGAGATGTGGATAGACAGAAGAATATGTGGTATTTCGCGGAAACAAAAACAATCAAATGCTGTACATAGGTTCTAGCAAAAACTGGGTTTGAAAAGAGAGTTGATAAAAGAACTTTGAAAAAAAAAAAAAAAAGAGACAAGTGAAATAATTCGGCCACGTTAAAAGACATAACACTTTTATCAAAACCATATTGAGGGTAAGGTTGAAGGCAAGCGAGCAAGAGGTAAACGACGACACAATTGGGAAGATAACACCGAGAGATGGACGAACAGCAGTCTGACAGAATGTACAATCTAGGCCTGGGACAGACAGTGTTGGCAATCCATTGCGGTCAACCACCATTATAGAGACCGCACATGATTGATTGATTGATTGATTGGCACGATGGCCAAGTACCCCAAGCTGCAGAAAGTAAAATACAACATGGTCTCATATACAGCTAATAAAAGTGCGTTCTATTGTCGAATGAAACAACCGCAGATGTCAAACTCAGTGGAAGCCTGTAGTAATTGCAGAAGGCAGTGAAGTTCATCGAAGACACACATTGCAAATATGGGCTGATTCCAAGAGACCGGAAGTGATTATACCGATTGCCTCACGATCCAAAGGTTGTGGGCTCGATTCCGGGCTACGCCATTCGGGTCAAGAGTGCATTTTCTCCGGGACTCCTGGGGGTCGTCACTGGAGCTACGGAGTTCGAGCTTTGTGCGACGCTGTCGGCAGGCCGCTCTGCTTAATGAGACCGAACCATATGGGGTAAAACCTGATGCAATTTCATTCTCTTGCTTTTTAAACCGTTTTAAAAAAAAAAAATTTTTAAAGCAAGCGACAAAACAAAAAAGAAGTCGATTTCAGGCACTGTTTTTGTTGCTCAGGTCTCAGAGTCCCAATTTCTTTGTGCAAAGAATATATACACAGAGTAATTTTCGAAGTCAGGAAAGTACACAAATGACAAAAGATGGAACCTGATAAAATGCTGCAGTTGCAGACAAACCGGTTGAAACGAACAACAGTCCGGTATTCGTAGAATTAATCATATCGACCCAGTAACTAATGAGGAACTATTTAAACAAATAGTAATCTAATCCATGTTTGGCTTCACTTACCGCTTCTCTGGTGTTTCTCTGGCATGGTGGCGATATCACAAATAATAGGGTACCAGGTTAGACTAACAGAATGTTATTTTATCTCAGTAGTAATGCGGGTGCCGGAAACGATGTCAGTTAGTAGTCTGATCTTATTCTGTGCTCCTTAGTGGGCCAAAGAACGTCAGAATGCGCCAAGTCATGCTGCTATAGAATAGATTTGTTGACGTGCTCCTTCTCGCTATACAAAAACCTGTTTAATGTGTATGAAACATTCTATAGTAGCCATTGCCGATCTCCGAGGCCAAAGGCTTGCGAACGCGGTTCGTAAGCCGCTTACCAGGCGATTGAAACTCAGCCGCGACCGATTTGTGCAGCAGACCGTGTTGCGTTGTGTTATAATGTGTTGGTATGGGAGCCGGTCGTTTAGAATGCAATGGCAAACTACTGAACGTAACACTTGCCTAGTACATCAACAGCAGCTGAAAAATGCTGGTGTTGACTGCAATGTCCTGTAAGGGATATACAACATAAAAAAAAGTAGTAGCCATTACCTTTCGATAGGCTTCTAATAGTTTGTATACTGGGTGGGTGTTTCTTCCCTGGCGAAGTGGTTATGTCGTCTTACTCGTGCTCAGAGGGTAGTAGGTTCGTTCCTGAACGGCGTCATTCGGTTCACAAGTATACTTTGTCTCGGATTAAAAATGGGTTAAAAGACGAGGATCGATCTCATTGCACCGGGTTTTTATCCCATATGACTCGGTCTATTTCCGCAGAGCCGCCTGCCGAAGGCACCGCACAAAGCACGAACTCCGTAGCTCCAGCGACGACCTTCTTGAGTCTCTGAGAAAATTTCGATCATGATTACCGAACGACGTAAGCCGGAATCGAACCCACAACTTTCAGAGCGCGAGGCAGACACTGTAACCACTTCACCACAGAGACTCCCATTTTCTCGGAGACTCCTCCTCGTCGGTGGAGCTACGGAGTTGGTGGTCTGTGTGATAATTCCGGCAGGCCGGTCTGCGGAAAGAGACCTAGCCATACTGCTACAACCCAGAAAGTCAATACAAGCGAGACGTGAAAATGGGAACCACCCTCGCCTGCCCGTCCAGTGGCCATGGGTTCGAATTCGTATCCAAGCGGATTGTTAACTGATTCAGTGT
Organism: Cepaea nemoralis; assembly: GCA_014155875.1. Lineage (NCBI taxonomy): Eukaryota > Metazoa > Mollusca > Gastropoda > Stylommatophora > Helicidae > Cepaea > Cepaea nemoralis. The sequence goes on from JACEFZ010026075.1 coordinate 59,939, forward strand.
CAAAGGATAATATATCGTCGTTCGTAGGTCAACATGGGCGAATGGATAAGAACGCGTGTTGTTAAACATCTGGTGTACTGATGCCGAGGTAATGTGTTCAACCCCTACACTGGACAGTTGGACTAAAATGTTGACCTATCATCCTTGGATTTGGGACGTAAATAACAAATACCTCTGAAGTCGAGTGGGTTCGCCTGATGGCGAGGGACACTGTTAATAGGGAAAGCTAATCCACACGCAAAATTCAGTCCAGCACTACTAGAATTAGTGTGTATGGGCTACGCTTGAGTTCAAAGCGAGCGAGCGAGCGCCAAAAAAAAAAAAGGGAGCCCATATATATCGCCATACTAGGTCATCGTTTCATTTGTTTTGTTTCGTGGTGTCTTCCACAATTTCAATGCTCAGTGAACGGAAGTTTACATTACAATGCTTGTTCATTTGATTGTGTACAATGTCTGGTCCAAACCTAGCTTTTGTTTGACTTACTTCCAAGGTCGATAATAGCTACCAGGACATGTCTTGACTTGAGAAGTGAGACGGGCGACCTGATATCAACCACAAAACAATTCGAACGCCGATTGGTCTATAAAGATATGAGTCAAGCACTAAATGCCCAAACACACCTTAAGGAGTGTACTAAAACTGTCCATTTATTTATAAGTATTTACTTTTAACTGATTCAGTGCCAAACCAAATAAAAAAAGTTGGTCTTCTCACACCCCCCCCCCCCCCCCCCCCCCCAAAAAAAAAAAACAACAACTGGTGACTGGTGCACAATCAAATGAACATGAATTAGAATGTTTTAAAATTACCGTGGTAGACAATTGACATTACTGTGTGAACATGTGTATTTTTCAGCTTGAAGGATTTATCTAGTTATTTTACTTTATGTTGTGTGAATTTTGCAGTATGTACTTGACAGATGCAGCAAATAATAAATATGCCAGGCAACAAATCGTGCAATCTATTGTTTGTGTCTTCGTTATTCAAAATAACTCGATGACCCTAGTATGATGATATATTGCCATTTTGTCAAAATAGAAGGTCACATTTGGCGATATATTAACCTTCTTAGCTGAATCAGTAAGACGGGAAAATGTTAGGTGTAGACGCTAGAACGTGCGAGGATAAGGCTTCTGATTTAATACATGGAGGTGCCATATAAGAAATCACCTTGAAGTCGATACAAGGCGACTACTTCAACAAATTGGGGAGACAAGAACCCGCCGAAAGGATCGCCAGGTTGTGCGGCTGAAGGTTTTCTGTTCATAGAGTGCATCAGCTGCTGTCGTAAAATAGAATCTGGTATGTTCCGCACGGGGTGGCTTGCATCGCTCGACAAGGCAAAAACAAAGAGCATGTCGATTTTCTTCCTTGAGCACATTGGTGTACAAGGTGTAGAATATCGCTACAAATCCAGTCAAAAGTGAGAGGAATATTGGACAAGGAAGAACAGAACAGTGTACAGCGCAGAACAGCCACTCTCAGCTTCCTTGATGATGAATACCCACAGGACCTCTGGATCCGAGTCTACACAGATGGGTCAGCACAAAATGCTGTTCGAAATGGAGGAGCGGGAGTGTACATAGAATACCCAAATAATACTAGAGACACGGCCAGAATTCCAACAGGAAAGTACTGCCATAACTATGATGCTGAAATTGAGGCAATCAGGATAGCCACAGAGAAATTACAAAATACCAGCCATGGTACACAACCTGCAGTGATATTGACAGATGCAAAATCCGTAATAGAGGCGCTCCTGTCTGGGAAATTGCCAGTTCTGAGGACACTACTTTCTGAACTTAGCAGTCAGCATAAGGTCATCATACACTGGATACCATCCCACTGTGGAGTCCCCGGAAACGACAGAGCTGATCGATTGGCTAAGGAAGGAGCAAAAGAAGAACAACCTGATGTGCCTATTACATACCACCAAAAGAAAAGAATGATCAAATCAATCAGAAAGCCTCCAAACCTTACTCAAGACGACTACCACGTTATGGACAGATCAGAACAGGTCATTCTTCTGCGCCTCAGAACAGGACACAATAGATTACGCAACCACTTGTATACAAAATTCAAGATTGGTGACTCAGCCATGTGCACATGTGGTTTGGCGTCGCAGACAGCAGAGCACATACTCCAGGATTGCCCAAACTACAACATATCCAGGCGAACCTTCTGGCCTAGAGAGACAACAGTGGAAGATAAACTCTATGGACCGCTGAATGAACTAAAAAAGACTTAGATTCATACAAGAGACGGCATTGCAGTTGTAGACATGTTTCAAGCGAACGAAAGAAGAAGAGGAAGAAGTGTACAAGGTAAAGAACAGGCTGATAGATTGACTGCTGCCGTTCCTTTGGGTGGCGAGCTGGCTTATGACAAGAATCATGCGGATAATTCTTTCTGGAATCGACTGGAAAGTACCGCAAAACAAAATACCAAAGTCTGGAGTGGTTGATTTAGCGGAGAGTGTACAGAGGGTCTGGTCTCAAATTTTTTTTTTTTTTTTTGCATATCCTTTACAGGACCTCGCTGTCAACACCAGCATCTTTCAGCTGTATGTTGATTTCTTGGCAAGATTACTCTCAGTAGTTTGCCATTGCTTTCTGAGCGGCCGGCTCACATACCCCGTAAGTTACCGATGCGATTCTGGCCGTGTGTTGCCGGGGCTCATAAGGGAAGCAAAGAATAGTCTGAATAGCAACACTGCAGCCTACCACGCATGTCGTAAGAGGCGACTAAGAAGGCTTGATGATTCTGTCGCCCTGCTACTGAGTGAGTGCGTGGCGCGACACTGTGAGCTTCGTGTGAAATGCTTTTTAATCTGCCAGAGGTTTTTTGGAACGTGACTGCATGTTCGGAGCGATGGCAGATGGCTATGTCCCAGAGTTGACCGGTTTTTGCCTTATGCAGAAATGCGTGGCTGCTGGGCTTCTGGTTGACTGCCACTGCCATCGACGATGAACTGTATGTCGTGGACTGTGTGGGTGAACATCTAGGAAACATCCAGATGGGAAAATGACTGCCGATTCCATCAGAGATGAACTGGGTGTTTTGTGGGGGACTGTTGTGTTGGCGTTCTGGCGGTGGCATTGTGCACGGTGTGTCTGTGCGGGCTGTTGTTTGTCGAGACTTCTGTCTTTTCCACTTTTCACATAGGGCAGTGGGGAGCATTTTGTGTGATATTCACTGGAACAGGAACTGAGCATAATGGGGACGACCCGTTGCTGTGAAGTTGGAACTGCGACTAACTAACTACCGATGCGATTCGAACCACTGCTGATTCTTACCGTCATCACGTTGCCGACGAGAGTATATTGAGTAGAGGTAAATACAAGCGGACGTTCAATTACTAATACTTCAATTAGGCTAGGCGGCCACGGGTACCTTCAGATTGAGATAATATATCTTCGTTGGCTACTGGAATGGAGACTGAGCGTTTGCGGGAATGTCAACATCATCATGTGTCATACCGATAAGCGCAGGCCGTCATGTTTCCCCATCTTGTGTGATCATGTCGTGGATCAGCTCTGTGTTCTTGTCTCAATCATACCACATAGACAAGCCATCCAGGTATTTACTTCTCTGCCTTCCCCCTGTTCTCTCCCCCTCAATCTTGCCAGTTGCCACCAAGTTCTCCAATTTATTTCTCGCATAACAGTATCCAAAAAACCGTGACTGTCTATGTCTAATTTCTCTAATCAGTTTACATTATTCATTTGTGTCCTGTAGTACTTGGTCATTGGTTTTTCTGTCTGTCCAAGGTATTATTTGCATTTTCCTCAGAAACCACATTTCCACAGCCATCAGATGTTTTTCAGCTTGTCTGTGGGAATGTACCGTTGTTAGTCTTTCCTCTTGAGCCCATAGCGGCGCATAGGGCAGAAGTCATGGCTCTCCATGTCCGGCAGTTCGCTGCTACCTGTTGTAGATCTTGGATGTTTACTTGGCCGTTGCATGAGCCTTCTCTAATGGTTCTACGCAGGGTCTGTCTTGGTCTTCCCCGTTTTCTTTTCCCTACTGGCGACCATATGAGGGCTTGGTAGGGGAGTCTTGTCTTGTCCATTCTGAGTACATGACCGATAGTACATTAATGATAATTCTTGATTTCATATTTCAGGGTGCATCAAGCCACAGTTAGCTATGATTGAAGAAGGCTTTAACTGTTTTTGGTCAATATTTAAATAGGCAGTTCGGTGTGGCAGATGGGATAAGAGCACTGAAATTCTGAAACTTCCGGTGCGCTGACGACAAGGTAGCATGATTAACCGCTACACTGGTCAGTTAAGACTTAACATTGAATTATAATTCAGAAATCAATGTCAAAACAAAACAACCAACAATAGGAACAATAACAATGTCTATTTAAAAAATGTTAAATAACAATGTATATTCACAAGTAACCACATCTGTTCATAGATGAAAACAAAACAAAACAAATGCTGGATTACGATATCAGCAGAATGATTGAGCAAAGCATAATAAACAATAGACAAATGCTGGGTACATTAATGCTGTAATTTTATAATTTTTTTTTGGCGTTCACTTGCTTTGAACCCAAGCATTGTCCATACACGTGCTACTACTTCTAGTACACAGGGCTGATTTTTCTATTGCGGTACTTGTAATTTACGTCCCCAAATCAAGGATGAGAAGTTAACATTTTAGTCTAAGAGACTACAGCAGTATCAGCACACCGGAAGTTTAAGAGCGAACGCGCTTAACCATTCGGCCATGCTGACCTTAATGCTGTAGATAATTACACTAATGCTGATGGAAGTAGAGAACCATTTTACACACCACGATGCATTCTGGGTATGCACCATTTTTATAGACCATTCGGTATCTAATGAGTTACGTGGCCAACATCGCATGGCTGCCTTTACTGTCTTAGGACATTTCCTGATACCTATTTTAGGATTAGTGGACCTGATTACAAAGGGAAATTACTCTCAATGATGATATTATATGTCATTAGGAAAAAACTTTTGTACTCAGGAAAATAATGATCATTTAGTTTGTTGATGTCTACAATGTTTAATTAACAAAAACATTCTCATAACACTTCACATTACCCATGACATAATCGTTGCAATGTGAATGTTTACTGTTTAAATTTAGTTATATAAGCAACATTGGTAAAGTAAGTTGAAGGGACCAGTCAACAGATTGTTGACTGTTTTGAATTTAGCGAGCCTTTCGTTGATCACCTATGACCTACACAGTTCAAGCAGAATAAAGCCAGACCAATGAAATGAAAGACAAATTGACTTTGTGAAATTATTTTTATAACATCCATGAATTAATTATATTTCTAAAAATATGTAATTTGACAAACTGTCTTTGTGAAACTATCTTTATAACATCCATAAGTTATACTTCTAAAATATGCAATCTGTATAGATTAACAATAAAAGAAATGTGTTATCTTATTTGTAAGAATTACAGATATTATTCTTCAAGATCTAAATCATAATCTGGCTTTCCAGATTTGAATGACTCAAGGAAGCGTAAATGTGTAGCAACATCAAAAGACGTGGCTTTAACAGCAGGAAGGGAGGATGTTGCATCAAACCAGGCTGCAAGTCTGGGAAACTTGTCTTTGTCAATAGCAGCTCGTGGTTCTGTAGTGGCAAACACTGGAGTTCTCTCAAAATGTGGCCAAATCAACAAATCAACCATAGCTGGCTTGTCATCTGAGGAAATAAGTACATTTAATTGTGAAGCTGACAGTTAGTTAATTAATTGCATATCCTTTACAGGACGTCACAGTCAAACCCAGAATTTTTTGGCTGTGTGTGATTTCATGGAAAATTTACGTATAATAAAAAATAGATAAACGCTGGGTACATTAATGCTGTATTATTTTTTTTGTTTTGCATCCGCTTGCTTTGAACTCAAGAATAGTCTATGCATGTGTTCACTACGTCTAGTGCACAGGACTGATTTATGCGCTGAGGTACTTGTAATTTACATTCCCAAGTCAAGGACGAGAAGTCAACATTTTAGTCTAACTGACATGTTAGGGGTTGACCCAGCTACCTCAGCATAAGTGCACCAGAATTTTAAGAGCGAGTACGCTTATCCATTCAGCCATGGTGACTTCAGTGCTGTAGAAACTACACTAACGCTGATGGAAGTAAAGAACCATTGTACAGACCACGAGGCATGCTGGGTATATGGTGCTGTCCCCATTTTTATAGACCATTTGGCGCTCAATGAATTACAAGATCAATATTACATGGCTGCTTTTACTGTCTAAGGACATTCCCTGAACCTATTTTTGGATTAGTCGGCCTGATTACAAAGGGAAATTACTCTCAATGATGATATTTTATGTCACTATAAAAAAAATTTTGTACTCAGTAAAAATAATAATTATTTACTTTGCTGATGTCTAAACTTTTGACTTCACAATCATTAGGTTCAATTCTTAACTTTTTTCAAAATGAAAATGTTACCTACAGTGTTTAATTTAAAAAACTTTCCCTTGATATTTCACATTACCCATGAGATAATCATTGCAATGTGAATGTTTGTTGTTTAAATTTAGTTGTAAGCAACACTGTTAATGTAAGTTTCAGAGGGACCAGTCAACAGAATGTTGACTGTTTTTAATTTAGCGAGCCTTTCGTTGATCACCTATGACTTACACCGTTCAAGCAGGATAAAAACGGACCAATCAAATGTCAGACAACCTGACTGTGAAATTATTTTATAACATCCATGAATTATACTTCTAAAATTATGTAATCTGTATTGACTAATAACAAAAGACATGTTTTATCTTATTTCTAAGGATTGCAGATATTACTCTTCAAGATCTAAATCAAAGTTTGGCTTTCCAGATTTGAATGTCTCGATGTAGCGTAAATGTGTAGCAACATCAAAAGATGTGACTTTAACAGCAGGAAGGGAGGACGTTGCATCAAACCAGGCAGCAAGTCTGGGAAACTTGTCTTTGTCAATGGCAGCTCGTGGTTCTGTAGTGGCCAACACTGGAATTCTCTCAAAATGTGGCCAAATCAACAAATCAACCATAGTTGGCTTGTCATCTGAGGACAATAAGTACATTTAATTGTGGAGCTGATAGTTGGTTAGTTGCATATCCTTTACAGGATGTGGCAGTCAACCCCAGCATTTTTTGGCTGCTTGTGGTTTCTTGGCAATTTACGTTCAGTAGTTTGACATTGCTTTCCAAGCTGATAAGACTAAAGTAGAACCTGCTATACCGGTGGTCTTAGGTTTGATTCGTATCAGCGCAGTTTCCGATTTTACAAAATTGACCTTGCCTCACAGGTTGACCCAGACTACCAGGAAATGTCTTGGGAAGTAAAGGTTGCCAGTGTGATACCAACCACATCAGCCACTAGTGATGTTTGGTCTATACAAACATAGGTTTAGCACCATATGTCCAATGCGGCTATAAGTGTGTATGAGGGACCTTGACTTTACTTACAGTATGCCAAATAAACCTGAAGGCGTGTCATTAGTCATTAGTCGAGGTTCCAACTTCACGGCAACGGATTGTCCCCATTATGCTCCATTCCTGTGCCAGTGAATATCATACAAAATGCTCCTCACTGCCCTATGTGAAGAATGGAATAGACAGGAGTCTCGACAAGCCAACAGCCTGCACAGATACACTGTGCAGAATGCCGCCATCAGAATGCCAACACAAAAGTCCTCCACGGAAAATACAGTTCATCGTCGATGGAAGTGGCAGTCACTAGAAAACCAGCAGCCACACATTACTGCATTAAAAGTCAAGATGATTGACTTGATTGCCCCGGGATTTATCCCATATGGCTCAGTCCCTTTCAGCAGGGCGGCCCACTGACAGGATCGCACAAAGCTTGAGCACCCTATCTCCAGCGACGACTCCCAGGAGTCTCTGAGAGAAATGCACTCATGAACCGAAAAAGGCAATCCAGTCAATTCTGCGACAGACCCTGAAGTTGTGTGAGGGGTCCTTTCCCTGGCATCACAGGTAATTATCTCGTTGGTATCAGCCGATCTGTCTATCTGACAATGGCACTGTTCAGTGTGAAATAGCTATGATGATTATGATCATCATCATTATCAAGTGCCTTGCTGGTAGAGTGGGTGAACAGGTTTCTCCGCAAATTGTGATGTCTGACAGCATGGATCAAATCATTTGTTGACTCCTTTCCGTGCCATGACACAAGACTGTTGAGAACTTTCTCTCATTGTTTTCCTCTTTCCCCAAATCTCTCCAATTGTCACATGTTCCAGTTTTTGTCTTTTCATAATGTGACAAAAATTATGACTGCTTCTTTCTGACATTTGTGATAAGTTGTCTACGTGACTTACCCTCCCTCAAAATGTCCAGATTGCTCATTCTGGTTATTCAATGATATGATACGCTTATTTTTTTAACGCATGTTAAACAGCCCCAACCTATGACTAGCAAACTCTCTTGTTAGCCTTTGATGATATAATTTAATTATTTAACCATTAATCTAGATTTGAATCATGGTCCATTTCAGTGCTTTTAAAAGCCTTATAATTTTACCACACAAAGCAATGTATTCCCTTAGTGAACTTAAGCAGAAACCACATACATGTTGTTGCATGATTTACTGCCTCTTGTGGATTTCTCAACACCACATAAACAATGGCCATTATGTGAACAAAAAAGGTTTCATATACTGTATTCAACGAACAATAAACGATTGCTCAAATATTGTGAGATGTTAGCAATAAGCCAGTTCCAGCGAGTTTTATGCAAACAGAAAGCGTTCATGTTAAATTTGAAATTATCATGGAGATGCTCCACATTCAAAACTGTGACTATGTGTTTTAATTGTTCCAGCTAAAGTATTATTCATTTATTCCCTTCATGTGATATATAGCTCTCCAGTATGCACCTGATGAGATACAGCAAAATATGCCAGGCAATAAATCATGCAACATATTGTGTGTTTAAACTTTTAACTTTGTTTACTAGCAGCTCATTGAGAACTGTATCATGCTAAGAGTGCTTACCTCCAAAGAAAGGGCCTTTTCTTGTAGCCAAAACATTTTCAAAAAATTGAAAGTGCTTCTGCAAGTCAGCAACCGCCTGCTCCTTGTCATCAGGGTTTCTCATCAAGGTGAAGAAAGTAGACGCCAGCTGCAAGCAGAAGACAGACTTAATGTAGCAAGGTTACTGTATGGTCACAGACATCATATGGTAACAGACAGGCATCATATGGTAACAGACAGACATCATATAGTAACAGACAGACATCATATAGTAACAGACAGACATCATATAGTAACAGACAGACATGGTATTGTATGGTAAATGACGTCATATTGTATCAGATAGACATTATGTGGAAACAGACAGACATCATATGGTAATAGACAGAGTCCACATCCTGGTTGAAACCAGGTCGGCATAATCCAGAGGCAGATGTGTTCTCTACAAGCTGACACACCACAATCCTCCTACGTCATAGATTGGACGGCACGTTTTGGAAACTGGTCATGTGATTGATAAGACAATGCGTTTTGTGTGTTCAACACACAAAATAATCACTTATTAAAACTTGTAGCAGCCATCATGATTAATCTGCATAGGCCAATTTTATGCAAACATAAAGACGTGATAGTCAGTTTAAAATTACCATGGCAGACAATTGTAATTACCGTGCGAACATGTGTAAATTTCAGCTTGAAGGATTTATCTTATTGCTTTAGTTTATGTTGTGTGATTTTTGCAGTAGGTACCTGATGAGATGCAGCAAAATATGCCAGGCAATAAATCGTGCAGTCTATCATTTGTGTCTTCATTATTCAAATTCACTATGGGAAAACATTCTTCTTCTTCTTCTGCGTACAACCTAAATATATTTTAAGAAAACGGCATTCATCTTGAGATTGTTGATATCTCCATGGAGCTTGTCCTCAACAGAGTACTTGTGGGAATAACTTTCTTCTTCTTACACTTTCAATGTCAACCTGAATATTTTTTTAAAAAGCAGCAGCCAAATTAAGCTTGTTGGCATCCCTATAAAGTTTGTCCTCAAATGAAGTGGACATAGGCTGAAGTAATTTTTTCTGCCTTATCCTAGTGTGAGAAGGTGCAACCTTAATACTAAATGTCATGGCAGGACAGACCAGGCCCTAAGCCTTGGTAGGCAACTGGTCTAGGAAGAAAGCTCCAACAGACTGTCAGATCATTGCTTTGCTGATATGGCAGCTTCTCCAGCTTGTCTTGTTCCAGACATATTGATGTTACCTTTATCTGGAGTAAATTAGGCAGGCCAAAAGAGGGATCATACTGCATTGGGCAACACGGTCTCTACAATTCAGCCCAGGTTTTGTGTTCTGGAGAGGTATAACGTCAACCTTGGATCTCGTCATAGGCTGTGACGCATTACATTAATGCTACTCAAACAAGCCATAAGCCATGGCAACTAGAAAAGAGGGGAGATATCCATGTAGGCATTATTATCCAAAAAAGTATCATCAACATTCAAACTTAACTTTGAAAACACACAATAGTGTGTAAGGAGACAGATGCTTAGGAGACAGACAGAACAGATCTGCTAGAAATGAGAGACAGTCAGTTTAATTTGGATTCCAAAAGTGTTGAAATATGATGAATTTAGAACATGCTTTGGAAAAACAAGATCCGGAATGACTAAGATTTCATCTGATAATCCAGCAATCATGTGAAATGGCAAACCATGATTGCTGACATGGTAAAAGAAGACAGGTAGCCGTGGTTTTTTTTTGTTGCTCGCTTGCTTTGAACTCAAGCGTAGTCCGTAGTCTATACACACTACTTCTAGTAGTGTTGGACTGAATTTTGCGTGTGGATTAGTTTTCTCTATTAACAGTGTCCCCCGCCATCAGGCGAACCCACTCTGACTTCAGAGGTACTTGTAATTTATGTCCCCAAGTCAAGGACGTGAGATCAACATTTTAGTCCACTGTCCAGAGTAGGGGTTGAACCTCTTACCTCAGCAATAGCACACCAGATGTTTAAGATCATGAGTTCTGATCCATTCAGCTTTGCTGACCTCCGCTGTGGTAGTGCAGTGGCTAATTGACTTGTCTGTTGATCCAGTTGCACAATAGATTACATACTTTACTGCCTGACATCTGTCTCTGCATCTCATCACATAGTGCAGAAGTCACAACAAGATCAATCCTGCAAGCTGAATTATGTAACACACAAATTCCCAAAGCAATTTAAATTGTTTACCATAGTAATTTTAAACTGACTATCATGTCTTTTTGTTTACAGAAAGTTAGCTTGGCCATATGAATAGTAACTGCATATAGATCTATTAAGGCAGATATACTTGGAATTAAAGAAAGCACAAGCCAGTATGAAATGGAATGTTTAGGAAGTTTCACAACCGTCCCAAGAGCTGAAATACTTGATGATTATGATGATGATGGTCAGCTACTTACTTTGCCATAATACTCAGTGACAATTCTGTCCCAGGCCCGCCTATATGGGTCACTAGGTTGAAGGCGATTCTCAGGGTAAACATCGTCCAACCAATCACTTGTTGCAGTGGACTCGTAAACAATTTTGTCATCTAATTCCAAGACTGGGACCAAGCCAAGCGGGTTCTTCTCCAGAAACCAGGCTGGCTTATCTTTCAGATCCACATTGACGGTTTCATAACTGTGGATAACATAGCAATGTGAAATATTCTCTCTCTCTCACACACACACACACAAACAGTATCGACACAGACACAGACACAAGCACATGTATGAATACACACTCACCAACATGTTTTTTTTTTTTCCAGTTTTCATTCTTCTAGATTTGGCAGTGTTTATGTACCTATTTGTGTTGGTGGTTTCTTACTTATTATTAATATTCTTATATTTTTGTTGTTCCTTTTCTTTTCTTACGCACGACTAATCTTTATTTTTTCTTGCTGTTCCATTTCTTTTCTTACACATGACTAATCTTCTTTTTCTTGTTGTTCCAATTCTTTGTCTTATATGTGACTAATCTTCTTATTCTTCTTGTTCTGTATTCTTTTCTTATATATGACTAATCTTCTTATTCCTACTGTTCCGTTTTGTTTCTTTTTATTAATCTTTTTTTCTTTCTGTTCCATTTCGTTTCTTATACATTATTAATCTTATTCTTGCTGTTCCGTTTTGCTTCTGATATATTACTACTCTTATTCTCGCTGTTCTATTTTATTTCTTATATACTATTAATCTTATTCTTGCTGTTCCATTTTGTTTCTTATATATTTTTAATCTTCTAATTCTTGTTGTTCCATTGATAAAGACTTCAATAAAAAATGATCGGCTGTATCTGTGTGTGTGTGTGTGTGTGTGTGTTTTTTTTTTCTTCATATGTCAAACTTCTTAGTCATATTTTGTGATTTTTGTACTCACATTTATACACAGCTGGGTATGCTTGTTGTTTATTTATTGTTGATCAAATGTGACTAAAATGTCACATGTAAGTTCCAGAATGTGTTCGGCTGTTGATTAGATCAATTTCAGCCTGAACAAGTTTGCTGAAATGAGTACAGAGGTGTGCTGATTATCAATCAGACACAGATAACTCAACTTCTGATTTTCGTTCTGCATATTTCTGTGTAGCTGCCTCAATCCCCAAAAGTCGGCATAAAAGATTTGAATTCAATGAGAAGACAGCCCAGCATGACTGTTCTCCCAGTTTTCAAAATCTATGCTGTAATTCTTCATTCTCACCCTAGGGCGAAGAAATTTAACGTTAATTAAGACTAAATGTCATGGCAGGGCAGACCAGGCCCTAACCTAAGCCATGGTTGGCAACTGGTCTAGGATGGAAGCTCTGACAGGCAGACAGTTAAAGCATCACTTTGCTGATCCAGCAGCTTCTACAGCTTGTCTTGTTCCAGATATATTAGTGTTAAGTTTCCTCTGGAGTAAATTAGGCAGGCCAAGAGAGGGATCATGCTGCATGGGCAACACATGGGCAACACATGGTCACCACATGGTCTTTATAATTCAGCCCAGGCTTTATGCTATGAAGTGGTATAACTCTATTTTACAAACTATCGTCTATCAAGACGGCAAGATGCTAGTCAATTCTTCACTTAGATCTTCAGGGTATCTTTATATTGACTTGACAGCCCTGAGTCAAGCTCGTCATGGAATATTTTCTGTGGAAGATATTCACTTGGCAAAGGGAAAGCTATAATGGATATAAATTGTTTTAGAATGTACATTATAGCATTTGTTCATATAAATAACCACTGAAATATAGATACATGGCTACACTGTTGACAGTATGTCAAAGAGAACATGTTCATTCTTGTTTTGTATACAATTACAATTTATCTCACCTCCTAATAAGACTTGCAAAGTACCGACAAACAATTCTAACATGAAGCCAAAGATAAAATGCACGCACACACACACAACACATATACCCTGATGACAACTCACGGGATGTTCTTGTGTTCCAGAACCAGTCTCGTCCTCTGAGCCCAGGGACAGAACCTCATGCTGTAAATTCGCAGCAAGCCAGGCTTCAGGGGTGGGAACGGGGTTCCTGTAGTGGGAAAACAGTCTGCTTTACTGTACAAGTTTACTTTGGCTTTACAGCACAGGTTTACCATTGTCCCATAGTACAAGTTTACCATTGTCCCATAGTACAAGTTGATCCCTATCCCATAGTACAAGTTTACCATTGTCCCATAGTACAAGTTTACCATTGTTCAACGGTACAAGTTTAACTGTATAAGTTTACCATTGTTCCGTAGACCAAGTTTAACTTACCACTGTTTCACAGTACAATTTTAACTGAGTTTCATCGAACAGGTTTATCACCGTTTAAGTGTTCAAGTTTACCATTGTTCCATAGTGCTAGTTTAACCAGGGTTAACTGTACAAAGTTACTCCTTTTTTACAGTACAATTTTAACTCAATTTTATCAAACAAGTTTACGACTGTTTCACAGTACAAGTTTACTTTCCCATAATTATACAAGTTTACCCACCCCAGTTTCACTAAAAATGTACCCACACCAGTTTAACGGTTCAAGTTTACCCCTGTTTCATTATACCCATGCATCATAACTTTACAACATTGTTACATCAGAAGCTTACCCTCTTGCTGCACCAGAAGAGGCAGGCAGGCAAAACATTAACAGGGTGGAAAGCAGTGAGATTTAGCATAATATGAGGGGAAGTCAATAAGTAAGTCACAAATGGCTGTAGAAAAATAATTAAATATGATAACAACTTGAAACTAGTTTATTTTTATACATACATTGTCCATTTATTTCTCAACATAATTTCCACCAACATTGATGCACTTATCCTATCGTTTTATCAGTCCTCCCAAACAGGCTGCATAGAACTGCGTGCTCTGTTTTCTAAACCATGTTTTCACTTCACATTAACTTCGGTGTCATTCGTGAAATGTCTCCCACCAAGGTAATTTTTCAGTGGACCAAAAGGGTGGAAATCGTTAGGGGCTAATTCGGGGCTGTAAGGTGATTGTTCCAGAACTTCCCACCTTAGTTGTTTCATTTTCTCCTGAGTTAATCAAGCCGTATGTGGTCTGGCATTGTCATAAAGAAGCAATACTCCTCTAGTCAGCAGTCCTAGACATTTTCTTCGAATTGCACCATGAAGCGTCGATAGAACCTCACAGTGCGATTCAGAATTCACATTGCCACCGTTCTTCTTGAAATTGGTTAAAAGCACTCCTTGACAATCCCAGAACAATGTCGGCATAACCTTCCCTTCTGATGGCGTAACCTTGAATTTTTGGACACAAGGCGAGGAAGGATGTTTCCATTGCATTGAAGCACGCTATGCACCACTTTACAGGACAAACATTTGTCAGCATAAACAGGAAGCATTTCCTTTTGATTGTTATTTGCAGGCAGTCTTTCTGCCCACAAAAAACGCACAAAAGCATGTTGCTCTTTGGTTGTACACTCCTTAAGTACAGTTGCCATTTTGTTTATGTGCTGTGCATGCGCATGAGACACCTAGCACCATCTGACGAATGGGAATACAAAGTTCGATGTTGCTGTCATCTAATGACACCTGTAGAAAACGCCAACTACATTTACCTGCCATCCAACAGAATTGTGTGACTTTCTTATTGACTAGCCCTCATAACAGCAACATTTAGAACAAAAAATAAACATGAATTTGATGTAATGTTACACACCAACAAATGGCAAAGAGGAATTTTACATGAAACTTCAAAGTATTACATAAAATAAAAGAATCAGCAATATGAAAATATTGATGTGTGACCTGAATGGCAAGACGGGATTGGATAACATAAGTTATAAAGAGATATTTAGAAAAGATGGGTTTTTTGGATAAAGATATAAAAATGGATCTTTTTCTACGCCGTGAAACCTATTGGGTTTATGGTGCTAGTCCTACATTTTAATAGACCAATCAAAATTTGATGGGTAATGATGTAAATATCATAATGATCAGACTTGAGGTTAAGTTAATTGCATATCCTTTACAGGACATCGCAGTCAATCACAGCATTTTTTGGCTGTTTGTAATTTCTTGACAAGTTTACATTCAGTAGTTTGCCATTGCTTTCTGATTGACTGGCACTCATACCTTTTATAAAAATTCAATGCATGGTGTCTGCTGCCAAATCACCCGCAGCTGTGTTTAGAACATGGTAAATGGGATTACAGATTGCTTCCATAATCCCTTTGCCACAGAGCCGGTCTTGAGGTAATAAATGAAGATGAATTTTTCACAAATGTTGATTGATTGATAGATTGATTGATTGATTGATTTAGGAACCAACATCACAGCATTTGGGGCATTCCCATAAGTGCTCCATTCCCATCCTCAGCAGCCAGCGAAGAGTTCCAACACCAATAGTTCCAGTTTGCTCAAGGAATGAACATGTCATAGGAGGATGTACTTTTTTCAATAACAGAATCCCAGGAAGGCTAACCTGATTAAAAGAAGCCCACTGAAGTCGGATGTTTTCGGCCTAAGGGCGCAAATAAAATGACGCACAAAGCAAAAATGTCAGAGTGGGAGTGTAATGTCCTTCGAAGCACTCGGGAAGGTAACCCAGTCAACAAACACCCACAGAAATTCCAAAATTCTGATTAACACGAAATGAAACTCTTGGCTAGCAAATCCATTACGTGGAAGTCCGAAGCGAAAGCTTCCTGAGTGGATGTCATCTGCAGACTGACCATTCCTGGTTTGCGTGGGGAGCGGCCCATGGTGAACAAAATGCCCAATACATGGAAGTGAAGAATTAAAACAGCCATGTGCAGGACGTGGGGATTCTTTGGGTGAGCCCAGTACCAGAGCGCTATGTGTCGGCTCTGCAATTATGGAAGCCTCCTTGATGGCAGATAATTGCCCATGGACTGTCCCTGCCTTCCCCCGGGGGCTGACCGTGAAGTCTTCGACTATTCTAACATGACCAGCTGGGATGAGGACGACACCACAACAGTGAGAGATGAATGTCCCAATGAAATTACATTTGAAAACACTCCGGATGAACGCAGAAGAAGAAGAAGAATTAGAAGAAGAAGAAGAAGAAGAAGAAATAAGAGAATACATAAAGCAATGTGGGTATCACCACACCACAATACAAACAATATATTTTAAATTTAGACATTCTCTACATAATGTAAAAGTTTTCAGAACTACATCTGTAGATTCAGATCACCATCAGCTGATCAGTAAAGTTTGTTGAAACTCAAGAAATACATAACTTCTTAAGAAAAATGGAAAATAATACAATGTAGGATAATTCAGAAATTAAGAAACTTAAGGAACAACTTAAAGTCACAGTCTCTAATGTCTCTGGTCCTGCAACACCAAGTAGATGAAGTGAGTACAGAAGACAAGCATTTGGATTGGGTCATGCATAGAAATCCTTGATAAAAGGGTACAAACATAAATAATGGATGCCTAAAACTTTTTTTTTTGGAAATAGAAGAAAGAAAAAATAATTTAAAAAAAACAATAGCAACACCAGAGCTAATAAACTTAAAGCCCACAAAAATTACACAGAAGCTAATACAGAAGTAAGAACATGAATAAAAGACAATATTTATGTGGCCTAGCAGGAGACGCAGAGGTAGCAGCTGTGAAAGGAAACAGAGACCTTTACAACACACCAAGGACAATATAATCAAAAGATACAGAATAGACCAGTCCTAAAAGATCACCCAGAGATCCAGCCTGCAGAAATGGAGCTGAATAACAAATGTAAGAAACAATGTAAAGAAGAAATTAGAAAAGCTATCAAACTGAAGGATAGGAAAGCAGCTGGTCCAGTTGGTACCCCAGCAGAAACTATTAAAGTTATTACTGACATATCAGTTGAATTACTGGACACATTATTTAGCAGTCTAGAAGACTTAAAACTAAAATCAGCAGAGTTGAGAGAATGATACCGGGTACCAAAGAAAGGACACATGAAAATTATACAGGAATAATGTGACAGAAAATATTAAGCATTCAGGAGAGATTAAGAAGTGCCACTAATAAACAACTAAGGGATATTCAGGCAGGCATATGAACAGATTATGCATAATAATTAAAAATAGTGCAAAGCATTGCAATGAATTTGTCTCTTTATATTGGATTTATGTACCGTGAAAAGACCTCTGACCGCATTTACAGATCTTCTCTTTGGAAATTGATAAAGCACTTAGTACACCATAGGTCTACAGTGCAAACAACAACAGGTTCTTCCTTGAGTATTTAATGATTCTCACACTTCCAAGAATGGTCAGGACATTGCTATCTGTGCAAATATTAGGAGTTAAAGACCAAATTACCATCTACTGAAATATACACGACATAAATTGTGCAAGAAAATGTATAGCAACATATAGATGTTAGTCATGAACAATTCTGCGATCACTAAAGTAGAAAATTTGAGGCTCTTGAGCCCAGATGCTAAGAAAAGTTCATATAATATCATGGACGAAGAAGAAAAATCCTGATATTCTACGAGATCTGAACAGCTAAGACATCTGGCACATAAAGTCCATAGAAACTGAAACACTTTGGCCAAATTTAACGTCACACTGGCTTGGAGAGTACAGTGATGGAAGGCATGGTTCCTGGACAAAGTGGAATGAGTCCAAGAAGATGGGCAGGGACATTGCAGACACCTGTGGCAGGAGGGTGCATTAAGCAGGAGGAATGGCCAGAGATCGAGAGGCTTGATGAAAGCGCCATTCTGCTACAAGTGGATACTAAACGTATTTTACACAGCAGCAATGCCTACACATGTCACTGCGGGTTATGATTCCTGATGCAGAATTAACGTTGCTGCACAGGGAGGGATAGACGGTGATAAATCCATACCATAAGTATAAAGTATTAAAGTCTCACCCAGAAGAAGTGAAAGGGTGTGGATACTGGCAGCCTGTTTGCCAAAGGGCTGAGTGGTCTCGAGGTATGGTGCCCACCTCGAGTGCTGGAGGTCCCAGGTTCAAGCCCCGGTGAGGGCCAGGATTTTTTCACGTGGACTTCCAATAACAAAATTTCCCCTGGTCTCTGGGTAGTGAGATCGGACGCCCGTGTGTATTGTTACGCACGTAAAACATCCCGTGGCAGTTGGAAATCGAAAAAAAGAGTAACCTAACGGTGCTGCCCCGGCAAAATTTCGAGTTAAAAATCTACCCAAAGTATTTCAGAATCCTCGCCGGTGCTACGGAGTTCGTGCACTGAGCTGAGATTCTCCGGATTCAGGCTTGAGTTAGGAGTAGAACGGAGCACTTATGGGTTACACCCGTGTGCCGTAATGTTGATCCGTCGACTAAACTACTGAAACGAAACTTGTGTATTGCCGTCTACTCTTCTTAGTAACTAATATTTAATAATTATTTAGTTCATTGCGACCAGTTCCATACTAAATTCTAAATTTCTCCCACTCCGGCAACTGTAATGTCACTATATGATTCGTCAATACACACAAGGACGTAATTGTTAGCAAATACTACACAAACAATGACATGATTATTTAGTCTAAAACTCACCGCTGGCGTATGATTTCTGCGTCATTTTCTGTTTGGCTGAACAATGGCTGAAACTAACGCTGCTGCTGCAATGGCTAGCGATATTCTGTAAGCGACGAGTGGCAGTTTGTGACATGAGCCTTCTTGTACGGTTTATAAATAGCCTGTGTTTTCAGGGTCCCACAACACAAGGCGGTATGTGTATCAAGCCTCGATAAAGCTTTTTAGTTCGGGCTAAGGGATTATGAATAACACTCGACGTGAATACGAGGTCATAATAAAGTGACTAGTCATCGTGATAATGATATATAATATATTAGATTTAGGTCCCATAAAAACGGTTATATCATTGAATGACATGCCTTCCAGTAGTGATCAACGCGTTTGTTTAGCGTCAACAGTGTCAGTATGTTATAAATAAAAAGATCAGTACATGCCCAACTATTCGTCGCCAATAATCAATAGAGATAAAAAAAGAGGAGTACGGCAGGGATGTGTACTGGTCCCAAGCCTCTTCAACCTATACACAGAAAGAATTTTTAAACAAGTTGAAATGCCTGGACTTAACATCAATGGAAGAATCATAAACAATCTTAGGTATGCTGACGATACCGTGTTACTAGCAGAAAGTGAGCAAGAGTTAGCAAGACCTAGTGGAACAAGTAAACAGGCACAGTGCAGAATGTGGCTTAGATATTAACATCCAAAAAACAAAAACTATGATAATTAGCAGTGAAAAGGAAAGGTCATCAATGAACATCACAGTAAATGGGCAGATACTAGAACAAGTAACAAGTTTCTCCTATCTTGGACATATAATAACAGATGATGGCAGAAGTTAAATAGAAATCAAAAAGAGAATAGGAATGGCCAAAAATGCTTTCAACGGCATGAAATCAGTATTAACATCTAGAGAGATTAATAACGCATTAAAAATGAGAATTGTCAAATGCTACGTATATTCAACGCTACTGTATGGCGCGGAAGCCTGGACATTGAACAAGCAACTAGAAAGTCGCATAGAAGCCCTGGAGATGTGGATATACAGACGAATATGTCGTATTTCATGGAAACAAAAACAATCAAATGCAGAGGTTCTAGAAAAACTGGGAATGAAGAGAGAGTTGATGAAAGAAATAAAGAGGAGGCAAGTGAAATATTTCGGCCACGTTAAAAGACATGATACTCTTATAAAAACCATACTGGAAGGCAAGGTTGAGGGCAAGCAAGCAAGAGGTAGACAACGATACAAATGGGAAGATAACATCAAGAGATGGACGAACATCAGCCTGACAGAATGTACAGTCAGGACGAGAGACAAACAGTGTTGGAGATTCATTGTGGAGACGGCACCTGATTGATTGATTGACATGCCAAATAGCACATAGAACATATATGATTACCACTATGTTGTATTTGCCAGGAGGATACATAAGTTGTATTGTATAAGATAACGTAACGGCAGACGTGTTACAGTTATTGAACCTGACTATCAACCATTCTATAGCACGCAACAATACAATGCAGTGTTTATTATGTATTGTGTTTTCAAGGGCAGCGGTGTGCGTTGCGTCTCTTATTGATGGCTAGAGCCGTGATGTCTGCCACAATTATGCTAGTTATTTATTCTTCCTCCTCTTCTACTTCTCCCTTTCCCCCTCTTTCTTCTTCTCCTCTCCCTTCTTGTACACTCTTTCACTAGTTATGCCAGTTTCACACATAGTGTGATGCCTTATCAGAGACCAGTCTGTCCGACCTCTAGTATGTAAATGTGTAACATTTGCCTCCTCCTCTAGACAGAATCCATGCAATATAGCGGGATTCATCTACCAATATGTAGGGTTTTCTTTCTTTATAATGTTACCATGGCGGTGGCCTTATGGCCTTGCGATTTACATCACCCGTAGGGATGTTTTAATATGCAGACTATTTCCTATCTTTCTTCCTCATGTGAGAAGGCTAGTTATCGGACCGCAGTACCCAAGAAATCAAAGGTGTTGTGATATCATCAGACGCCTTTGGTTAGTTAGTCAACAGATCATTCTCATTTCACATCGAAGTATGAGTCCACAAGTGCTCAGATCCCCTCCTCACTATCTCCCTCTGCGTTTAACGACTGACGACACCAGTTCTGTGTTCGTTGACTATTATTCTTTTATTCTTAACTGGGTTGCCTTATACAGTAATGTGTGGCTGCTAGTTTTCTAGTGATTTCCGCTTCCATAGATGTGTCTTTCGTGGCGGTCTTTTGTGTTGGCATTCTGGCAGCGTCATTATGCATAGTAGATACCTGTGCGGGCTTAGGTTTGTCGAGACTCCTGTCTGTTCATGGGGCAGTGAGGAGCATTTTGTATGATATTCACAGGCACACGAACGGAACATGATGGGGCGACCCTTTGCTGTGAAATTGGAACCGTGACTAACTAACTAACTATTCTTCTTTGGCGTCCCTCATGGCGCTCATGTCTAAATTCACCAGACACCAACGGTTCTTTCAGTCCTATGCTTGGAGTCAAACCCAGTAACTGCTGAGTCAGAGATTGACACCGTAACCTCTTAGCTGGCAGATTTCCTTGAGAAACCATAACCTTGGCTTGAATCTATCTATAGGATAGGAAGTATGTAAACAAACAGTAAAAGATAGAATCTGTCTATAGGAAGTAGTAAATAAAGAAGTAAGTGATAGAATCTGTCTTTACGAAAAAGTAAGTAAAAAGTAAATGATAGAATCTGTTTACAGGAAGTAGTAAATAAAAAGTAAGTTAAGAATCTGTTTCTAGAAAATTTCTTGACAAACTGGGAATGAAAAGAGAATTAATGAAAGAAAAAGAAAAAAAAAAAAGAAGCATGTGAAATAGTTCGGCCACGTTAGAAGACATAATACTTGTATAAAAACAAACATTAGAGGGTTAGGTCGAATGCAAGCGAGCAAGAGGTAGACAGTGATACAAGTGGGAAGCTAATGTCAAGAGATGGACGAACAGCAGTCTGACAGACTGTGCAATCAAGCGATGAAGATCCACTGCAGCCAACTTTCATTGTGGAGACGGCACCTGATTGATTGAAGGTGACTTTTCACACCTTAAGGTATATCGGGTAAACTGTGCTAGACCCATATTTTTTTTTTATAAACCAATCGGCATTCCAGGGGTGAGGAGGTCAGTATCACTCCGCCCGCCTTTACTTCGCAATACATTCTTGGTACCCTGTTCTAGGGGCACGGGTCAATTGTGACAACTACAAACTGTAGTAAGAATTCATTATATAACAAGTCGCTTTCAAAGCGACACTCTCATCACAGACCCCAGGAATGGCTCTCGATCCCTCGCCAGCTCTCATACCTCTAATCTGTACTCTCAACACTCAGTGAAACATATAACTTGTAACATCTCATCTGCATATTCAACTCCCAGTGAAACATATAATGTGTAACTTATAATCTGTACGCTCAGCTTCCAGTGAAACATAACTTGCAACATCTAATCTGTACACTCAATACTCTTTGAAATATAACTTGTTACATCTAATCTCTACACTCTAAGACTCTTATCAAACAAGTATGACTTATTGCTTATAATCAGCACCCACAAACACATAATTTACAGTCTAAACTAATGTCAAAATAAAATAATACAAACAATGTCTATTTTTTTAAAACAAAAATGTATATTCGCATGCAATCACATCTGTTCAGTTAAGAAAACAAAACAAACTAATGCTGGATTACAATATCACCAGAATGATTGAGAAAAATATAATAATAATTTAAAAAAAAACATACAAATCCTGGATACTTTAATGCTGTAATGTTTTTGTTATTTTTGGGGTATTCGCTCGCTTTAAACCCAAGCATAGTCCATACACATGCTACTGGCCTGCTTCTAGTGCACGGGACTGAATTTTGCATTGAGGTACTTATAATTTACTTCCCTAAGTCAAGGACGAGAAGTCAACATCTTAGTCTAACTGACCGGTGTAGGGGTTGAACCCGCTATCTCAGATAATCTCACCGGAATTTTAAGAGCGAGCATATCCATTCGGCCAAGCTGATCTTAGTGCTGTAGTTAAATACGCTAATGTTGATGGAAGTAGAGAACCATTGTACACACCACGATGCTTTCAGGGTATTTGGTGATAGCCCCATTTTTATAGACCATTCAGCTCTCAATGAGTTATGTGGTCAACATCACACAGCAGCCTTTAGCCTTTACTGTCTTAGGACATTTCCTGATAACCTATTTTAGGATTAATCGACCCGATTACAAAGGGAAATTATTCTGAATGATGTCATTATATATCACTTGAAAACAAATTTTGTACTCTGGGAAAATAATGATCATTTTGTTTGTTGAGCCGGTCTCCCTGGCCTAGAGGTTAACGTCTTTCTCCGTAATCCCGTATAGTCTCGGGAGTAACGTAACCTGCGCGAGAATCGGTAGCGGTTCTCGCCGCGTTGGTAACTTAGGGGTATGTGAGCCGGTCGCTCAGACAGCAATGGAAAACTATGAGCGTAATCTTGCCTAGTACATCAACTAAAAAATGCTGATGTTGACTGCAATGTCCTGTAAGGGATATGCAATTAAAAAAGAAAAAAAAAAGAAAAGAAGTTTGTTGACGTCTAAACTTTTGACTTCACAATCATTAGGTTAAATTCTTAACATAAAAAAAAAAAAATAAAAATAAAATAAAAATGTTATCTGCGGTGCTTAATTAAATTAAACATTCCCTTAACATTTCACATTATCAATGACATAATCATTGCAATGTGAATGTTTACTGTATACATTTAGTTATATATAAGCAACATTGTTAAAGTAGGTTGCAGAGGGGCCAGTCAACAGACTGAGACTTCCGGTTTCAAGATGGCGACGGACGGTCGTGTTGTTTTGTGTTCGTTAACCTTTTCGCGTAAGGGATGGATTTATTCATTTCTTGCGTGTAATTGTGCCAGGATGTAAAACCAGGAGTTTCTACTCAAGATCTGCGCGGGTGCTACGGAGTTCGTGCATCGAGCGAAGCCATCCTTGAGTGAATTTTCAGCAGCGTGTGTGGTTCTCAATCAAAAGTCTGTGTTTACGTTTTTTCAACATGGCGGAACAACGTGTGTTTTCCGAACGATCAGCAGTCAACATACCGAAGCGGCGTGGTAGCCGCGCAGGGAAAAAGAAGCCAGGTAAGCGCGGTGGCTTGAGACGGTTTAGACTCAAGTGTCACCGTCTAGGACTCAGGAACATCCGTATTCTATATTGGAACTGTGCCAGTGTAAAACAACGGGGCTCTATTTTAGAAACCCTAGTTTACAGGAACGACATTGTAGCACTCCAGGAGACGAGACTGGGCGATCAGCTACTCCGAATTGCCGGCTTCAAATGTTTCTATAACAGACGACATCTGGGAACGGCGATTCTCGTTCGCGACAGCATGGTGGCGTCAGAGCTAGACATGTCCAGTTGGAACAGTGACGATATACAAATACAGGCGTTGAGAGTTCATTCCAGTATACCATTTGTGTTGGTTAATGTTTATGCCCGCAATGCGAGTGTGGACGCCCAGAAGTGGCAGTGCTTAAGTGGCATATTAGGCCACGAGAGAAATGTTATTTTCTGTGGTGACTTCAACGCTAAAGGCAGATCATGGGGAAACACTTCCTCCAATACACAAGGGGAGGAGCTCGAGACTGCACTGGAAACCATCGACCTGGTTTGTATCAACAGTGGCTGTGTCACCAGGACAGCAAGCCGTCCAGGCGATGAGGACAGTGCTATTGATCTGGCGCTAGTTTCACCTTCACTCACTACAGTGTGTAGATGGGGTGTCCTAGGACACCATGGCAGCGACCACCACCCATGCAGCATATTGGTGGAGAAAGGCAGAACCAGGCAGCACAAGCTAAAGGTAAAGACGTTCCAGTATGACAGTACAGGGCAAGATGTGGTGAGTAAAATAAGACGTGACAAGCGCAGAACGTTTCAGGGCAGGAAGAAAAGGAAAAAAAGCTGGGAGCAGCCACCGTGGTGGAGTTTCGAGGTGGAGAAGGCTTGGGTGGATAAGCGTAGTGCTGTAAGGAGATGGCAAAATGCCAAGAAGAACAGAGCTGGTCATCCTAGTCCCTGCTTGCACTTAGAAAGAGAGATGCACACAAAAGTAAGCTATTTCAAAAAACTGGTCACGGTGGTTAAAAGCGAAAAATGGGCAGAGGTGTGTCAAAGAGTAAGCACAGACAAGTCACTGAAATTGTTCTGGCGACTACATAAAAGCATGAGTGGTGTAGTCAAGAATAAGAGCATTTCTGACTTCCAAGGTGCTGACCTCATCTGGCAGAGGACTGACGAGGACAAGGGCAAAGCCCTCTTTGAACGCTACCTTGAGCAGAGCAACCAGACAGACATGGGAGGCCGGAATCTGGCCAAGGAGGTCACCTCAGACAGATGCAAGGCCCAGAACACTTCGGATGAAGACACAGTGACAGTGCAAGAAATCAAGGCTGTGCTTCGACGATCAAAAAACAGTGCTCCAGGTCCTGATGGCATAAGATACGACGACATAAATAGGTGTACCGACAATGAGCTAGAGAAACTAGCAGACATGTACAACAACAGTATAGGGAGTGCTAGCATCAAGGAGGAATGGTTACACAGCTATCTGATTCCCTTGCCGAAGCCTGACAAAGACCACAAGAAAATTCAGGGATATCGAATTATAACCATGCAGAATACAATAGGCAAGCTGCTGGAGAAGGTAATTGCCAGGAAAATATCAAGCCAACTAGAGAGGCAAGGTGTTTTCCCACCTACCCTGGGTGGGTACCGTCCAAAAAGAGAAACCTGGACCAATGCAGCAGTCTTTGCCCACGATGTCTATGAAGGTTTCCACTCAGGCACTGAAACCGTTGCTGCAGCGATTGATCTTGAGGACGCATACAACAGAGTACCACTGGATTTTTTAATGTTTCAGCTTCTTGAACTAAACGTAAGTCCATTCCTCCTTAGTTGGATCGCTGCAGCTCTCTTCCAACGGAAAGTAGTTTTTAGATGTGGCAGTTGGACTTCGGAACCAACAACAATATATCCTGGCCTACCACAGGGATCACCATTATCTCCGGTACTGTTCAACGCCTACACAGTGAGAATCACCAGTGAGCAGATCACTGGACCTGGCAGGACATTGTCATATGCCGATGATGTTTTAGTGTATCGTCAGGGTAAGGATAGAGAGGAGGTTGCTGTGGAACTACAAACCGAACTCAATCGCATAAGTACTTGGTGTGATGAAGCTGGGGCAATGGTCAACCCAACAAAGGCAACAGTGACTTGGTTCTCGTTGAATAATCATATTGTCAACAATCCAACACCAACTGTAATGCTGTGTTCAGAGACGGTGGAAAGAACGCAGGCAATGAATTACCTGGGGATACGGTTTGATCGAAGCCTTGCTTATAATGTGCACATAGACCAGGTGATAACAAAGGCCAAGCGGGGTTTGGCAGCGATGCGGGTGATGGCGGCAGCAAACTGTGAGCAGCGCCATCTATGTCTTCTGTACGAGGGGCTGGTCATGTCTGTTTTGGAGTATGCAATGGCAATCCTGACTGTCAGCCATAAGCAGATAGAAAGGATGGAAAGGATACAGAATGAAGCTATGCGCATTATTCTTGGATGTACAAGAGATACAGCATGCAGGGCGATGCGCTACCTTCTTGATTTTCCAACCATTGAAGAGAGAATGCAAGTTTGCAGGGCACGTGCCTACCTCAGAATTAACGCAAACACACAGCATCCACTGCATAGTGAAATTAGGAAGGTGAAGGGCAGCAGGTTAAAAAGAGGACGGTCGTGGATGGGTCAAGCCGAGGACATTCTTCAACAGGTGTGTTCACTTGAGGACTTAGAACCTGGCGAGGAGTGGGTGCAAGTGCCAACAGACTTCTGCACATCCTTTTCAGTTTGCATCCAACTAGATAGAAAATGCAGACAAGAAAATCCGGCTGCTGTTGAGGCTGAAGTACAAGCGTTGATTTTCGAGAATTCGCTAGACAGTGACGCGGTCATCTACACAGATGGGTCGGTCGTCCGACATGTGAGAAGCTCATGGGCCTTTACAGCTCGGGCCGGAGGGAGAATTGTGAAGGAGGACTCTGGTGCTTTCACTGAAACCACAAGTAGCCTGACCATGGAAGTCATGGCAGTAAGTAAAGCAATAACATGGCTCGAGACACAGACATTCACTAGGGCTTGTTTCCTTAGCGACTCAATGAACATGATCAAGAGGATAGAGGAGGGGTCGATCCGAAGAGAATGGTTGCTGCCTCTGAAGCGGTCTCGGCTGGCAAAGATTAGTTTCATCTTCGTGCCAGGGCATGCGGGAGTACAAGGAAATGAGCGGGCTGACAAGCTCGCAGGTGAGGCTACTGTTGAGGGCGGACGCGCCATGGACCAGGCTGACATTCTGAATGCTCTACGAGAAGTGAGACTTTTGCAAGAACCAAGTGATGACTGTGAATCTACAACAATGGCCAGACTGCGAGAGCAGCAAATTAAAAGAGGGGTGGCCAAACAAGAACACTACGCAGGAAGCCAAAGAAGATTGATAAACCAACACAGGACTGGCGTCGTTAGCCGCTACACGCTGCGGGATTTGCTGAGGAGGGGATCCGAGCACTTATGGACTGAATGGTCCGATGTGCAACGAGGATGATCTGTCGACTAACTAACTAACTGTTGACTATTTTGAATTCAGCGAGCATTTTGCTGATCACCTATGACCTACACTCTTCAAGCAGGATAAAGACGGACCAATCAAATAACAGACAAACTGACTTTAGGAAATTATTTTTATAACGTCCAAACATTATACTTCTAAAATGTATAATTTGACAAACTGACTTTGCAAAACTATCGTTATAATGTCAATTAATTATACTTCTAACAATATGCAATCTGTATAGACCAATAACAAAAGAAATGTTTTATCTTATTTCTAAGAACTGCAGATATTACTCTTCAAGGATCTAAATTGTAATCTGGCTTTCCAGATTTTGATGACTCATGGAAGCGTAAATGTGTAGCAACATCGAAAGACGTGGCTTTAACAGCAGGAAGATGAGGATGTTGCATCAAACCAGGCTGCAAGTCTGGGAAACTTGTCGTTGTCAATGACAGCTCGTGGTTCTGTAGTGGCCAACACTGGAAGTCTCTCAAAATGTGGCCAAATCAACAAATCAACCATAGCTGGCTTGGCATCTGAGGACAATAAGTACATTTAATTGTGAAGCTGATAGTTGATTAGTTGCATATCCTTTACAGGACGTGGCAGTCAACCCTAGAAGTTTTTGGCTGTTTGTGATTTCTTGGTAAGTTTACGTTCAGTAGTATGCCATTAATTTCCAAGCAGATAGACTAAAGTATAACCTGCTGTATCGGTGGTCTTAGGTTTGATCCGTATCAGCGCAGTTTCAAATTTTTAAAAATTGACCTGGTCACAGGTTGACCCAGACCAAAATGCGTGTCAAGGTCTCACATCCGAGGTTGCGACGCGTTGTCTGTACCAACGCCAGACAACATAACAACACGCAACCCTGAGTAATGTTAAACACGGCAGAGAGAACGCGGCGTCGTTACCGACGCCCGGATAGGTAGCCACGCACAGCAATTGAGTTCACCCCGTGAACCGTGCAGGGGACACCAGCTGACGTGTGCGTGTAAGCGTGTAGGACGCCAGAACTGGCAGACGGGTTAGATCGTTGAACGGACAGGTCGCAAGGGAATGCGAGTTGTGTTTGAATCTGCCTTGAGAGCTAGCCTGTACGACAGTGGGAGACTGAGTCGAATGCTTGAATAGTTTGACTTGTAAGTGAGATGTTTATTGCTTGCATGTATTATTATGTATTGTAGTGATATTGTTCATGCTGAAATGATTGCTATAGATTGTCAGTGCGCGATGTTTGTGCGATAATAAATGCAGCGCGTCAATAAAGCGTGTGAATAATACTTTCGGATATTCACTTCGTGTGATTTGATAGTTTGATATTACTTCACACTTGCCAGAAAACGAGCTACTTGTCTTGTGTTATGCAAGACTCTGACAAGTGCGAATGTGGAGGCTTTCGTCCGGGTTTTGAATCAAATGCGAACGTATAAATTTTTTTGTCCGAGTTTGAAGCGAATGTGAACATGCCGATAGAAGTGCGCAAGTCATAGGTTAAGGTAAAGTAACGAATTAATAGAGTTGATTTAATTAAATTATAAGTGTGAAGATATTATTTGAAGCCAACCGAGGCGTCTTCAGACTTATCACTAAATTCAACAAATTTTGTACCTAACATCCAAAATGGCGGCCGTGCCCTTGAATGTCATTGAGTAGGGTTAGCGTGAGCGTGAAAGTTGTTGATTGTGGTAACGACTAACAATAATACTTGACAGCATACAAACCTTTACAGACTTCAGTGACATTACACACACCATACATTTACAAATGTTCTAATTTCGGTTAGTTTAAAAAGTGCAGGTTTTTTGGGTCAACTTTACCTGAGTCTGGTGAACTTCAAAAATTTTTTATGCGTCAACCCGAAAGACGTTCCAGTGTGATTTCGAGAACCACTGAACAGCACAGTACCCAAGGATTACTTGAGTATAAAATTTTTTTCCATCTCTCTTTATACTTTCGTTAGTCTAGCTTTAGACATTAACTGTGCTATAGATATTTGTAACTTAATAACATCATAAGTAATTTTGTTTATATTTAGTCCATCATACCTATTGTTCATCATGTCTTCTTTGAACGATTTCATTGAAATGGGTTTAAAATTGAATATGTCTGGTGAGGAATTGAGAGCCTGGAGTGAGAATAAATATGCAGAATATCTTCTGGTTCAAGAAGAAGAGTGGGAACGTGAGGATAGAGCTGCCGAAGAGGCTTTCAAACAGAGTGAATTAGATTTGGCTGTTAAGCAAGCAGAAGCTGCTTTAAAGCTTCAACAGGCACAAGCAGAAGCTGCTCTAAAGCAAGCAGAAGCGGCTCTAAAGCTTCAGCGGGCACAGTCAGAAGCTGCAGTGAGGCAAGCTGAGATCTTAGCCCAAAGTAAGAAAGTAGAGCAAGAAACACAACTGAAAATTGAACAGCCAAAAGCTGAATGTTCTAGAGAGAAAGTGAATAAAGAAACAGACAAAGATCAACCTCATAAAAAGTACCAAGGTCTGATCAGAAGTTACAACACATGTGATTGCATAGCAGCATTCATTCAAAATTTTGAATTTGTTATGGATCATTACAAAATCCCAAAACCTGAATGGGGGATAGTATATGTAAGAAGTCTTTCTGGGGAACCTCTTAAAGTCATAGAGTCGATCCCAAATGACCTGAAAGAAGATTATCTTTACATTAAAGCAAAAATTATGTCACACTTTTTGCTACATGAATCAGGTTATAGAGAACAGTTTAGGAAGTTGTCTCCTAAGCCAACACACACGTTCTCTGATTACATCTCAGAAATTCAAAATATTTTTTCTAAATGGCTGTCAGCAGCCAAAGTAAATGGAAGGTATGACAAATTAGTTGATCTTATGTTGAGAGATAAGATTATCGCATCTCTCCCAGCTCCCTTTTCTAAATTTTTGTTGGAATGTCAGTGTGAAAGTGTTCAACAGATTGAAAGTCGTGGCTCTGGATATTTTGCAGCCAATAAACAATGTTTCGCTAGTGGGTTGACTAGTACAGATTTTGTAGCATCAGCTACATATGGTAAATCAAAGTCAGTGCCCCACAATAAACAGAGACCATACAAGCAAAATACTGAGAAATACTATCAGTGTAAATATTGCCAGTTTTCACACAAGGAAAATGATATGTGTGACAAACACCCTGGGTACCTCACTTACTTGCAGAATTACTTAAGCAAGCAAGATAGGGTGAGAAAGAGCTACAAACGCCTCACAAAATGCTTCCTTTGTAAAGCTTATGGCCATTGGCGCCACTCTTGTAAAGGCAAGCAAATGATTGCAAAGACTAATTCAACCATGAGTGATAGCTCTTCCTCAGACGAAGAAATTGTGAAACATCATTTTGTAAATGCAGCACATGCCATTGAGGTGGTTCACCTTAATAGATGTACCATCTGTAATTCTTTTCATGAGGATGGCAGTTTAACATGCAGCCATTCCATACCAGATATCAATGAGGAGACCAATTTAAGAATTAACTCCCAAGGTAAATTGAATATCCACCATGGGTATGTTAATGGTAAAGCTGCTACCGTCTTAAGAGACAGCGGATGTACCCTCATTGGTCTATAGAGAGACTATATTTTACCATCACAATATAGTGGTAAATATGTCACATGCAGGACATTCTCAGGGAACATAGAGAAATATCCACTTGCATGGGCATATATAACTACACCATTCCTTACAGGAAAGGTTAAATGCGCAGCATTAACCAATCCTTGCTGTGATATTATCATTGGAAACCTTCCTGAAGTGAATGACATACCACATGACATCAATACATCATCTGTCAGTTGTAATATTGATACTACCACTTCACCTTCATCACCAATCACCATTCATGATGTATTACCACCTGTAAATGAATGTACAAATACCAACCTGGCTATGCCAGAACATACATGTAATTGTGTGAATGTAACATCAATGTGTGATGAGAATGATCGTTGCGATATTACAAATGCAGTAAGCAGATCTACTGCCCAAATGCAAGATCGAATCGATCAAACAGAGGCTTTACAACAAATAAGTCCAGTTGTGACATCTCCTGAAACAACCAGGGAGAAGTTTATAACAGCCCAGAAAGCCGATCGATCTTTGCAGAAGTATTTTAAACTTATAGGCCAAAAGCCACGAGTAGCAAAGAATGCTAAATGGTATTTTGCTCTGAAAAACGGAATTCTGACACGGTACTATACCAAAGGTTCTAGCACTACAGAACAAACGGTGCTACCTGCAGAAAACCGCAATCAAGCATTAAAGCTAGCACATGACATACCCTTCGCAGGGCATATAGCTGATGCTAAAACAAGAGCAAGATTACTTACTCAATTCTATTGGCCTAAGTTTCGCAGTGATACCAAACGGTATTGCAGAAGTTGTGACATCTGCCATAAGCTTGTGAAACAGAAGAAACACTCGCAAGCTGAACTGCAATTAACAGAGTCAACAAGCAGACCTTTCAAAAATATCTCTGTCGACCGAATTGATCCTCTTGACCACATAATATCAAGAGGTACTAAATTTCGCCAGAAGCGAGTCCTTCTAAAACCATAACTTCCAAAGACATCAGGGAAGTCTGTTCCCATATTAGAACTAAGTTAGGGAGCCATAATACCAATTTCACTCACTCCTCATTAGTAATGTACCAATCTATGTTGACTGAAAGTACAACTTTGTCTATACCCATTTCACCATATGAACATGTAACATCATTGCGTGATAGAATTATGAAATCATGTATATTAGCCAAAGAAGCTCTCCAAAAATCAGGAGCTATTTACCGACAATATGCTAACAGAGGAAATAGAACTATTACACTGACGCCAGGACAGGACGTTCTTCTTCTTTTGCCAAGTGATAGACATCTCCTAACTGACTCATGGCAAGGACCGTTCAAAGTGCTACGACAAATTTCGACAGTAGATTACGAGACTGCAGTTAGGGACAAACATAAAATTTTCCATATTAACATGCTCAAACCATATCACCACAGACAAGACGAACAAGTAGAGACTGCAGCAAGCATCACCATAGTGGACCAGACGGACGACAACGACACTGACGAGATACCGACACCAGTTCTTGACACGACGACCAACTTACAGGACATTAAGGTAAATCCTAAACTGACGCAGACACAGACTGACAGTTGCAGACAACTGATACAAGAGTACAGGACGATCTTTTCTGACAGCTCAGGACATGATAAATCACATAACAGCACTACAGCAGACATTTGACAGAATTAGACATCATGGACTGACTATAAAACCTTCCAAAGTTGATATAGCCTTTCAGGAAATTTCATTTTTGGGCTATAAGATCTCAAATGGCTTTATATCAACTGACGATAACATCATGTCCAGAATTGTGAAATTGTCGCTTCCGACAACTAAGAAACAGTTGCGAAGTGTGTTAGGTCTTTTAAACTATTATAGACAGTTTATTCCTAATTTTGCTGAATTAACCAAATGTTTCACTGATCTACTAACAAATAAACACCCCAATGTGATTGTAAACAGTGAATGTTTAAGGCCAGCATTTATGAAAATTCTTTCATATTTTTCTAAATCACCTATTTTGAAATTGCCAAATTTGAATATTACTTTTAGATTAAGGTGTGATGCGAGCTCCGTAGCCATTGGAGGTGTGCTTCTCCAAGAACACGACCAAATCTTGTACCCAGTATACTACGTCTCTCGAAAACTGAACACCAGCGAACGAAATTACAGTACACCGGAACTCGAGGCTCTTGCCATGGTATTTTCGGTACGTAAACTTTCTAGATTTTTGTTAGGCAAACATTTCATTATTGAAACAGATAATACTCCGCTGACAATTGTTACCAGAGGAACGCCTAGTAACAGCAGGGTGGCAAGATGGTCCCTTCTTCTGCAGGACTATAGCTATGAGGTTAACCGCATAAAGGGTTCACAAAACTGTCTTGCAGACCTTTTGTCGAGATGTCCATACAACGAACCTAATACCCAGTCGACACCAGAGCACAGTGCAGAGGGTGTATAAAACTGCAACGTAGATAGTGCTCAGTACCACAGCCAATTGTGACAATGTGTCAGTAACGCTGTGTACACCATTGTGATGGGGAAGATTGTATCTCCCAATGTATATAACTTATGTACATATTGTAATTCTTATTATTATCATGCGAATGAATGCGTGTATAATTGTGAGATATGTGAAAGAATGGAATCAGTATTATGTAAACTAATGTGTTGTATAACTGTGAGATATGAGAAAGAATGTAATTATTATTGTAAATAAATATTATAACAACCAGACACTACAGAGAAGTGTCACGGCACAACACTACAGGATCCAAGAAGTTACCAAGCCACTAAAACGTGAGGTAATCCTAAAGTATCCAGACCGAGGTGCCCAAGACGTTTTAACAAGGTACGAAAGATGACTACGACAGTACAATCCGAGCAGAAGGCGGAAGAGATGATCCAACAGCTGATAGTAACAACTACTACTCCGTTTATAGAAGATCCATCCAGAACGGACCAGCTTTGTTTGAATGACATCACAACACATATAATAGGACAGCTGTATACTTCCGATTTTTTGCATATTAATATTAAAAGTATATAAATGTATGACGTTGTATTAAAATGTGATTTAAAATATTTCCATATACGGAATTGTATATGTTGATTTGTATATGATGTAATCTCAGCATCATAACTTGATTGCTTCTTTACAAACGTGACTTTTTGTGCACATTTGTCAATAAGGATCAAATTATGACACTAAGAAATAAATTTCCAATTGTAATTTATGTCTTGTAAACGACGATAAATTATTGTTCCTAAATTTTCGGTATAATAACCAGGGGACATTATTCTAAATTGGTGGTGATATGTAAATATGTATTGTAACCATTAACATGTGTGCTTGATAAATAACATGCCAATGTAACATCGTTTAGATATGGACAGTATATTGCCAAAACTGTTGACCTTCATTAGAAACTCTAAACAGAGGTCTGATGGAGGAGTCATCTCAGAGGGAGATGCTCACGGCTTGACCTGATTATTTTAGTATTTTTGTTCTTGGTTGTGAAGTAGGGGCCAGTTTAGCCGATACCTACCGGACTAGCTGGGTCACAGCGAGGTAATGCCCATTTAAATTGATTGTACTTGACTGTTGTACTTCATAGTGCAACATAAGTGGTGTATACATATTGTTGACTATTCACCTGTATATATTTATTATAATTGTTAATGTATAATGCTCGACTTTGACATGTTTAATAACACCTAGATATATATTGTACATGAAAGGAAATCCTTTCATGAAAAAGGGGTGTGGAGAGTGTCAAGGTCTCACATCCGAGGTTGCGACGCGTTGTCTGTACCAACGCCAGACAACATAACAACACGCAACCCTGAGTAATGTTAAACACGGCAGAGAGAACGCGGCGTCGTTACCGACGCCCGGATAGGTAGCCACGCACAGCAGTTGAGTTCACCCCGTGAACCGTGCAGGGGACACCAGCTGACGTGTGCGTGTAAGCGTGTAGGACGCCAGAACTGGCAGACGGGTTAGATCGTTGAACGTACAGGTCGCAAGGGAATGCGAGTTGTGTTTGAATCTGCCTTGAGAGCTAGCCTGTACGACAGTGGGAGACTGAGTCGAATGCTTGAATAGTTTGACTTGTAAGTGAGATGTTTATTGCTTGCATGTATTATTATGTATTGTAGTGATATTGTTCATGCTGAAATGATTGCTATAGATTGTCAGTGCGCGATGTTTGTGCGATAATAAATGCAGCGCGTCAATAAAGCGTGTGAATAATACTTTCGGATATTCACTTCGTGTTATTTGATAGTTTGATATTACTTCACACTTGCCAGAAAACGAGCTACTTGTCTTGTGTTATGCAAGACTCTGACATGCGTATCAGGAAATGTCTTGAGAAATAAAGGCCACATCAGCCACTAGTGATGTTTGGTCTATATAAATATGGGTTTAGCACCATGTGTCCAGTGTGGCATAAATGTGTAAGAGGGACCTTGATTTTACTTACAATACGCCAAATACATCCTGAAGATGTGTGATGTGGTCCTTTCTCTGACATCACAGATAATTATCTAGTTGCTTTCACAAAACGGCACTGTTCAGTGTAAAATATGATCATCATCATCATCATCATCATCATCATCATCATCATCATCATCATCATCATCATCATCATCATCATCATCATCATCATCACGTGCCTTGCCGGTTAGTGTGGGCCTCAGGCTTCTCTGCAAATTGCGATCTCAGACGGCATGGATCAATTCATGCTGTTGACTCCCTTCTGTCGAAAACTTTCTTTTTTTGCTTTCCTCTTTCCACAAATCTTTCCCATTGTCCACATGTTCCAGGTTTTGTCTTTTCATAATGTGGCCAAAAAATTATGACTGCTTCTTTCTGATTTTTGTGTTTTCGCAACTTAGCCTCCTTCAAAATGTCCAGATTGCTCATTCAACAATATGTTACACTTTTATTTTACCCCATTTTCAACATCCCCAACCTATGACTAGCAAACTCCCTAGTGAGCCTTTGCTTGTGTCATGTAATTATTTAACCAATAATCCAGATTTAAATCTTGGTCCATTTCGGTGTTTTTAAAAGACTTATAATTGTACCACTCAAAACAATGTATTCCCTTAATGAATTTAAACACAGAAAAGACACAAACAATATGTTGCATGATTTATTGCCTCCTTGTGGATTTCTCAACACCATATAAACCATGGCCATAATGTGAACAAAAACAAAGCATATTGTATACTGTATTCTACGAACAATAAATGATTGCTCAAATATAGTGAGGCGTTAGCAATTAGGGTGAAACAGCCGGTTTTGTGCAAACAGAAAGAGTCCGTAGTAAATTTGAAATTACTACGGAGATAACAGATAAGAAGAAGAAGTCATAATGGCAGTCAAGTATATGACTTGTGTATTAATTGTTTCAACTAAAGTATTATTCATTTATTTATGGAAACAATGTCTGGTCCCAACATGGCGGATAGGCATTTCAACCGTTAGGCCTCTGGAGTGTTTATGCTTGTGGCTACGGTTTGCAGTTGCATTTTCCTCATGTTGGACTTGTAGTGCATGGTTCCGTCGCCCTACTACTGAGTTGAGTGCGTGTAAATTTTGTTTGGAATGTTTTTACATCTGTCCGCGGTTGTTGTAGCGTGAACTGCATGTTCGGAATGATAGTAGTCGGCCTGTCGCAGAATTGACTGGATTACCTTTTTTGGTTCACGAGTGCATGTCCTCTCGGAGACTCCTGGGAGTCATCACTGGAGCTACGGTGTTCGTGCTTTGTGCGATGCTTTCAGAGGGCCGCCCTGCAGAAAGGGACGGAGCCATATGGGATAAATCTCGGAGCAATGAAGTCGATCCTCTCGACTTTTACTGCAGTAATGTGTGGCTGCTGGTTTTCTAGTGACTGCCGCTTCCATCGACGATGGACTGTATTTTCCGTGGAGGACTTTTGTGTTGGCATTCTGACAGCGGCATTATGTACAGTGTACTTGTGCGGGCTGTTGGCTTGATAAGACTCCTGTCTATTCCATTGTTCACATGGGACAGTGAGGAGCATTTTGTGTGATATTCACTGGCACAGGAACTGAGCATAATGGGGACAACCCGCTGCCGTGTAGATGGAACCGCGAATAATGACTAATTATTCATTTAATTACTTCATATGATACATAACTGCAGTATGCACCTGATGAGATGCAGCAAAATTTGCCAGGCAATAAATCGTGCAATATATTGTTTGTGGCTTCTGTATTTAAACTGTTACCATATTTTGCCAGCAGCTCATAGAGAACTGTGCCATTCTAAGAGTGCTTACCTCCAAAGAAAGGGCCTTCTCTTGTAGCCAAAACATTTTCAAGAAATTGAAAGTGCTTTTGCAAGTCAGCAAGCGCCTTCTCTCTGACCTCAGGGTTTCTTAAGGCGAAGAGGGTAGAAGCCAGCTGCAAGAAATAGACAGACGTCATGTAACATAATTATTGTATGGTCACAGACATCATGTGGTCACAGACATCATGTGGTCACATACATCATGTGGTCACAGACATCATGTGGTCACAGACAGACATTACGTAGCAAGTTATTGTATCGTTACAGGCAGACATCATGTAGCAAGATAACTGTATGGCCACAGACATCATGTGGTCACAGACAGGCATGTAGCAATGTTATTGTATGGTCACAGACATCATATGGTAACAGACAGACATTACACAGTAAGAGTCAGACATCATATAGTAACAGGCATTCAGTAACAGACAGGCGTCAAATGGTAACAGACATACAGTAACGGACAGACATCATACAGTAATAGTCAGACATCGTATAGTAAGAATCATACAGTAACAGACAAGACACAATACAGTAACAGTCAGTATTCATATAGTAGCAGACATATAATAAGAGACACGTTGATATAATGATAAAGGACGTGAAAATAAGAATTTACAATCTGTATAGCCCAGCAGATAAGGATCTTACACTCTCAAACATGAAAATAACTGACACAAATTGCATTGTTGTCGGAGACTTTAATAGCCGTTCAGAAAGATGGGGATACCCAGATACTGACAAAAGAGGAGATGAAGTGGAGGACTGGGAAATAGACTCAAATCTCCATCTACTCAACAAAGCGGATGACACACCGAGCTTCTACTCCAGAAGATGGATTACCACTTCTACTCCAGACTTAGCTTTCTGCACAGGAGACATCCTCCACAAAATCGATCGCCATGTGCTTGACCAATTAGCAGGTAGTGACCACAGACCAATCAAGCTTGTAATAAATATGGAGTATGTTCCACAGGAGCAAAAGCCTTTGCCCCGCTGGAATTACAAACGAGCAGATTGGGACAGATTTGCCATACTAACAGACAAATATTGTGAAAACATAAATACACGTATATAGCAGTACAGGGTTCTACCTGCAGCTGGTCTTGTTCCAGTTGTATTGGTGTTACCTTTCCTCTGGAGTAAACTAGGCAGGCCGAGAGAGGAATCATGCTGCATGGACAACACATGGTCTCTAAACTAATTTCAACCCAGGTTTTGCGCTATGGAGTGGTGTACCTCCATTTCACAAACTATCGTCTATCAAGACGGCAAGGTGCCAGTCATCTCCAATCTTTAGTTTATAGGACATGTGATATTTCAGCCTATGTCCGGTACGAAGCCTGTAGATTGTCGCTGTTCACTATGGTCGAGCTAGTAACATGCATTATGGAGACATAAATTAATATTACCCGCTCAACTATCCACGAATGAATGCAAAACTGAACTCATTAACACCCCAACCTGGCAAGCAAATGTTCCTTGTTAAAAAAAACAAAACAATAAACAAACAAAAGCGTCATGTTGAAGGAACCTTTTGTAGGTATGTATAGTGTTAAGATCATCCCATTTTATAGGGCTGAGTGCACGGAGGAATAGGCGTCAGTCTTTCCCTCATAAAGTGAACATTGAGATCTAACATTTAGTTTAGTTTAGTCGACGGATAAACATCACAGCACACGGGTGTAACCCATAAGTGCTCCGTTATATTCCTAACTCAAGCCTGAGTCCGGAGAATCTCAGCTCAGTGCACGAACACCGTAGCACCGGCAAGGATCCTGAAATACTTTGGGTAGATTTTTAACTCGAAATTATGCTCTGGCAGTGCCGTTAAGCTAGTCTTTTTCGATTTCCAATTGCCAAGGGATTTTTTTACGTGCGCAAAAATACACACGGGCGTCCGATCTCACTGCCCATCGACCAGGAGAAATTTTGTTACTAGAAGTCGACGTGAAAAAATCCCGGCCCTCACCGGGGCTTGAACCCGGGACCTTTAACACTCGAGGCGGACACCATACCTCGAGACCACGCAGTCTCCTAAATCTAACACTGAACCTTGCTAGCCTGCCCTCATGCTATAGTCAGCATAACGAAGTGATTGTTAATGTCATCTAATTACTGTTATACACCTAACAAAACAGACGGTGCGATGCCTTGGACAGTAAAGGTAGTTGGTGTCGTATTGGCCACTTCAGCCGATATAAGATATTTTGTTTATGCGCTGCGCATGCGCATGAGACACTTAGCGCCACCTGACGAACGGGAATATAAAGTTCGATGTTGCTGTCACCTAATGACACATGTAGGAAACACCAACTACATTTACCTGCCATCGCACAGAACTGTGTGACTTACTTATTGACTCGCCCTTGTATCTATAATAATATGGGTCTAGCATCAATCACACGCTCAAGGCACATAAAAAGGGTTCTTAACATCATGGAGAGGAAGAATCACTGAACACTGCACCAAGTTAACATCATCAGCTACATAGCTTAGCCACACCTTCAGACTTGAAGAAACACTCAGGAGAGTACTAGAAGGCAAAATACTGGGTGGAAAGAGGGCGGCATGGTTGACTGGATAAAAGCGTTTGCTCTTAAACTTCCAGTGTGCTGATGCCGAGCCGAAGCAGAGGGTTAAATTCCTACACAGGTCATTGTGACTCAAATGTTGACTTACATTTGACTTGGGGACGTCAATTACAAGTACCTCAGAGGTCGGAGTGGATTCGCTTAATGGCGAGAAACACTGGTAACAGGGAAAACTAATCCATGCACAGAAATAAGTTCAGTGCACAAGGTGTAGTTGCCCTTGTTCAGGAATACGCTTGAGTTCAAGGCAAGCAAATATGTCCCCTCCCCTAACAACTGGGGGGGGGGGGTGTGGGAGTATACCAAGAAATACGCTTACAAAGCAAGCATACACAAATCTTCAATAATTTAGACATAAACTATAGATAGCACAATTTACATGCCTGCCATATTTCTCTGCATCCCATCAGATAGTGCAGAAGTCACACAACATAAACTAAAGCAACAAGATGAATCCTACACGCTGAAATATACAACACACAAATTGAATTTAGGTATTTTTACACTGACTATCATGTCTTTTTGTTTACATAAAGTTGGCTTGGCCATATGAATAGCAACTGCACATATATCTATTAATGCAGATATTCATGGAATTAAAGAAAACAGCACAAGCCAGTATGGAATGGAATGTTTCAGGAAGCTTAACAACCATCCCAAGAACTGAAATACTTGATGATTATGATGGTGATGATAATGGTTAGCTACTTACTTTGCCATAATACTCAGTGACAATTCTGTCCCAGGCCCGCCTATATGGGTCGCTAGGTTGAAGGCGGTTCTCAGGGTAAACATCGTCCAACCAATCACATGTTGCAGTGGACTCGTAAACAATTTTGTCATCTAACTCCAGGGTTGGGACCAAGCCAAGCGGGTTCTTCTCCAGAAACCAGGCTGGCTTATCTTTCAGATCCACATTGATGGTTTCATAACTGTGGATAACATAGCCATGTGAAATATTCTAACACACAAATAGTATCAACAGACATATGCACGAGCACACACCCACATATATTTTCAGTTCTCACTCTTCTGAATTGGACAGTACCCATTTGTGTTGGTGGTTTCTTATATATGACTAATCTTCTTATTCTTGTTGTTCCATTTCGTTTCTTATATATGACTAATCTTCTTATTTTTGTTGTTCCATTTCGTTTCTTGTATATGTCTAATCTTCTTATTTTTTTTAAAAATGCATATCCCTTACAGAATGTTGCAGTCAAAATCAGCATTTTTTCTGCTGCTGTTGATGTACTAGGCAAGATTACGGTCAGTAGTTTGCCATTGATTTCTAAGCGGCCGGCTTACATACCCCTAAGTTACCAACGCGGCGAGAACCACTACCGATTCTCAAGCAGGTTTCGTTACTCGCTATAATATATATAAACAAAGCGCCTCGTCAACCAACACAGAACTGGCACTATTAGCCACCGGACGCTGATGCATATGCTGGGGGGAGGATCTGAGCACCTATGGACATGTCCGGAGTGCAATGAAGATACCCCAACTGATAACTGATAACTGATAACTGATAACTGATATAATATATATGACTAATCTTCTTATTTTTTTGTTGT
This sequence comes from Cepaea nemoralis, assembly GCA_014155875.1. Lineage (NCBI taxonomy): Eukaryota > Metazoa > Mollusca > Gastropoda > Stylommatophora > Helicidae > Cepaea > Cepaea nemoralis. Next base: position 101,709 of record JACEFZ010026075.1, read on the forward strand.
TCCGTTTCTTTTCTTATATATGACTAATCTTCTTATTTGTGTTGTTCCGCTTTCTTCTCTTATATGTGACTAATCTTCTTATTCTTGATTTTCCGGTTTCTTTTCTTATATGTGACTAATCATCTTATTCTTGTTGTTTTGTTTCGTTTCTTATATATGGCTGTCTATTATCTACTGCCTATAGTGTCTTGCAGTGTAGGGCAGGAGAGTCTTGAGCCTGAGGAATTTAAGGCCGCCTGGCTAGTGCAGTCTCCGCAAAACTGTGCAGGTTAGGATTTTCTTTTTGCCCCCGACAGAAACAAATTCCACGCCCTACCGAGAATTCGAACGCCGGTCTCCCAAAGGAGACTCGGCCAGCCGCCCCTGTTTCGTGCCTTTTCTTATATATAATCAATCTTCTTATTCTTGCTGCTCCGTTTATTTTCTTATATATGACTAATCTTCTTAATCTTGCTGTTCGAATTTCGTTTCTTATATATTATTAATCTTCTCATTCTTGTTGTTCTGTTGATAAAGACTTCGATTAAAAGGCTTACCTGTATCTGTGTGTCTGTTTTGTTTTCTTCATATGACAAGTTTCTTTGTCATATTTTCTAGTTTTCATACTGACATTTATACACAGTTGGGTATGCTTACTTATTATTCAATGTTGATGAATATGACCAAAATTTCACATGTAAGTTCCAGAATGGGTTCGGCTGGTGATTAGATCAATTTCAGCCTGGGCAAGTTTGCTGAAATGAATACAGAGGTGTACTGACTGTCAATCAAACACAGATAACTCAACTTCTGATTTTCGTTCTGCATGTCTCCTGGCCTCAATCCCCGAAAAGTTGTAGTGATAGACTTGACTTCACTGAGAAGACAGCCCAGCAGGATTGTTCTCAGAGTTTTCAAAATCTATGCTGTAATTCTTTATTCCTTACCCTAGCGCGGGGAAATGCAACCTTAAGACTAAATGTCACTGCAGGGCAGACTAGGCCCCAGCCTAAGCCTTGGTCGGCAACTGGTAGAGGATCGAAGCTTCGACAGGCGGATAGAGCATTGCTTTGCTGATTCAGCAGCTCCTGCGACTTATCTTGTTCCAGATGTATTGATGTTACCTTTGCTCTGGAGTGAACTAGGCAGGCCGAGAGAGGGATCATGCTGCATGGGCAACACACGCTCTAAATTCAGCCCAGGCGTTGTGTTATGGAGAGGTATAATTCCATTTTACAAACTAACATCTATCAAGACATCAAGGTGACAGTGAATTCTTCGTTTAGGTCTTCAGAGTGTCTTCATATTGACTTGACAGTCCATGAGTCAAGCTCGTCATGGAATATTTTCTGTTGGAGATTTTCATTTGGCAAGGGGAAAGCTGCTGGTCTCCCTGGCCTAGGGACTAGCGACGTTCTCCGTAATCCCGTATATCCACGTGTGGAACATAACTTGCGCGAGAATCGGTAGCAGTTCTCGCCGCGTTGATGACTTACGGGATATGTGAGCCGGCCGCTCAGAAAGCAATGGCAAACTACTGAGCGTAATCTTGCCAAGAAATCAACAATCAGATGAAAGATGCTGGTGTTGACAGCGATGTCATATAAAGGATATGTTACCAAAAAAAAAAGGGGGGGGGGGAGCTATAATGAACATGAATTGTTTTAGAATGTTCATTATAGCATTTGCTTTTATAAATAGTCAACTGATTCAAATATGATTTTATCCATGATTAAAAACATCACTGCGATAATTTATCTGGTCACTGATTCCAATTTCAATTTCAGTATGTCTCTCCTGTCAGTGTATCAAATACTGTATACTACACCATTCTCTTTCTTGTATTACCTCCCTCTATTGTGTGTGGTCGGCATATGTGGCTAAGGACAGTGAACACAGCTTCACAATTCCAACATATCCGGTTCAAAATCAGCCGCAGTCGAGTTGGGAATAGATCGCTTTGTACTGATGTACACAATAGTATGAGTATCGGCTGTTGGTTTTCATACAATGGTATTAGTGCTGATCGTTCAGTAAGCAATGGCAAACTACTGCATGTAAAATTGCCTAGAAAATCACAAACAGTCAATAAATGCAGGGATTGATTGCCACATCCTGTAAAAAAAAAATGATAAGTTGCATGTCCTTCACAGGATGTAGCAGTCAACCCCAGCATTTTGCTGTTCGTGATTCCTTGGCAAATTTTACGTTCAGTAGTTTGCCATTGCTTTCTGAACGATCGGCTCCTATACTTTTTTTTCGAAAAAACCAGCACCGCCGTGTTTCGAACCCGGGTATATGGGCTCACAGACCGCGTTCGCAAGACCTTAGCCACAGAGACCGGTACATCCTGTAAAATAAACGCAAATAACTAACTTTTCCCCCTTTGTTTCTTTTGAGCGGTATGTCATTCCTTGCTTTGTACTTTTACCTTAAACAACACTTTATTATGACTACCATTGCTTTACTAACTGTGACAACAGGCAGGCTATGGCAGGCAGATAAACTAGCAATAAACAGGAAGCAATGCAGTAAGGTATAAAAGAACAGACATACAACACAGAAGATCAGCACGGCTGAATGGATAAGAACGCTTGTTCTTAAACATCCGGTGTGCTGATGCCGAGGTAGCAGGTTCAGCCCCTACACCGATCAGTTGGACTAAAATGTTGACTTCTCGTCATTGACTTGGGGACATAAATTACAAGTACCTAAGAAGTAGGAGTAGGTTCGCCTGATGGCGAGGAACACTGGTAATAGGGAAAGTTAATTCACACACAAAAATCAGTCCAGTTCACTAGAAGTAGTAGCACGTGCCCACGCGTGAGTTCAAAGCGAGCGAGCACACACACACACACACACACACACACACACACACACACACACACACACACACACACACACACACACACACACACACACAACACACACACACCACACGCACGCACACACACACACACACACACACACACACACACACAACACACACACACACACACACACACACACACACGCACACACACACACACACACACACACACACACACAACACACACACACACACACACACACACACACACGCACACACACACACACACACACACACACACAACACACACACACACGCACACACACACACACACACACACACACGCACACACACACACACACACACACACACACAACACACACACACACACACACACACACAACACACACACACACACGCACGCACGCACACGCACACACTTACAACACAAATACCCTGATGACAACTTACGGGATGTTCTTGTGTTCCAGAACCAGTCTCGTCCTCTGAGCCCAGGGACAGAACCTCATGCTGTAAAGTCGCAGCAAGCCAGGCTTCAGGGCTGGGAACGGGGTTCCTGTAGTGGGAAAACAGTCTGTTTTACTGTACAAGTATACTTTGGCTTTACTGCACAGGTTTACCATTGTCCCCTAGTACAAGTTTACCATTGTCCCAAAGTACAAGTCTACTATTGTCCCATAGTACAAGTTTAATTGCAAAAGTTCAGAATTGTTCTGTAGAACAAGTTTAACTTACCACTGTTTCACAGTACAATTTTAAACACAGTTTAATCGTACAAGTTTACCACTGTAGAACAGTACAAGTTTACCTTCCCATCATTATACACGTTTACCAACCCCAGTTTTACTGTAAAAATGTACCCACCACAATTTCACTGTAAAAATTTACCCACCTCAATTTCACTGTAAAAATGTACCAACCCCAGTTTCACTAAAAAATTTACCAACCTCAGTTTGACTGTTCAAGTTTAACCCTGTTTCATTATACCCATGCATCATAACTTTACAACATTGTTACATCAGAAGCTTACCCTCTTACTGCACCAGAATGAGGCAGGCAAAGCATTAACAGGGTGGGAAACAGTGAGTTTTAGCATAATAACAGCAACATTTAGAACCAAAATAAACATTAAAATGATCCAGTGTTACATACCAACAAATAGCAAGAATGATTCAGTCCAGGGGGAATTTTACATAAAACTTCAAAGTAGGAAATGTAATCAAAGAATCATCAATATGAAAATGATGTGTGACCTGGCAGCCAAGACAGGATTGGATAACATGGGTTTTAAAGAGGTCATTATGAAAGATGGGTTTTTGGATAAGGATATTGTAGTGAAATACTGAAGAGTTAACGATTCCCAGATGGACGACTGTATACCCGACTAACCAGGTAGGAAAAGGGTTAACAAAGGAGAGACAAGGCGCATGAGTTTCTAGGTCAAGACCCAGGAGGAGGCTAAACGCGCAGGTAGAACTGTCGCGTGGAAAAATTGGTTTTGCGACTAAGGCAGACAGCATTATCGGATAGCATATTGCGGTCTGAATGTATGAATAATGGAAGAGTTTCAGATCTGGAATTTTCCACTAAACAATGATAATGCAGTCGGGATGCGAGGGGTCCAGCAATGTCAAGGACTATGCGGCAGAAATGACCGATATAAAGAGGGTCAATTCTTTGTGTAAAGTTAGTGTGTGTTCCAAACTGACCTGAAGGAGATATGTTCTTGAGTGGGAATAGAAATACACGTCCCTAATGATGGAAAGAGGGGATAATAGTGTGTTATTCGCTAAGTGTTATTTCGATTCCAGGAACATAGATGCCTAAATAAGGTATAAATATATTAGCTATAGTTTAGCATAGGAATATAGATGTGCGTGAAGTGCATTTAACATTACTTTCTATTAGTAGGAATAGTATAGACGATTAGGTGAATCTTCTATCCTATGTCAGAGTGGGTTTTTTCGGAAGCCTTTTCATTTCGGCTGGAGGAAAAGACACTCACATAGGAGGGAAGAGGAAGCAGACACAGATCTCATTATTAAATGTATATCACACAGGTTTCCATACCAGTGCGGGACTTATCAACTAAGAGATTACACAGATGGCTGTGGTCAAGATCACCCAGTGTTGATAATCCACAAGAAAGCACTTTAAAGTAATAACGCACGACACTTGTGCATAAGAAAGGAAGGAAAAGAAGTGGCATATTAATAAGTCAGGAGGACAGAGAACGGAAAATAGAGATCATACAAACTAAAGAAAAAAGACTCAAATTACTCAGTATCGAAGAGTTGCAAGGTGCATACAAAGTGCCTATATCAATTATGAACTATCCAGTCTAGAACTTTTACAGGACAAAAATAGAGAACAATAGAAACTCGATGTGTTTTTCCAGGATGGAATTAAGAACGCTATAAGATAATAAAGACCATACAGTTTACGCTGGCAGCATATGGTGATCGGATTAAATACATTCATACAGTGGTGAACATTTTTTTTCATTACAAAAAACGGATATATCTACCGACTCAAGCAGACGGAGCTGTCAGGGTGAGACCGTTCTGTATCTATGTCATGTCCTGTACTCTAGCTGAGAGAAGAGACGAGAGAAACCACGGAGACTATCTATCAACCTCTTATCTGGCAGCCACACTAGAAGAACATACAAACTACATAGACAAGATCCATACATACACCAGACATAGTTTTTATTAATAAATCTTTTATCTTATCGTTGAAAGGAACTGTTGTCGGAGTATGTGTTGAGGGAATAATAGAGAGAGTGAAAGAAATAGATATATGGAAGGGAAGACAGAAGGGAGGGGTGTAGACAAAAGTCAGTCAATAATCCCAACAGATAATAAGTTTGAAGATGTGCTTGTTGATTCCAACTCTCTCCCGGGAAAACAAGCGACATAATTGGTGGAGCAGCGGGGTACGTACATACATTATACCCATATGACCTGCATATTGGCACAGGCATAGCGGAGTACATGCATGTTGGGACATACTGATTGGAATAAAAAGAAGTATACATTGATGACTTTTAATGGAAGGACGTCCATTGGATAGATGGTGCCATTACATTTATGGTAGAAACATTTCATTAATGCTGGTGACTTTACAGTGAGAAAGTTCCAGACAGAGTGAATGTGGATAGGTGGTAAGAGACATTACATACCTAGTCACACGGTCACACGTCTACATAAGTCTTTATCCTATATCTCCTCTTGTGGATGAGAGAGTGGTTGTGATGTACTGTGTGGTGTTGGAGATTTATAATAAGTAATAGATATAGATAAATGATATAGGTTCTAGGTAGATTATCGGTTTATAGTGAGTATTCTTTACTGCTTTGAGGTGTCTTTACTCAACGTGCTGACTTACCTGCTTTAACTATGGCCACTCCCAAACTAACTACAGCAGAACTTAGGGCAAACGGAGAGGAAATTGGGTTGGCTGGTTCAGACTTAACTGATTACATACAAGAAAGAGAGCGAGAGATTCGTCAAGCGGAACGAGAAGAGCGAAAGACCCAGTTGGAAGCAGAAAGGGAGGAGCGTAAGGCCCAGTTGGAAGCAGAGGAAGCCACGAAGATCAGAGAACATGAATACCGCATGCGAGAACTGGAGCTCAAGACACAAACTAAGGGAGAAATAGATGGAGTGGAAGGAAATTCTTCTTCACATGGTGCAACCCATATGAGTGGACATGGTTACCATGCCATGAAGTTTCCCTTAGCTGTCTACGATCAGTCTAAGGAACGCTTTGACCAGTACGCATCTCGTTTCGAAGCAATGTCAGTCGCTATGGGGCTGGATCGGAGCAGATGGGCTCTTAAACTATCCCAGGGTTTAATCGGTTCGGGATTTGAAGTGTACACACGCTTACCACCAGGACAGGAAAATAATTACGAGGAATTAAAAGCAGCTTTGATGAAACATTTTGACATAACCGCACAAACGTATAGGAAGAAGTTTAGATCGTCTAGACGAGAGCCGGGAGAACTATTCGCCGCCTACAGTCTGAGGCTGAAATCCTATCTCCAGAAATGGATGGACTTGGCAGAATTCACGAGGGATTATGAGAGTCTCGAAGAGATGATGGTGGTAGACCAAATGCGAAAGCAAATGTCGAAACCTCTCAGAACCTTCTTGGGAGAACAAGGGGCGGAACGGATTGATGTGGTGAATAAGCTGGCGGAACGATTCGTGGAAGTACATGGTGAAACTGAGGAACTAAGTACACAAACCAAAGGACAGGAGAAACCAGAGAAAAAGAAACCTAAAAACTGGGAAGGAGAAAAAGGGGAACCTTATATAAAGCACACAGAGGAGAGTTCAGAGAAGGTGAAGGTAGGAAACCAGAGCACCTCGAATTCTCAAGCGAAACGACAGTGGTCTGAAAAATGGTGTTCATTTTGTAGGGCGGCCTCCCACAACACAAAAGACTGCAGATCGAAACCTAAAAGTTCTTACTTCGCAGCATGCAAAGTGATTCCTACATCGGTGATCACAGACAAGGCTGAGGTCGGCGAAGGAGAAAGGAACAAAAAGGACACAGGGAAACCTAGGAAGGGAACAGAGTGCACTCACTGCCAGTCGACAACACATAATACTGTGGACTGCAGATGCAAGGCCAAACACGCCAATTGCATAACCAACCTCGAGGAATCAAAAGAGGAAGGCAAGGAAACGGTCAAGGAGATGAAAGACACTCAGGACCAAGAGAGACCACCTGTGGTTGAACTTATTGAAGTCAATGGCCAGCAGGTTGTTTGTCTCTACGATACCGGTTTGGATGGGGAAGCGGTGGTGGACGCCAGCTTAGGTAAGCCCAGACCAATTTACAGGGGAGACTATAGAGAATACAGCCGGCAATGAGGAGTGCTGTTACCATGACGCTGCCAATCGCCAAGGTGGAGATTAAATCCAGGTACGTCACGGGCATTATTCCAGCTGCTGTATTATCTGACTCCTTATTTCCAATGATCATTGGCACGAAATATGTCTTTTTGGGGATGCCCAAACAGCAAGCCCACAAGGGAACAGTAGTCAGTGTATCTCAAGGGAAGGAAAAAGAGGCAGAGACACTATGCGACAACTCGGAGATAGGAGAATTGCATACTGCCCAGAGGAAGGATACTACGTTGCATCCTTGCTACAGGAAGCTGCAAAGAAGTGCTGAGCCACCAGAACGGGGACAGTACTTTCTGAAGAATCAACTACTCTATCGGAGAGCTGGGAGGGGAGATAACCTGCATGAGCAGTGGGTGGTTCCAGAGACCCACCGTCCTCACATTCTTCAGAGTGGACACATCATAGGCGAGAATCGACATATGGGTGTCAGAGAGACCTTGCAGAAAATATCCGGCCATTATTGCTGGCCAGGAATGACCGGAGATGTACGCCGGTGGGTGAAGTCTTGTTCGGAGTGCCAGAGAGCACCACCCAACAAGCGAATTAAGAGGAAACTAGCTCTTAAAGTGGAAGACAAAGTGGAAGTGTGGAGTCCAGCAGAGACCAATATACTCCAAGTAGGATGGAAAGGACCTTATCCTGTGGAAAAGGTGGTGTCCAAGAACATCTACAAAATACGGATCGGGGAAGAGAAGAAAAATCTCCCTAGACATCTCATTCGGAAATATGAGGAGAGATCCGGGAGCAAAGCTTCACACTTTATGGTGATGGCAGCCATTAGGACAACGGTTACCAGTCCAGACGAAGACCAGAGATCGCCAGTACAACATAGGAGGGCCTATGGGACAGTACGTGATAGGTCAGATTTACCCAACGACAGGAGGAGGGAAATCACAAGTCAGGGAAAGGACAAGAGTGAAAGTTTCACCGGTAACCAAGTTCAGAAGGGGTGGGTAACGTCGGGAAAAGCGAGAATTACCCAGGACTCCAACCAAAGATTGGCTGACCAGATACAATATCGCCCAAGATGGTCCTGGAAGCAAAAGTCCAGGAGGTTTGGGAAAGACGACTCGGTCCATCGAGGACGAGGCGGAACATCCCCAGAGGAAAAAGCCGGGGGAAACCAAGAGGACATGGAAGCAGTGTTACAATCAGGATGGGACAATCCGTCTGTATTGTGAGCCGTCGCTGACGCAAGTCGAAAGTAGGTCGACTGAACGTGCAGGAGCGAGGAGCCAACACTAGTTTCAGTCGTTAGTAGTATAGTAGGGTGTCAATTAGAGCGCCTACTGGATAATGAGATGAGCCATGTGAGGATCCAATCATATCATCAACACGTGATGTTAATAGCGACTTAGCAGAAGCTCAACGCACGGTGGATGTGATGGACGTTGTTGCTGCAACTGGACTTCACAGTGGAATACATCCTTGGTAAGGAGAATGTAGGAGCAGATTTTATCCAGACATCCAGCTCCGGAGGAAGAAGACTAGGATTGTGGATCATGGGAATCAAACCTACAGTGAGAAAGATTCGACGCGGTCTAATCTCTTAAGAGGGGGCCTATGTCAGTGAAATACTGAAGAGTTAACGATTCCCAGATGGACGACTGTATACCCGACTAACCAGGTAGGAAAAGGGTTAACAAAGGAGAGACAAGGCGCATGAGTTTCTAGGTCAAGACCCAGGAGGAGGCTAAACGCGCAGGTAGAACTGTCGCGTGGAAAAATTGGTTTTGCGACTAAGGCAGACAGCATTATCGGATAGCATATTGCGGTCTGAATGTATGAATAATGGAAGAGTTTCAGATCTGGAATTTTCCACTAAACAATGATAATGCAGTCGGGATGCGAGGGGTCCAGCAATGTCAAGGACTATGCGGCAGAAATGACCGATATAAAGAGGGTCAATTCTTTGTGTAAAGTTAGTGTGTGTTCCAAACTGACCTGAAGGAGATATGTTCTTGAGTGGGAATAGAAATACACGTCCCTAATGATGGAAAGAGGGGATCATAGTGTGTTATTCGCTAAGTGTTATTTCGATTCCAGGAACATAGATGCCTAAATAAGGTATAAAGATATTAGATATAGTTTAGGATATGAATATAGATGTGCGTGAAGTGCATTTAACATTACTTTCTATTAGTAGGAATAGTATAGACGATTAGGTGAATCTTCTATCCTATGTCAGAGTGGGTTTTTTCGGAAGCCTTTTCATTTCGGCTGGAGGAAAAGACACTCACATAGGAGGGAAGAGGAAGCAGACACAGATCTCATTATTAAATGTATATCACACAGGTTTCCATACCAGTGCGGGACTTATCAACTAAGAGATTACACAGATGGCTGTGGTCAAGATCACCCAGTGTTGATAATCCACAAGAAAGCACTTTAAAGTAATAACGCACGACACTTGTGCATAAGAAAGGAAGGAAAAGAAGTGGCATATTAATAAGTCAGGAGGACAGAGAACGGAAAATAGAGATCATACAAACTAAAGAAAAAAGACTCAAATTACTCAGTATCGAAGAGTTGCAAGGTGCATACAAAGTGCCTATATCAATTATGAACTATCCAGTCTAGAACTTTTACAGGACAAAAATAGAGAACAATAGAAACTCGATGTGTTTTTCCAGGATGGAATTAAGAACGCTATAAGATAATAAAGACCATACAGTTTACGCTGGCAGCATATGGTGATCGGATTAAATACATTCATACAGTGGTGAACATTTTTTTTCATTACAAAAAACGGATATATCTACCGACTCAAGCAGACGGAGCTGTCAGGGTGAGACCGTTCTGTATCTATGTCATGTCCTGTACTCTAGCTGAGAGAAGAGACGAGAGAAACCACGGAGACTATCTATCAACCTCTTATCTGGCAGCCACACTAGAAGAACATACAAACTACATAGACAAGATCCATACATACACCAGACATAGTTTTTATTAATAAATCTTTTATCTTATCGTTGAAAGGAACTGTTGTCGGAGTATGTGTTGAGGGAATAATAGAGAGAGTGAAAGAAATAGATATATGGAAGGGAAGACAGAAGGGAGGGGTGTAGACAAAAGTCAGTCAATAATCCCAACAGATAATAAGTTTGAAGATGTGCTTGTTGATTCCAACTCTCTCCCGGGAAAACAAGCGACAGATATAGAAAATTACCTTTTTCTATGCCATGAGACCTATTGGAGATGTTCTAGTCCCACATTTTAATAGACCAACTAGCATTTGATGGGTGATGTAAATATAACTTGATGAGACTTGAGGTATGGAATGAAAATGAATTATTCACATATTTTTGCTCAAGGAATGAATATGTCATAGAAGGATGGGCTTTCTCAAATATAATACTACATAAAGCAATGGAGGCTATCACCAGACCACAATACAAAAAATACTATTAACAAGAAATGTAGATCATCTTTATATAACGTAAAAGTGTTCAGAACTACATCCATAGATTCAAACAAGCAACAGCTAATTAGTACAGTTCAGTTGAAACTCAATAAATACATAGCTTCTTACAAAAAATGGAAAGTAACACATTAATAAATCAAGAAACTTAAGGAACAACCTTAGGTCACAACCTCAAGTACGCAACCTGGCCCTGCAACACGCAGTAGATCAAGTGAGTACAGAGGACTCCAGGTTAAAAGCATTTGGAGTGAGTCATGTATAGAAGTCCTCGGTAAAAGTGTACACAACAAATATCATGGATGCCTAAAACTATTTTGTTTTAAATCGAAGAAAGGAAACATTTTTTATACAGCTAAACCAGAGCTATTAAACTTAAAGCCCACAAAAACTAAAAACACAGAAGCTAATAGTATTAGTAATACAGAAGTAAGAAAGTGGATAAAAGACAATATTTAGATGGCCTAACAGGAGAGGCAGAGGTAGCAGCAGTAAAAGGAAACAGAGACCTTTACAACACACCAAGGAAAATATAATCAACAGATACAGAATACACCAGTCCTAAAAGATCACCCAGAGATCCAGCCTGCAGAAATGGAGTTGAATAACAAATATAAGAAACGATGGAAAAAAAGAAATTAGAAATGCTATCAAACTGAAGGATAGGAAAGCGGCTGGTGCAGATGGGACCCCAGCAGAAACTATTCATGCCAATATAGACACCACAACTGAATTATTGCACAAATTATTTAGCAGCCTGGAAGACCGAAAAAAAATATTAGCAGGCTTGAGAGAAGGATATCTGGTAAAATTACAGAATCCCCTCTGCCGTGCGTCCACCTTGACGAGGTAGAGGGGCTTGCGCGTTCCAATGACCCCAAGAGCTATGCCGACGGTAGCACTGCTACTGGTAGGGTCACCCATGTCGGACAGATCAAGGGAGAGGGACCAGACGAAGTGACGCACAAACCTTCTGCCTTGTAGGTAGACTGGGGACAGTCAAAGGCTAGGGAAAGCATCCCGAAAAGTGCTTGTCGAAATCGGATGTACTGAGCCACAAGCTTGACAAAGAAGTGCAACGTAACTTTATCATTTCATGATGCCACAGATGAAAATTAATCGTTATGGTGCTAATCCCGTGAAGTCCCATCAGGCGGTGATAGTGCCGGGCCCCCTGCCTCGAGGGGGTCCACCCATGACTACTGGTGGTCACCTTCCCCTGTGCTGTGGAGTCAAGGCACAGAGGAGTAGGTTAAGAGCTATTGACCAAATACCAAGGACACTCAACATACTACAGTGGAATGCCGAAGGAGTTTATAACAAGAAAGAATCCCTGACACAGCGTCTTCATAAAGATAGAATAGATGTGGCATGCATTCAAGAGACACACCTCAATGCCAATCGCAAATTTTCAGTCAGAGGATATCAGGCCACACGTTTCGACCGCGAAGGACATAAAGGAGGAGTTCTAATACTTACACGAAATACAATACCTTGCAGCGAAGTATCTGTGATCTCTGACAACCAAACAGAAATTATAGGTGTTGATATAATGATAAAGGACGTGAAAATAAGAATCTACAATCTGTATAGCCCAGCAGATAAGGACCTTACACTCTCAAACATGAAAATAACTGACACAAACTGCATTATTGTCGGAGACTTTAATAGCCGTTCAGAAAGATGGGGATACCCAGATACTGACAAAAGAGGAGATGAATTGGAGGACTGGGAAATAGACTCAAATCTCCATCTACTCAACAAAGCGGATGACACACCGAGCTTCTACTCCAGAAGATGGCTTACCACTTCTACTCCAGACTTAGCTTTCTGCACAGGAGACATCCTCCACAAAATCGATCGCCATGTGCTGGACCAATTAGCAGGTAGTGACCACAGACCAATCAAGCTTGTAATGAATATGGAGTATGTTCCACAGGAGCAAAAGCCCTTGCCCCGCTGGAATTACAAACGAGCAGATTGGGACAGATTTGCCATACTAACAGACAAATATTGTGAAAACATAAATACACGATATGGCAACATAAAGCAAATGGTGGAAAGTCTAAACAGAGCGATAATACAGGCAGCCACTGAGTCCATTCCTAGAGGAGCGAGGAAAAATTATAAACCATACTGGACTGAAGAACTACAAAGTTTGGAGGACAAAGTTGAAGATGCCAGGAAGACAGCAGAGAGAGAACAAACAATTGAAGCTAATATCTCTCTCAAAGCCATCTCAGCAAAATATAAAAGAACAGTAAATCAAACAACAAGAGATTGTTGGAGGGAAAAAACAGAAAACCTGAATTTTGACAGGGATGGAAACAAACTATGGAAACTAGTGAAAGCCATGAACAATGAAGGACCTAGAAACAAACAAATAACAATTAAACAAGGAAATGCCTTGCTTACAAGAAAAAAGGCTGCAAATGCACTAATGGAACACTATGCAAATGCAAACCACATTGATATTACAACCGAACAGAAGAAAGCAATCAAAGACAAACAGATACATCATAGAAATACAGAGACAGCAGCAGAATATATGATGGCAAATCTAACAATGGAAGAAATGGAACAGGCAATGAATACCCTGAAAAAAGAAGAAATCACCAGGAAAGGATGGAATCACAAATGAAATGCTAATAGGACTAGGCAACAAGGCAAAAAAGAAACTACTAGCAGTCCTAAATAACAGCTGGAAGAGAGGAATAGTCCCACAGGCATGGAAGGAAGCTATACTAATACCAGTCCCAAAGAAAGGAAAAGACCTGGAAGAACCAAATGGCTATCGACCTATCAGTCTACTTAGCTGTGTAGGAAAATTAATGGAACGCATTATCAATGGCAGGCTAACATGGCATCTGGAAGAAAACAAACTCTTAACACCACACCAAGCAGGATTCAGAAAGTACAGATCCACTGAAGATCAAATAACCTATATAGCTCAGGAAATAGAGGATGCCTTCCAAGAGAAAAAGCACACACTAGCAGTCTGGATAGATTTAGAAAAAGCATTTGATAAAGTATGGAAGGAAGGACTGAAAGTAAAACTGCAAAACATGCATGTTTGTGGAAAAATGTATAAATGGATCAGCCACTACCTTGAGAACAGAACTGCCAGGACAAAAGTACAAGGACAAACAAGCAAAATGATGCTGCTGGAGCAAGGTGTCCCCCAAGGAGGAGTTCTTTCACCAACATTATTCCTAGCATATATAAATGACATCACAGAAAATTTTCCAGCCAGAGTACACACATCCTCCTTTGCAGATGACCTAGCCATATGGACATCTGAAGAATATATTAGTACAGCTAACAGCAGAATACAGCAAGCCTTATTAGCGCTAGAGGACTGGTCAAAATCATGGCTAGTGAAGATAAGTGAGGAGAAAACAACATGCACAGTGTTCTCCCTCTCAAATAAAACTCAGCAACCTAAGCTGGTATTGAATGGAAAAATATTGCGCCATGAAGAAAATCCAAACTATCTAGGAGTCACCTTTGATCGTCGCCTGACATGGAAGACACAGGTTGAGAAAAATCGAACAAGAGCAAGGCAGAGAATGGCAATCATGAAAAAGCTTGCTGGTACAACGTGGGGAGCAGATGAGAAAGTTCTCAAGAAGTTATATACTGGACGGGTGAGGCCAGTACTGGAATATGGCATTGCAGCTTGGGCAACAGCAGCTAAGGCAAACTTTAACAAAATAAGTAGAGTCCAAAACCAAGGAATGCGAATCATAACTGGAAGCCTGAAGACAACGCCTATTAATGAACTAGAAAAGATCACTTGTTTACAACCAATGCAGGATAGAAGAGATAGCAGAGCCCAGCAACAAGCAGAAAAATTTAGAAGATTGACAGACCACTCTATGTACAACAGATTTAATGGTTTTGGAAAGGGAAGACTGAAGCGTAGCAACTTTGTAGAAACTGCAAAACGAAGGATTAGGGCAGATCCTATACTTAACATATCAACAGTCAAGCCCATACACAATGCACACAAGTTTCCCAGCTTGGAGACAGCAGCAACTGCCTGAGATGATAGAAAACATTCCTGGTATTGAGAAAAAGAACACTCAGCATGAAACCGAAAGAAGAGAAATAACCCTAAACTACATAAAAGAACATTACCCAAGCAGGAATTGGACCCATGCATATACAGATGGATCAGCCAAAAATTCAATAGAGAATGGAGGAGGAGGAATTCTCCTAAATTTAAAAAATGGAGTGAAAAAAACACATTCAATGGCAACTGGAAAATTTTCAAGTAACTTCAAAGCGGAGGTAGAGGCTTTGAAAACTGCAGCAGAAATGCTCCTGATGGAGGAAAATAAAGAGAAGCAAATAGCTATCTTCACAGATGCAAAGTCAGTTGTCTCAATACTGAAGAGCAATAACAGCACAGAACTAACTGACCTAAGAGCAGCACTCCATGGTCTATGCCAGAAATCCAAAAAAGTTGTAATACAGTGGATCCCATCACATTGCAGTATACCTGGAAACGAAGAGGCTGACAGACTGGCAAAAGAGGGCGGACGACTACCGCAGCCTGACATAGACATAACCTATAATGAGGCAAAGAGGTTGATAAAAAGCACTTATAGAACCAAATGGGAATCAGAGCATCCAGGCCATCAGAAGGATGATGCATATTACAAACTCGACCGAAGAGAACAAGTAACAATCTTCAGACTCCGCACAGGACATAACAGGCTGAAATACCACTTGTTCAATAAACTAAAGATAGGAGATACCGATGAATGTAATTGTAGAACTGGAAAAATGACAGCAAAACATTTGCTGCAGGATTGCCCAACGTATGCAGAACAGAGAAAGATATTTTGGCCCACACCTGCTTCATTTGAGGACAAGCTCTATGGAGATATCAACAAGCTAAAGTTGACCGCAGCTTACTTTAACTGCATACAGGTTGACATTTAAAGGTGCATGAAGACCCAGAGGCATGAAATGGAATATTGCTTGGATAGCAAATCCATTATGTGGAAAGTCCAAATCGAAAGCTTGCTGTGTGGGCTTCATAAAAGGTGGAAAAGTGCTCTAGTGGCACGAAATGGAATATTGCTTGGATAGCAAATCCATTACGTGGAAAGTCCGAATCAAAAGCCCATTGTGTGGGCTTCATAAAAGGTGGAAAAGTGTCCTAGTGGCACGAAATGGAATATTGCTTGGATAGCAAATCCATTACATGGAAAGTCCGAATCGAAAGCTCACTGTGTGGATGTCATCTGCAGACTGCATACTTCTGGTTTCCGGAAGAACAGCCTATGGTGAACGGAAGGCCCAATATACGGAAGTGAGGCTAAGCAGCCATGTGCAGGACGTGACGATTCCTTGGGTGAGCCCAGTACCAGAGCGCTATGTATCGGCTCTGCAAGTATGGAAGCCTCCTTGGATGGCGGGGAATGCCCATGGTCTGCCCCTGCCTTCCCTTGAGGGCTGACCAGGATCTTTGGCTGTTCTATATGGACCAGCTGGGATGGGGGATAACACCACAACAGTGAGAGTCAAACGTCCTAAGAAACCCCCGGGAAGGTTAACCCGGTCAACAAATGCCCGCAGAAGTCGGATGTGTCGGCCTAACGGCGCAAGAACGCAGCTCTGCTGTAAACAGGCACAACGCAATCACATCCGAAAAAAAACTCCGGATGAACGAAGAAGGAGAAGAAATTACAGAATAAAGGACACTTACAAGAATATTAAAAATGTATACAGGAATAATGTGATTGTCAGTTCCTGAGAAAACTCAAAACTGTTTTCCCGTAGTGAATTTGAATAATGAAGACACGAATAATAGATTGCACGATTTATTGCTTGGCATATTCCGCTGCATCTCGTCAGGTATACACTGCAGAATTCACACAACGTGAAGTAAAATAGCCGGTCTCCCTGGTCTAGAGGTTAAACTTCTTTCTCCGTAATCCCGTATACTCTCGTAAGTAACGTGACGTGTGCGAGAATTGGAAGCGGTTCTCGGTATGTGAGCCGGCCGCTCAGAAAGCAATGTCAAACTACTGGGCGTAATCTTTGTACCGTGAAAATACATGTGACAGCATTTCAGCTCTTCTCTATGCAAATTGATAAAGCACTTAGTGCATCATAAGTGCACTCTACAAACAACAGGTCATTGCTTGTGTATTTAATGTTTCTCACACACCAAGAATGGCCAGGGCATTGCTATCTGTGCAAATATTAGGAGTTAATGACCAAATTACCATATACTGAAATATTAATTAAGTTGCATGTCCTTCACCAGGACGTAGCAGTCAACCCCAGCATTTACGCTGTTCGTGATTCCTGGGCAAATTTTACGTTCAGTAGTTTGCCATTGCTTTCTGAACGACCGGCTCCTATACCTTTTTCGAAAAAAACCAGCACCGCCCTGTTTCGAACCCGGGTATACGGGCTCACAAACCGCGTTCGCAAGCCCTTAGCCACAGAGGCGGTTACACGACAGAAATTCTGCAAGAAAATATTTAGCAGCACATGGATGTCAGTCATGGACAATTTTGAAATGACTAAAGAAGAAAATTGGGGCTCTTGATCCCAGATGCTATAGAGAAGTTCGTAGAATATTGTAGACCAAGAAGAAGAAACATACTGAAATTCTACCAGGTCTGTACATCTAAGAAAACAAGCGCATAAACAAGTCGCTTAAACGCGACATCTAAGCAAACTGGTGCATAAACAGTCCTTGGAAACTGAAACACTTTGGCAACATTAAACGTCACACTGGCTTGGAGAGTACAGTGATGGAAGGAGATGTTCCTGGAGGAAGAGGCTGGAGTCCACGAGCAGGAAAACGGACAGGGACATTGCAGACATCTGTGGCAGGAGGGTGCATGAGGCAAGAGAAATGACATGGAGGATTTTCACCGTGCCGTGATGAGAGCGCCGTTCTGTGGCGGACTGCTACGTGATGTTAAGTGGATACTAAACGTATTTTACACAGCACCAAACTGCCTAACACACGCCACTGCGGGTTATGATTCCTGATGCAGAATCAACGTCGCTGCACTATATATATGTCCATTCATAAGTGCATAGTCTCTCTCAGAAGAAGTGTAAGGGTGTGGATACACACAGCCCGTGTATTGCCGTCTACTCCTAGTTTGTTATAACTTATATCTAAATTATATAGTTCATTGCGACCAGTTCCACACTTAATTTTCCCCACCCTGTGGCGAAAGCCTGGCTGCACCCTCCCCTCTTGCTTAGTACTCAGTGTATTATAAAGGTTATTTAAGATATGCTTACATTAATGTTACGTTTACTTAGTATCTATTTATGTATGTTTATGTGGTAATTAGCGTTTGGCTTACTTATCCTGGCTAACTACAAGCCATCAGACAACTTGGCCCGGAAACGGCCACTTGCTAATCCTAGTCCCACTTTCTGTCTCACTTTTCCGCGAGAAATCGCAGACGACGGTCGGGGCAAATTTAATAGTTCGAAAGGTAGACATTTTAAAAGTATATTACTAACATCAGTAAGTCTACCGAACTGTTATTCAATTGAATAAGCGCCCCGACCTGTAGTGAGAATCTGATTCTGGAAGTAGAGTTTTGTGGTATCTCCGAGAACCGGAACAACTCACCAGCAGCAACCTAACTTCAGTGTTTCGCATCAGCAACATTCCATACTACAAACCAGTGACAGAGCTGAATTGTTGGCCACTGGCGAATAGGGTGACCCGAAGAGGAACGACGGAGAAACTACCAGCTTCACCGTTGGAAACACCATTTGCAGCTGAGTGCCTGAACACCTTCCTGGAGTCACCGCCATACTTTGCTTATAGACCACCCTCCCGTCTTGTGATTAATGAGACCGCGCTCAGAGAACTTTGTTTTATACTACTTCTCATCTCGTATTCTACTTTGTTTCCTTGTGGGAACGTCTAATTTCTATTTTTATTAAACTAGTGTAGCAGAATGAATATCATATTAGTATTAGCTTAGGGGTGCAAGACTACAGCACGCTTGAGCATCCATATAGAACAGTAAGAAGGATGCTCAAGTCGTGACGTAGCTTGTTATTGGGTAGTTACCACTGGGATCTGGACATGTCAACATCCTTGGTATTCTGAGATCATCATACAACATACTTTATAATTGTGGACTTATTATAAATAAAACCCTTGTGAAAATATCATCGGGACTTTGTGTAGATACTTCGTCTAACCGTTTACTCTACAACAGAGTAAAAATGGTGCCGCTCAACCAAGATTTGGACTTAGAGGTCGCGGACACAATGCAGAAGTACTAACAAAAGACGCAGCACAACGAAGAACTTTCAGTGAACGCTTTTTCTCGGCTTGCTGCGACGACAACAATGTATGAAGTTACCAAGTAAATTTGAATCGTATCAAAAGCAATACTCAAAGGATGATCCAGACCACACTACCTTACGAAAGTGTGTAACTTGAAATAAAACCACCACAAAGCGTTTTTTTTTCGGCTACTCGATTGGAGCGCCGCCGTTGAATGAACTAATAGATCTTAACATAATAAGCTGTTTATCAAGATCGGAAGCTGTTTGTCATCATGGACTGGAATGACCTGATTGTCGTCTCTATGATGTGAGTTTATCCCGCCGTTATCGCAGCCGTTGGTTGACCTTGCTTGTCCGAAGGTCACTGACTTACTTGAACTGCCCAAGATCGAAATTTTTCAACTTTCAAAAGTAAAACAGCTACAACCAACCTAGAAAATACAGATTTTCGAGATGTCAAGAAGAAGGCGAATTACTTGCCTTGGTCTTTTTGGATACGGGAAGGCATAGTGGGTTGCCGACCTGTTGAAAAAGAGAACCTACTGTAATCGCTTCTCTTAAACTGTTTCAAGTCGACGCCTTGAAGAGCCCTGTTAGGGTGAAAAGAAGATTCAAAACTGGTAGGGGCCCGACCAGGGGCTGAAAGTGAAAGTGAAAGTAACGAGACCTGAGACGCTGGAAGAAGGATATCACTGAAGTCACGTTTGGATGGCTACTAAATAATACGAACTCCAGACGTTTGAGTTATACATGAACCGTGACAAGGGATATTTTTTAAAGAACGTACGTGAATTCACGCTTCTCTTGGATCAAGGAAAGACACGCTTGACGGTAATTAATTAGAGTATAACTTCTAGGAGAACATTTTTTAATGTGATTTTAATAAGATCATTTAGATAAATTGTTATAAATGTGAATTTGCTTGTATAAGGTGTATAGTGAAATATTTCAGCATAGCAAAAGAAACAACAGGGTATGGCAACAGGCAGACCCATCACAGCACAGTAGAGAAACGTAATTGAAAATTATTTCAGCTGAGCTCAGGACGAGTTTTTTTTCAGGTACCAAGAAATATACAGAGGAAGAAGTAGGAATATTGTTTCAAGCTTGATAGAAATTACAGAGAAATAAGTATGAATTACCTACATATGGAATTAAAACGTATCAGTACATGGTTGGGAGAGTTAAAAGTGGCAGTTAGTGAAGTAGAAAATTTTGTAGAAACGTTGCAGAACAGAACGACTAGACAAGACCCTTATAGATTTAAGGTAGACGGCAGTAGAGTAGGAAAGAAAAACAGGAAACAGCCACTACTTAATAAAGACAGAAGACAATATGATTATGATTATGTGGTTGGTTATGACGAAACAAGGCCTGATGTTTATAGGGTAAAAGATGCTGAGATTAGACGTAATGGTGGAAAGTCGGACTGGTATAAATATCGTGAGAGAGACCTTTCCAATAAATTTTGGAATTGGCCATCCCATGGCAAGACTGCTAGGAAAAAACGTGACGACTGGTTTGAACAAAGACGGAAACAGTATTTGAGGTCAGGGTCAAAGAACAGAGTAGAAAACGTAAGTAGGAATTCAACTAAGCTGGTTGCAAATCTGACTCTTAGACAAGAACAGAAGAAAATAGACCAAGAGACTCAGACACAGGTGATTGAAGTGGTAGAACGGAACACACAAACACAGATTGATACAATAGAGAAAAAGGTCCAGGTACAATCAACCAGCAAGATAATAAAGGGAAGTCAAACTGACTTAATAGAAATTCAGTCAAAACCAACTCACTTGACTAAGGGAAACACGGTTGAAATTAAGAAAGATAAACAAAAGAGACCAAAGAGGAAAAGTATTGAAGAAAGAAATATAAACAGTCTGATGGTCAATAAAGGTACAACTGAGATGTTAAGTTCCTCAGGTATAGACATTAACTTAATCCCTAAATGGTGTAGAAATGTTAAGTGTGAGAGTTCAGGTTATGGAGAGAATATGGGAGTTGTACAGAACCGGAGTATGAGGAATAAAAGTAAGAAGAAAGTCAGACGTTCTAAAGCCGACCATGGGAATAGGATCGACGTGTCTGCAGTAAACTACTACTATGAGTCTGATGAGGGAACTATTATCAGTGTGTCATCTGAAGACGAGATGGGGAAATGTAAACGTTATGTAAGGTATACAGGAAACAGTGAGCAGACCGACGCAAATGAAGGAAATACAAAGAAAGCATTTAAGAAGAAGAATAATAATAGACAGATAGCGGAAATTTACTCGACGACAGAAAGTGACTTAAGAAAAATAGAAGAATATATGACCTTAAGACCTGAGTACTTTAACAACAGATTAACAACAGATAGTGAAGATGACATAATTGAAGAAAGACGTACTAATGTACTGAGAGACAATGAAATATTTGGCTTAGATGCGCTCTATGGCTGTTAAAATTCCTTGGGTGAGGAAGGACATATGAAATTGTTTTGGCTTATGAGAAGAATTGCGGTTTGAGCATATACATATGGGCTGTCTAAAATAGGCAGATGAATTTTTTTTGGTGTAGCATCACATGGTACAGGGTAGGCAATAGTGTTGTTGAGAATAGGGAGGCACGGCAACTGATAGAATATTCGACGGGGATACGTTATAAAGAATATCTTGTGTTTGCTTGTGGTGTAGGGAGAGTAACCAAGGTAGAAATTGAAATGTCCTTTGTCCGGAATGGCTAGATAGAGAGTTGATCACGTTGAGTGATGTATAACTGGTGTGATTAAAGTAGGGTAGAGTCAGTAGAGAGAGAGAGATAAACTAAGTATGAATGCTCGTACTAGAAATGGTTCGACTCAGAGCTATGACGTGATGTCTGAGATAGTTTCGCTTGCTGGTTTGAGAAGTAAGTATAGTATTGTTGACAGGTGAACCGAGAGTGTCTGATGAGGAGATATAGATAGAGGAGGAATTGAGTATCCTGTGTAAAATAGTCAGTTGAGCGCAAGAGTATTAAGAGTAAAAGACTGTAGGAAACTGACGTTTGAAGAATACGAGGTCTTGGTGAGGGGGATGATGTACTTATATGATGCTTGTGGAGAAAGAAGAGGTGATTAAATCTGAGAAAGTTGTTGTATGGAGAAGTTTAGAATGATAGTTACGAGGTTAGTGACTCGTCGGAGTGAGGTTTGTCCTGAGAGATAGTTGATAGTGCTGGTTAGTGTATAAAAGAGATATAAGTGGCGAGAGATAATGTATAGGTTCTGACCTTTGAAAAGGAGTGAATGATTGAGAAAAGTAGAAATAAGAAAACAGTTGAATTGTGAAAGTCCTGTGGAGTAATTCGTCTGGTTATGCGTGTTCGTACGAGAGTTTAACTGTAGACAAACAGGTGTTCGTCGCGCTGAGTGAAGTAACAGTGAGGTTTGGAGACGTCGTCTAAGTGAAATACATGGATAAAATGTAATAGTTGCGCGGTTGATATATTTTGTGTCAATGTGTGTGGAGGAGATCGATACGCTTAGATTGTGGTGAGTGATTGCTGGAATGTTGAATTGGCGATGCGAGAGTAGTCGTGAGATGAGAGGTAGAAAGAACATGATTAGAGATTGGTGATGTCTTTTGGTTAGAATATCTGACGTTAGACAGAGTTAATGAAAGTGGTATGACAGGCTGACGGAAAGAGAGTTAACGTTTTGAATGATGTTTCAAGAAACAGATTTAGTAGTGTTGGAAGAGAAAGACATATCGAAGCAAGAATGTCTGATACAGAGAATTGACAGAATATGGTTTGCCCAGTCGAAGTGAGATTTCTCGTTAGTCAGGTGTGGTGTTGTTTATTGTGTTTGATAGAGTCCCGACAAATAAGAATAGCAGTGAAAGATGAGTGAGGCAAGCAAGAGAATGTGATTAGATATATGAATGTCAGAGTAGTATAAATAGAGTACTAGAGAAGGTGTTCCAATAAGTGTGACTGGTTTGACTATCGTCACGGTGTGAGAATACTAGGAGAGACTTGAGGATAGCTTAGAGTTGTTGTGGTGAGATGTAGAAAGTACTGAAGCAGGAAAATGTAATGTTAGTTGTGTCGGGTAGAAGAGAGACTTAAAAGTAGAATTAGTTGTTGGTACAGTAAATAGATGTATTGGTGAGAGGTCTATAGTAAATAGACAAAAATTTTTTGCTGGTCGTAGTAGGGTGGAGATACCGTAGTTAACGGTAATGATTAAGTAGTTGTAGTAATTCTTGGTGCAAATACAAGGGAAACAATTGGTGTGCCGAGCCACAGGTTCTATTGGTAGATAGTACGGTCATTGTTGATTAATGACTTTTGTTGAGAGAACAGATATTGTTCTAAGTTAGGAATTGGTCTGTAGGTAACAGATATATATGCTTGGCATTGAGTTGTTTTGTTTTATCTGTTATAAGAATAACGGAATAGGCATGACTTGGGTGAATAGATATGTATTTCATTGGTTAGTATAAGAGACCAATGTTGATTGAATATGTATGGTATGTTATATTATTTTTGCTTGATTTGGTCCTGTAAAATGATTGTCACTATTTGATTTTAGAATAGGATTATTGTGTTTTTAGTCTCTTGCGTACAAACTACTGGTCCGTAAAAGAGACCAGTAGTGTTAGGTAACACTAGATATTTTCTTCTAATTTAAAATGATGCATGTTTTATTGTTGGGGATAAACAGTTCAAAACCTGGGGGGGGGGGGGGGGGGGGTATGACATCCTGTTGTTTTATTTTGGTTGACTCATATTTTAACTTGAATTGTTTTGTATGTTTGCCTTGTTTATAAATATGTTAGAAATTAGTTAAGTTAAGTTTAATTTACAAACAGTTATGGTTTTGGCTAGAATAAAGGCAATACATGGGGCTTTATTTAGGACCCTTCGTTCAGAAAAGAGTTAATAAACTACTGAGGACTAGTAGAGAGACACATTATCTTTGTGAATAATATGTTCATGGGTATATTCTGTTGCTGTGATAATCAGCATAAAGAGGTTGATATGGCTATGAAGTATTGGAAACATATGCCATACTTAAGTGACGGAGTTACTACACAGGTAAAATGGTTATAGGGAAGTTAAAGATGGGAGCTGCATTGAGTGAGCATTGATTGAATATATATGGATTGGACGCCATATTGGGGAAGAAAAGATTAATGTGAATAACGTATATAGCAGTGGGATAAATGAGGGGAAAGTTTTGAACATAGTTTCCATGGGGTCAGAAGAGCCATGATGTACTTTCATAAGAGACACGAGATTGCTGGCTTATAGAAGAAGAAAAAGTGGATAACGTGCTACGCCAGACAGTCTGAAGACAAATAGTAAAACATGAATTGAATCCATGTTATTATATATTATGGATACAATAGTAAAGGGGTGTAAGTGTGAAATGAACTGTGGAGACTAAATGACATGGGGTTTTTGAGGGTCCGTGTTATATGGACTGTGATAGAATAACGTTGATTGCAAGCAGTCACAGACATGTGTTCAAGGGCAGTATATACGACATAAGTAGAGGTTTTAGTAGATATGCCCATAATAAATGGACATTAGTGGGTTGCTGAAGTTTTCGGCGAGATTAAGAGTGAATATATAGGAAAAGATTAGTTAGGTGAGGTGATGTGTATAATGGGGAAAGAGGTCTGTAATATATAGACATTTGGGAGTGAATAATATTTTTGATGGTTGGTACTTGATGCTGTAGATAGCAGCGTAAACTGTTACCATAATAAGTGGTACTGTAGAAGATATAATTGTTTTAGACTTTATTACATAAAGTCTCAAATGACATAGGGGGGTAAAGGTGTGTGATTTAGGTGAGTGTGGTTTTTTTATGAGAAAGAGTTCTACTTCTTTGAATCTCCGGTGCGCACCGATTCCTTGTCTTCCTATCATGTGCGAGTGTTCTCAGGTTGATTGAAAGTAGAGAATTAGTAAGTAATGTTGGTGATGACAATAGGGAGTTGGTATCAGAAGAGTACAGCGTTTGAAATTTTAAGCGGATTGCTTATGAAGAGAAGAAGAAGTATTTCAAAAAGGTAACCATATGTGTTATGATGTATTGTATAAAGTTGAGATTTAAATGTTATTGAGGATATGTAAATAATATATGTTATGTTTTTTTTTGAAGGGCCAGAAACGAAGAGGAAATAAATACTTAAGTTAGTTTGGGGCGGCTTAGAGAAATTATGGGAGGTAAGGAGAGAAGATGTAGGATAAAAGGGGTAGGAGTTAAGACTTTTGAAGAAGAAAAGTCTTTTAAAACATAGGGAGGTGTAGCAGAATGAATATCATATTAGTATTAGCTTAGGGGTGCAAGACTACAGCACGCTTGAGCATCCATATAGAACAGTAAGAAGGATGCTCAAGTCGTGACGTAGCTTGTTATTGGGTAGTTACCACTGGGATCTGGACATGTCAACATCCTTGGTATTCTGAGATCATCATACAACATACTTTATAATTGTGGACTTATTATAAATAAAACCCTTGTGAAAATATCATCGGGCCTTTGTGTAGATACTTCGTCTAACCGTTTACTCTACAACACTAGTGATAAGCGGTGGTGTCGCTTATTGTCAATTAAGCAATCGCAGTTATTGTCTCCATATCCAACATTTAATTACATCACAAGTGTGAGAGTAGGACGAACGTTAAATCTTGATCTTTATCGACTTCTTGGTGCCGCATAGCCCAAGTCAAGTCTGGGGGATACATTTTTCCCCCACAGGATCATCGTGTCACTGCTAATTAAGTCTACTGTCATCTGTGTGTGTATAGTTGTACAACTTTATCTGCAGTCCGGTGTCACTGTAAGAACAGTAGACTACTACTTCTGTGAAAATTTGTCATGCTCCCTTGTTTTACGAGCCACTTGTCGGCTATTTCTTCAGTGGGGAGTCTTTCCTACCGGTTAGGCTCAGTGTCTTCTACTGTACCTTGAGACTTCTCTCTGCAGTAGCGAAACACACGGCACACCCCGGTAACTATAATCTATATGATTCTCAATATATACAAAAACTGGATGAACAAAATCTTAATGCTGATGGACAAAAGAAAACATAGTAAAAATGACAAACAAAAATATGCTAAGATAAATAAAGAAATAAGAGATAAATGTGTGAAGGCGAAAAAAGTTGGTTAAACGAGCAGAGAAAAAAAAAAAAGAATTAAATTCCAGGAAAGATACAAAACAATATGCACAGACAAATCAGTGAGCTCACGGGAAGAACAATAAGAATAAATACAGGGTGTTTGAAATTTAAAAAAAAATAGGAAAGATATTATTGGAGGAAGGTATAATTAAGAGGTGGAATGAGTATACAAGAGAATTATATGATGGAGAAAGGGAAGAATTAACAGAAGAAAGTAACTTAGCAGGTCCACCTATTCTAAAAGAAGAAGTCGCTGACGCTGTCAAAAATATGAACAATATATAATGACACAAAGTAGTGCAGCTTTACATAACAGAGTTACGACACATACAGAACGTTGCGGCGGTTAGCCTTCATCAGCAAACAAACACATTCACAAACACAACATACAGTCAAGGAGAACTCCTGTGACTACATTAGAAGGTGATGACAGGACGAGAGGAACAAATGCATGGAAAAATGGAAGCAATGAAGAGGAAATGAGAATTGACAAAATGTTATTTGAAAAGAATGTTAGTCGAAGAAAATGTTTAATAGAAAAACTGTTTATAGAGAAAAAAAACCAAAAGCTGTATACTCACCTCACGTACGGATCACCTTCTAATGTAGTCACAGGAGTTCTCCTTGACTGTATGTTGTGTTTGTGAATGTGTTTGTTTGCTGATGAAGGCTAACCGCCGCAACGTTCTGTATGTGTCGTAACTCTGTTATGTAAAGCTGCACTACTTTGTGTCATTATATATTGTTTAAACTTTCACAGCTTTACCGCAGTTCCACCAAATTTCAAAAATATGAAGAATGTAAAAAACAGCTGGGCCGGATGGAGTCGCAATGAAAGACTTAGAAGTAATGGGAGAATTTGGAGTAGATATATTAACCAAAATGTTGAATGATATTTACAGCAGTGGATATTTACCCAGTGATATGCTGAAATCTGTATATAGAAATACCAAAAAAAGACCAGGAGCAATTGATTGTGAAGAGTTTCGCACAATTAACCCCATAAACCATATCACTAAACTTCTATTCAGAATTATAATGAGAAGAACCAGTGTAGCAGTAAGTGTATATGGGGTGGGCAAAACTACAGCACGCTTGAGCATCAGGGTAGAATGGGAAGAAAGATGCTCAAGTCGTGACGTAGTTTGTGGTTACGGATCAGTTAACATCGGGGACTAGAGAGGAGATGGACGTATGATTTAACTGAGCAACATCTGGCTTGATTCAGAATAAAGTAACATGGAGCTGGAACCGTCTTTGAGTTGTTGATAGTCCATCGTCCCTTCGCTGTACTGTTATAGTACAGAATTGTTGCCCAGACCAGGACGAATAACTTCAATTGTCGCGGTACATAGCGGAGGTATTGGCCCACTATATTTGATGCAGCCACTACTTCATACAGCGTTTGTGGGGAAAATGCAGTGCCTTTGAAACATTAGCACGTTATCAGATTGTTGATGAACGGACTTCAGGAGGTTTTCCAAAATGCCCGACCTAGACTGGCACCGGAACAGATCAACCTTTAATGTCTTCATGCGGTGGTGAAGCCCAGGCCGTTCTCAGATTGTTTTCGAGCTTTACTGGTGGTGAAGCCCAGGCCGTTCTCAGATCGTTTTCGAGCGTTACTGGTGGAGAAGCCCAGGCCGTTCTCAGATCGTTGTTGAGCCAATCGAGCCGTTGTCAAGTCATCTCCGGACTCCATTGTGTGAGAGAGCCGCTTTGTCAAATCAGTCAGCCGCTGCTCTACACTGTCGGTTGCTTTGAGAAGCTGACTATCGTTCATTGCTGATTTCAGAGGGCTGGCCAGTGCTGTCCTCTGATCACAATCGTTCCTTGCCGTGTTTCAAGAGCCCTTCCCTGGGTGGCTGATACATTCTATCGTTCCTTGCCCTGTTTCAAGAGCCCGTCCATGGGTGGCTGATACATTCTATCGTTCCTTGCCCTGTTTCAAGAACCCGTCCCTGGGTGGCTGATACGTTCAATCGTTCTTCATTGTCTTATCGAGCCCAGTCGAGCCTAGTCGAGCCTATCGAGCTTAGTCGAGCCTATCGAGCCCAGTCGAGCATTTCTGATCCTTACTGAAGCCGCTTTGTCGATCTTGGTTCAAGTACTCGAGTACCAGATACTGCTAAAGAACTCTCGTACCTCCCACTGTTACAGGGACTTCAAAGGCTTCTGCATTCCGCCATACATAGTAAGTAGAATGAATCGTTGTCACACAGCCTGCTCGTTACCATAGCCGTTGCCTGAACTTTTATCATTTTCAAGAGGCTTGGTATAGCCGTCGCTTTACACTGTTCACTTCAAGAGGCTTGTTATAGCCGCCGCTTTACATTTTTTACCTGCATTGTCGGTTGTTTCAACGGGCTACCTACCAGGGCCGCTGCCATACAATGTTGTTTCAGGGAACTGACCAAGGCTGCTCTCTGATCGCAGTCTGATCGTGGTGAGGGCCTACTGTCGAGAAAAGCTGCTCTCTGATCGATGTCTAATCGTGTGAAGTTGGGAGGTGCTGCTCTTTGCTCAATTGTTCCAGGCCTTGTCAGAAACCGCAGTCCTTGGGCGTCACTATGCTGGAAACCAAGATGCCTGCCTGCCTTGAGGTTGCTGTATTATCGGGGCTGTTAACTTAACCGTTGCTGTGAGGTCGTCGTATCGCTGGATTTTCTTTCTCCATCATGCCTCTCTGTCCTGTGTGATATGGAATGACACTGATTTGGGAACGTTTTTGCTCGAGCATCCTGAGAGATCATGGAAGTCATTGCCTGTCCGTTTGAAGTTTGTAGAACCGAAGGACAATGTTGGCTGAGTAAGCGAAGTTTAATTTAAATTAGTTAAAGAGTAGACATATAATATAATTATTTGTTTAAGATAGAATTGAAGAATTGAAAACCTGATGCATTTTTTTTAATGATTTGGCTTTGAGTAACCTTTTGCAGAGTATGTGCTAGCGATAGGAAAGCTGCCTACGTATTGAAAACAACAAGGCTTTATATCATAAAAGCGTGGTGAGCTACTATGGAAATCTTTTATAGGAAGTTAGGACGTGTGACAGACTTGATGGGTGACTTAAAAATGGACGTAGATAGAATTTCGTCTATGATAGAATTGATAAAGAGGCAGACGCTTGAACGAACAGAGCATAAGACAGGTATGAGACGTTTTGAGGTAGACAAGTCCAATAGAAATGATAACCAGAGTGGTTACAATTTTAAAGTTGTCAACCATATACATATGAAAGCAGATAAGAATGAGACACAGAGACATATAAGAATTAGTAATGGTCAGAAAAAGAAACAGTGGTCTTGGCCTTCAAAGAGTGATAACGCAAAGGCCTTGCGAGAGAACTGGTTTCAGATCAGACACCTGCGATATTCGGTAGCAAAGTGGAATAACAGAGAAAGAATCATAGATAAGATTTTGGTAGTCAGGAGGTATCTTCAGTCTTTTGTGTCAGACAAGAAAGAGAGACTCAGACACAGGTGATTGAGGTGGTAGAAGAAAACACGCAGACACCAGTTGATACAGTAGAGAAAAAAGTCCAGGTACAACCAGCTAGCAAGATAACGAAGGGAAGTCAAACTGACTTAATAGAAATTCAGTCAAAACCAACTTACTTGACTAAGGGAGACACGGTTGAAATTAGGAAAGATAAACAGACAAGTGCCAAAGATGTTAAAGGACGGGTGAAGAAAAGTATTAAGGAAAGGAATAGTATGATTGTTAATAGAGGTACTGCTATGTCAAGTTCCTCAGGTATAGACATTAAATTAATCCCTAAATGGTGTAGAAATATTAGGTGTGAGAGTTCAGGTTATGGAGAGGATATTTCTACCTCTACCGCCGCATTTTATAGTAAATACTACGCTGCTGAAACAACTACAGATACTGAAGATTCGGAGAATGAGAGGATTGCACTACGAACAGGTCCTGACTCGAAGCGTGATGTTTCCTCATACGGTGGGCTTGCTGGTGGACAAACGGACAGAGTTTTGGTTGGTGACTCTTTAGAACTAGATACCAGTTTATATGACAGGAAAGTAGGGAAGGCTAAGAGACGAATACCAAGAGAGAGAGAGAGAGAAAGATACTTCCAAAAAGAAAGATGTTTGCCTAGTAGAAAGTGGAACACAAAAACAGCAAACAGCTGAAGCGTCGCTGGAAAAAGCTAGAAATCTCATGAAATCGGTAAGACCATGGTTGTATTTAAATGACCGATACGAGCAGATTTGAGCATTTTGTAACTGAGCTTGGGGTAATTCAAGTTTGATGAACTCAAATTTCGACTCAAATGTGCTGTTGCTGTGGGAAATGGTGGAGAATCATTGCAAGTGATGTGTGACGTCGAGAACTGATGTAGTATTGTCTTGTATTACATAGGTTATTTTGAGATATAAAGTGGTCATAGAATAGTGATGACGATTGGGTAATGCGGATGTCATAGCTCGAAGAAGTATTATGAAGTGATGAGGAGGTTAAGATAGGATAAATGAGTAGTTGACCGTCAGAGTAGTTTGACGTTGAGAATTAAGTAGGACGGAGAATAGTGGCATTATGATGGTTGAGAATGAAGTAAGAAAGTATTTGAATTGTGAAAGTCCTGTTGAGTAATTCGTCAGATTATGCGTTGTCCGTAAGTGAGTATAAGTGTAGACAAATAGGTGTTCGTCGCGATGAGTGAAGTAGGAGTGAGGTTTGGAGACGTCGTCTAAGTGAAGTACATAGATAAAATGTATTAGTTGCGCGGTTGATATATCTTGTGTTAATGTGTGTGGAGGAGATCGATACGCTTAGATTGCAGTGAGTGATTGCTGGAATGTTGAATTGGCGTCTAAATTGTTTTTTTTGAAGTAATAGTATAGACACGTTAGGTTGTCGAGATCCGAGAGTAGTCGTGAGATGAGAGCGAGGTTGTGTATCACTGTCTGAGCAAACAAAATACGAATAACATGTGAATATGCGAAGAGTGGCTGATAAGTGACGTTGATAAAACGTGGAACATAGAGTATGCGAAAATTGAGAGGTAGAAAGAACATGATTAGAGAATTGTGATGTCTTTTGTGTGGAATATCTGAAGTTAGACAGAATTAATGATAATGGTATGACAGGATGACGGAAAGAGAGTTAACATTCTGAATGACGTTTCATAAAACATGTTTAGTAGTGTTGACAGGGACATGTCGAAACATGAATGCTTAATACTGAGAAATGAGAAAAGTGAGGTCTGTTGTCAGTAATAAGTGGTGTGGTTTGCTGTTTCTGAAAGAATCTCGATAAATAGGAAGAGGAATGAAAGATACGGAAGTAAACAAGATTAGATAAATGAATGTTGGAGAACGTGTTCCGATAAGTGTGACTGGTTTAACTATCATCGCGGTGCAAGAACGCTAGGAGAGACTTGAGGATAGCTTAGAGTAGTCGTGGTGAGATGTTGGAAAGTAATGATACGTTAGTGAATTGCGTCGGGTAGACGAGAAACTTAAAAGTAGAAGTTAGTTAATGGTACAGCAGGTAGATGTACTCTAGTAAATAGACAAGTTTTTATTGGTGCTAGAAATACCGTAGTTAACGGTAATGATTAAGAAGTTGTAGTGATGTTTGGTACAAATCCAAGGGAAACAATTGGTGTGCCGAGCCATAGGTTCCATTGGTAGATAGATGACTGGTAGATGACATTGAGATAGTCGTCACACTAGTAATAGATAAAATGAGTTGACCTGTAGTTTACAGTGCTTGTTTAAGATGATATTCCAGATATTGTGATGTGTTAGGAGTTAGTCTGGTAAAAGATAGAAAATTGTGAGGGGAGAGAACCAATGATAGTACGGTCATTGCTGATTAGTGATTTTTTTGTGTAGAGAGAACAGATATTGTTCTAAGTTAAGAAATTGGTCTGTAGTTAACAGGTATACATACTTGGCAGTGAAGTGTTTTGTGTTCTCGGTTATAAAAAATAGTGGAATGACTTGTATGAATAGATATGTGTTACATTGGTTCGTATAGGATGTTGATGGGTCACTTTACGTAGTTAATTCTAAGTGAATTATGTTTTTTTGAAGACCTTCTCTTTAGCGAGAAGACAATTGTTTTATTGAGTCTGAGTTTTAATGCCTCATATATAATATTTTTTTTGCTTGATTTGGTCCTGTAAAATGATTGTTATTATTTTAGAATAGGGTTATTGTGTTCTTAGACTTTTGCGTACAAACTATTGGTCCGTAAAAGAGACCAGTAGTATTTAGTAACAATAGATTAGGATGTATGTTGTATTATTTTAATATATGTTTTTCTTTGAATGAGTTCATACCTTTAATTGATATGAGGGGAAACATAAATGATGTTATAAAAATTTGGGGGGGGGGGGGGTATGATATCCTGTTGTGATTTTATTTCGCTGTTTTGTATGTTTAATAGTAGTTAATTAAGTTATGTTTAGTTTACATGGTTTTGTCTAGAATAAAGACAATACATCGGGCTTTAATTAGGACCCTTCGTTCAGAAAATAGTAATAAACTACTGTGGACTAGTAGAGAGACACATCATCTTTGTGAATAATGTGTTCATGGGTATATTATATTGCTGTGATAATCAGCATAATGAGGTTGATATGGTTATGAAGTAGTAGAAACATATACCGGGGATGGTTATGGGAAAGTTTAGAGTTACACTAAAGTCAGCATTGATTGGAAATATATGGATTGGAAGCCATATGGGGGAAGAAAAGATTAATGAATATAGCAGTGGGGTAAATGAGGGGAAAGTTTTGAACATAGTTTCCATGGGGTCAGAAGAGCCATGATATAGACACGGGATTGCTGGGCTTATAGAAGAATAATTGGATAACGGGTTACCCCAGACAAATAGTAAAACATGAATTGAATCCATGTTTGAGTAGACACTGTGGATAGCAGTACAATAGTAAAGAGTTGTAAGTGTGAGAAATTAACATTGTGGAGACATAATTTTTGAGGGTCCGTGATATATAGACTGAGATAGAATAAAGTGGTTGCAAGCAATCACACACATGAGTTCAGGGGTAGTATATTGTTGCTGTTGATAACGGCATAAGTGGAGGTTTTAGTAGATATGCCCATAATAAATGGACAGTAAGGGGTCGCTGAAATTTTCGGCGAGATTAAGAGAGAATTCTGAGTGAGGTATAGGAGAAGATTGAGGTGATGTGTATAATGTCGGAGGAGGTCTTGAGGAATAATGGACCTTTTTAATTGTGTCCTCGGGATGTGTTTTGTGGTTGACATTACAATGCGAGGTTGAGGTAAGGTACTAAAGTTAGTAGTGTCTGTAATATATAGACACTTGAGAGTAAATAATATTTTTGATGGTTGGATGCTGTAGATAGCAGCGTAGACTGTTACCATAATAAGTGGTATAAGGGAACTGTAGAAGATATAATTGTTTTAGACTTTATTACATAAAGTCTCAAATGACATAGGGGGGTAAAGGAGTGTGTGATTTAGCTGAGTGTGGTTTTTGTCTAGAAGAGTTCTACTTCTTCTTTGAATCTCCGGTGCGCACCGATTCTTTGTCTTTCTATCATGTGCGAGTGTTCTCAGGTTGAGTGAAAGTATAGAATTAGTAAGTAATGTTGGTGATGACAATAGGGAGTTGGTATAAGAAGAGTACAGTGTTTGAAATTTTAAGCGGATTGCTTATGAAGAGAAGAAGAAGTGTTTATTTCAAAAAGGTAACCATATGTATTATGATGTATTGCATGA
The DNA here is from genome assembly GCA_014155875.1 of Cepaea nemoralis. Lineage (NCBI taxonomy): Eukaryota > Metazoa > Mollusca > Gastropoda > Stylommatophora > Helicidae > Cepaea > Cepaea nemoralis. Next base: position 136,061 of record JACEFZ010026075.1, read on the forward strand.
AGTTGAGATTTAAATGTTATTGAGGATATGTAAATAATGTGTGTTATGTTTGAAGAGTTCATAGTCGTTTACTATATGGCAGGGGAAAGAGTTACGAATAGATTGTTTTACTTAAAATAAAGTTGGTTTGGGGAAGATTAGAGGAGCTGTGGGAGGTAAGGAAAGAGAGGGAATAGAGTAGGGGGATTGGGAGTAAAGACTTTTTAAGGGAAAAAGTCTTTAGAAAACATAGGAAGGTGTAGCAGTAAGTGTATATGGGGTGGGCAAAACTACAGCACGCTTGAGCATCAGGGTAGAATGGGAAGAAAGATGCTCAAGTCGTGACGTAGTTTGTGGTTACGGATCAGTTAACATCGGGGACTAGAGAGGAGATGGACGTATGATTTAACTGAGCAACATCTGGCTTGATTCAGAATAAAGTAACATGGAGCTGGAACCGTCTTTGAGTTGTTGATAGTCCATCGTCCCTTCGCTGTACTGTTATACCAGAAAGAAATTAAAAATGGAAATTAGTGAAGAACAGTATGGATTTGTGGAAGGAAAGGATACAAACAATGCAATATATACATTACGGACACAAACAGAAAAATAAAGAGACACAGAAAAACACATATTTGTGCTTCATAGATGCACAAATTGGCATTTGACAAAGTAAAACATGAAATGATTAAAATGTTGGAAGATATCAGCATTGATGGGAAAGATTTGAGAATAATAAAGAATATTTACTGGAACCAAGTAGCAGCAATTAAAATTGGAAATAAAGAGGGCGGTTACGAAGAGAAAATGCTAGGAGTATGACAAGGATGTGTCTTGTCACCAGATCTCTTCTCCCTGTATTGCGAAGTAATAATGACAGAGATCAAAGAGAAATCAAGAATACTAATATGACGTTATAATATAAATAATATACGCTATAAGGTGACACAGTATTTGTGGCGGATAATGCAACAGACCTACAACAATTGTTGGACATTGTAACAACAGAGAGTGCAAAGAAAGGACTCTCCTTGAATATCAAGGAAACAATAACAATGGTGACATCAAAGAAAATGGTAACACAAAATGTGACATAGAAATTGAAGGCAAAATTCTGAACCAAGTGGATAATTTTAAATACCAAGAGGCATGTATAATATCAGATGGAAGATGTACAATAGAGATTGCGAGCAGAATAGAGCAGGCAAAAGCCGCATTTCAGAAAATGAAGAGTATCTTATGTAATAAGTCACTATCAATGAATGTGAGAAAGAGAGTGCTAAAATGCTATATAGAACCAGTTTTGCTGTATGGCAGCGAATCTTGGAATGTAAATGAACAAATTAAGAAGAAATTACAAGCAACAGAGATGTGGTTCCCTGAGATGAATGTTGCGAATTCCTTGGACTGCCAGAGTAACTAACAACGACTGCCTGAAACAGGCTAGAACATTATATACAACAATAAGAAAGAGACAAACAGCTTGCTTCGGTCATGTGATGAGAAGAGAGACATTGGAGAACATCGTGAACAACTGGAAAGATCGAGGGGAAGAGAGGCAGAGGCAGACCAAGAGAGATGATGCTGGATGGATTGAGACGATGGCAAGGAGGAATATCATTAGCAGAGTTGATCCAGAACACCAAAGACCGAGATCTGTGAATAGCCTTGAACGCCTATGCCAGCTGACAAGGCACTTGATGATGATGATGATGATGATGATGATGATGATGATGATGATGATGATGATGATGATGATGATGATGATGATGATGATGATGAAGATGAATATACATAAAGATGTAACTGTAACTTACAATGTAAACAAATATTACACAAACAATGACATGATTATTTAGTCTAAAACTCACCGCTGGCGTATGATTTCTGCGTCATTTTCTGTTTGGCTGAACAATGACTGAAACTAGCGCTGCTGCAATGGCTAGCGATATTCTGTAAGCGACGAGTGGCAGTTTGTGACATGAGCCTTCTTGTAAGGCTTATAAATAGTATGTCTGTGTTTTAAGTGTCCCAAAACACCTGGCGGTATGTGTATTAGTTCATGATAAAGCTTTTTAGTTCGTGCTAAGTGATTATGAATAACACTCGACGCGAATACGAGAATACAAAATAGTGAATAGTCATTGTGATGTGTTAGATGTAGTTACAGGTCCCATAAAAACGGTTATATCAATGAGTACATGCCTTCCAGTAGTGATTACAGATACTGTATGTAATATAGTAAAGTAGTAGTGTACAACTCGGCCATTTATGTCTTGCTATTGTCTTGAAATGGGTCTAATTTAAAGCGTTTGTTTATTGTCAACAATCTATATATATATAAAATGCGATGATACAGCCATCACTGAAGCTACTACGAGGGAGAAGATTGACAGCCCAACACAGTCAAGAACCAAGACAGCAGAGAAGGAGAAAGACACCAGAGTCGGAAACACCGACTCGAAAACAGTCCGATGGGTTGTCAAGCGGATTCCTATAGAGCTGACAGATGAAGAAATCCTGAAGCAGCTACGTGAAGAGAATCTTCACATCCGATTCTTGAAGGCGGAGCGACTTCTTACCTACTCCAAGATACCTACAACCTTGGCAGTAGTGACGTCGGAGGGCAGCGAGATGCCGATCACAGTATCATTCAGCAAGAAAACTCAACAGTCAGAGAGATTCATCCCAAGAATCACGCAATGTTCCAGATGTCAGAGGGCCGGCCACAGCAGAGCTACGTGTCGCAGTAAGACGGAAATCTGCCGATACTGTGCCGATCACCACGCCTTCAAGGAGTGTCCGCTGGCCAAGATGGACACGGACTTCCGAGCACCCAACAACAAAAGAAAGTGTGCCAACTGCCTGGGCAAACATGGAGCAAGATACTTGGGCTGTCCGTACCTGCAGAGACATAGAGACGTCTTAAAAATCGCCATAATCACAAAGACACCATTCAAGGAAGCAATGCAGAGGGGCGAGACAGCCACGGGTATAGCACAAGCCGAAAGAGATCAACTTCAAAAACAGATAGACGAGTTGAAGAGACAAGTCAAGGCACTGCTAACGCCGACCCCGAATAACGACAACGGAAAAACTACTGGCGGAAATGAAGGAGATACAGCAAAACATCAATGCAAGAAGTAGAACGTATGGCACTGATTAAGAAGGAGAATGAAGAGATTCTACGAAACATCAAAGTGGAGAGAGAAATGCTAAAAAGTGAACTAACCCAAAGAAAACCAGCTGAAGCCAAGGAAACGATCACAGAACAGCCGCAAGAGGAAACCCAACAAAAGGCCGATCCGATGCAGGAGTTATTCGGGCCACCTGGGTGGCCAAGAGGAAACCAGTATACCATGAGACCACTGGAGAAATCATAGGGTCGGAGAGTGACGGCGGCACAGAGTACCCTGCTCCAATGACAAGGGCGGAATTTCAAGCGTTGGGCAGAATGAATAAAGTTGAGCTAGCAGAATGGGAGAGGCAATAAGAAAGAAGATCACTCGAAATGGACAAGAGGCGCGAAAGAATCAACAGGGAGATGAAAGAGATATTGCGCAAACAAGAAACGGAAACCGCCGAGAAGCTCCTACGTAAAATACACAAAAAGGAAGGCAACAAAACAAATAAAAAGTCCTTTTAAGGACTGCAACCTTCCACGCCAGAGGAACCAGCAGCCTTCACCAACAACAGCCACCACCAGAGGAGACAGGTCCTTCAAAGGACTGCAGCCAATCAAGCCAGACGAACCAGGAGCCTGCACCAATAAAGAAAACCACAAGAGGTAACATGCACAAAGGACAGCCGCCGACCGATCCCACTGCTGACGTCACAGACACAAACGCTACATAACCAGTCCGAGATAGGACTTACAAGACAAGAATTAGGGCTAATAAACCCACAAAAACCACGTACCTCAACAATAACCACAGCTGATGAAGCAGGTTAGACGAGGACGAATTTGGAATTTTTGTTTTTGAAAATTGGAATTGGAATTGGAATGCCAAATAGCATATACAACAATATCATTATCACTATGTTGTATTTTGCAGGAGGATAGATAAGTGGTAATAGTTGTATTGTATAAACATATTTATATGACTACGTAACGACAGACGTGTTACAGTTATTGAACTTGATTATCAACCATTCTATAGTGCGCAACAATACAATGCAGTGTTTATTATGTATTGTGTTTTCAAGGACAGCGCTGTGTGTTGCGTCCGCTGTTGACGGCTAAAGTTGTGTTATCTGCCACAATTATGCCAGTTATTTCTTCTTTGTCCTCCTGTACTTCTCATCCTCTTTCTTTTTCTCCTCTTCCCTCTTTTTCATGCTTCCGCTTGTTATGCTAGTTTTACGACTAGTTATGCACATCAGAGGATAGTCTGTAAATGTGTAATGCCTACCTCCTCTAGACTGAATAGCCTGCTCCGTGGCGAAGTATTTGTAGTTTGTATATGGCGCAGTTTGTATTTCCGCATACCCGCGTTCAAAACACAGCTACTACACAGCAGACCGCCTTGCGTTGGTTTTGTACGAAATTGTATGGGTGCCGGTCGTTCAGAAAGCATTGGCAAACTACTGAATGTAAACTTGCCAAGAGATCACAGCAGCAACAAATGCTGGTGTTGACTGCGATGTCCTGTAAAGGATATGCAACCAACTAACTTAACTAGACAGAATCCATGCAATACAGCGGGATCCATCTGCCCATAGGTAGGTATTCTTTCCTAATAATTTTATCCCGGCAGCTGCCACCCTTATGGCCTTGTGATTTTTATCTCCCGTAGAGATTTTTTAATATGCAGACGATCTCTTATTTGTTTATCTTATCAGAGAAGTGTAAAGATGTGTCCTCACTACCCAAGAAATCAGGTGTTGTGGTGGCATTAGACACCACTGGTTAGTTAGTCAACAGACCAGCCTCACTGCACCTCAAACTATCAGTCCACACGTGCTCACATCCCCTCCTCAGTATCTTCCTCTGCGTGTAGCTGACTGACGACACGAGTTCTGTGTTCGTTGACTATTCTTCTTTGCGGCCCTCATGGCGCTCGTGCCTAGCTTCACCAGACACCAACGGTTCTTTCAAAAACTGAGAGTCCTTTGCTTGGAGTCAAACTCCAGTAACTTATGAGTCTGCGGTTGACTCCGCAACTTCTCAGCCACGCTCAAGACATTCATTTATATAACCCCTGATCAATTGTGAAAAATCCAAATTCGCCCAACAGCGGATCAAACCCATGACCTCCTCTCCACAGATGTCCGTCCCCGATGTTGCCCTGTTTTGTATGTAGAAAGAAAAGCTTCCATCTCGTTCAACCGGCTTCTTCAGCTTTGGTTATAATTGTTGTGGTTCCTAGTCCGGTCTAAATGTTCCCGGTCCTTTGTGCTTTAGACGATTTCCACTGATGCATGCCTCCTTGATGTTTCAGGTTAATTCTTTTGATGATATTCCTCCGTGCTACCGTCGCAGTCCATCAGCATCATTTCTCTCAGTCTGCACCTGCCTCTTCTATAGCTGATTTTTTTTTCCAGCCACCACCATGTTTTCCAATGCCTGTCTTATCAGTGCACGACCAAAGATCATGTTTGCCTTCTACAGCTGTATATAATGTTCTAGTTTCATTAGCCTCCTCCAGACAATCGTCGTTAGTTACTCTGGCAGTCCAGTTGTATATAATGTTCTATTCATTAGCTTCCACCAGACAATCGTCGTTAGTTACTCTGGCAGTCCAAGGTATTCGTCTCAGAAACCACATCTCCATTGTACCCAAGTCATTCATATTTGTTCATTCACATTCCACGATTCACTGCCATACAGTAGAGAAGGTTCGATATTATATTTCAGTACTTTCTTTCTGACATTAAGTGAAAGAGATTGATTACACATGATAATTTTCATTTTCTGAATCGCAGCTTTTGCTTGACATATTCTTTCTCTAATTTGCTTTTGCATAAATACAAACACAATACTATTACAACTGACTACTATTGAATTACTATTGACAATTTAATCAAATAATAAACACGAGCATCAGTTAAAGACTGTAAAATGTTTTAATAAATGTCCTAACGAATCAAGTACATAATGCTACAAAACGAAGCGTTGGTGTGTTTTGTGTCGAATGACGTACATAAACTGTTGTAAGCTGGAAAAACAAACGTTGCCCCTCGACTTGAAGAGGTAGAGAGATTTGCGTGTTGTAATGACCCCAAGAGCTATACCAACTGTAAAGTGTAGCTACTGGTAGGGTATCCCATGTCGGACGGGTCAAGGGATAGGAACCAGACGATGCGAGGAACAAACCCGCTCCCTCACAGGTTTCTAGTAATGTTTATACCTCCGATATCATTGCATGAGTTATGGTCTCTTATGGGTGCACAATTACCAAGACTGTCTTTAAAAAATTACTGATTCACAGTGTTTCTTATTCATTACTGTTCTGTTTATCTGATAATAAGTTCTGGTCTTACGGCTTCTTCATTTTAAAAAACAGTTCAGTTGCACCATAGTGAGCTTTCGATCTATGTTTAGCTGCACTTTATTCTGCTGTAAGTTTCTTAACCAGAATGTCTTATAGGTATCCGTTAATGCTAGAACTTGCTGACCTGTATGACTGACATCCGACTTCAATCTGGCCGATTTTTATTACTTTACCAGCTTAGAGTCCCTTCCTTCTTTTCAGGAGTGTTGCTATTACTTTGTACATGGGAACCTGTCGAAAAGACAATATCAGGTGCGATCAACCTAACTCAAACTCATTAGAAGTGAGAGTAGGCTTATGGCCGTTATCATATATATATATATATATATATATATATATATATATATATATATATATATATATATATATATATATATATATATATATATATATATATATTGTCAGGGTCTTAAACTTGGCTCGTTAACCTAACACATGTGAGACAGTACAAGTACAACGTGATTTGACTTAAGACTCAACGACACAACGTTCAATGGATTTATTTACAGATCATATACAATACGATGATCACTACAAGATATACTTGATACTTCAAGACACTTACATACACAATACCGCTCACAGTCTATCTCTCAAGATGTCCAGACACTCGACTTTCAGGCACAGAAACCACACAACGCCTTTCTCTCATCATGCGTCCAGTCGAGTCAACGTCCCAGAGCTGTCTGCCTATAGCTCGCAACTTGCCTCCCCACCTGAAGTGGCTTCACGAGGCATGCGTGCGTCTTGCGTCGTCCTTGCCTGACCGCTGGCCGTCTCGTCAGCCAGCAACCTCGCAGGCAGGTAACTACTACTCGCTTGGCGGCGTAACGAAGTTACGGCATCCCTGCTGGGGACTAAGTCGCCTGGCGGGCGTAACGATGTCACTGCATCACTGCACTACTCTAGACTCTGACATGCTCCCCCGGCAACTTCATGAAAGATGTCATCTTTCATGTATAATATATGTACATACTGGGTTAATATTTTAACCTTGTCAGAGTCGACCCTTCTGTTGTTATATACATTGGTATCAGAATACATAGAAATACACATCTGCCATAGAAACATATAAGAAATGGAAGTTGTATTCAACGGCATGTGGTGTTCAACCTTTAACACTTGTCAGGTTTCATCCTCTCGATGGCTGATTACCTCAATTGCATTATTGACCCAGTCAGATCGGTAGTAACAGCTTCCCAAGCAACTACCTCGCAGCCTCAAAAAAAAAACGTAATAATATGGTTCTTGAAACAAAAACCATCTGGCTAGACCAAAATACGGCTTTTACATAAGTCGCATTAAACGCTCAAACCCTAACCTCATTTGGCCAGGAGTTCTTGTGTTGGTCTGCAATGTCGGTAACACTCTACCATGCCCAGCAGATGGCTTCCTGGTGTGTCAACAATCTGGCAACAACATGGCTATTTTTATACAACACACACACAAAGAGAGAGAGAGAAAGAGAGAGAGAGAGAGAGAGAGAGAGAGAGAGAGAGAGAGAGAGAGAGAGAGAGAGAGAGAGAGAGAGAGAGAGAGAGAGAGAGAGAGAGAGAGAGAGAGAGAGAGAGGGTGATAGATAGAGGGGGGGGGGGAAGAGAAAGGTATATAAAGAGATGATTTTTTTTTCATATCCTGTACAGGACGTCGCTGTCAACATAACAGCATCTTTCAGCTGATTGTTGATTTCTTGGTAAGATTACGCTCAGTAGTTTGCAATTCCTTTCTGAGCTACCGGCTCACATACTCCGTAAGTTACCGACGCGGCTAGAACCGCTACCGATTATCGCCCTCGTCACGTTACTCACGAGAGTATACGAGAATACGGAGAAAGTCGCTAATCTCTAAGCCAGGGAGCCGGCTAGATGGATTTGCCAAATTAATAAATTGTGACCTTCTTTATCATCATCATATTCGTCTTCTTCTTTTTCTTCATCTTTTTCATCATCAATGTCGTGTGTAAAGAATGATTGTCGTAGTTATTTGTTCTTCTTTACCACTTTAGTGTCGTCCCTGGAGTGAGGGAAATTTGTTTTAATTCAATATCTCTATCCTGGAGATATCCAACAGACTCCGTCCACAACACTACCTCAATCTGAAGACACCTTCTTCTCACTCTTACTCACCCCTGGATCATGCCCCCTCTCATTCATCCCCAACATAACATACTTGACAACTCTAGCTTCAACAAATAAAAACAAGAAATTTATTAAAGCAAAATGTATATGTAGGAGAAGTGTGTGTGTGTGTGTGTGTGTGTGTGTGTGTGTGTGTGTGTGTGTGTGTGTGTGTGTGTAATGTGTAGAATGTGTGACGTATATTCTAAAGTGTATATAGACTCAGATCAGTGTTCAGGAGTATAGTCATTCTCATCACTGTGCTGAAAACACATCAGCACCATATATTCCAGACAAGCAACCTCACCAAGGTGATACTTCTCCGGTCACGTGAAGACTTCCTCCGTAGTCTCTTGAACCACTAAGATGCTTGGACACCCATGACAAACACTGTCTAATGAGAGTCTTCAATCTGATTTACACTATGAATTTCCTCTGTGATTTAACTGATTGTTAATCAGAGAATTCTAATACTATTGTCACTGTTACTGGGGAAATCTTAATGGATCTAGTGCCACTGGTTTTAAAGACTCCCCATATTAACACCACAGTCTGAATGTTCTAGATATTTCTATAAATTTGTATGAATGTTCATGGTATCAGTAGTGTATATATACAATGTTCTGACTGTTCAGTGATACAACTATCACTTGCTAAACATAATCTCATCAGCATGTCCTGCTCAGCAGAAGCCAGGTTCCCGCAACCAACTTGAGTATAAGCCCAATGTAGCGGCCTCTCAGCAACTTCTGTCTTCAAATTCTGAGCCATCATCTTCTAAGATGTGTTCTAGCTTCACTGTTGAATATCATAGCACACCTACATGGACCTGTAAATGGAACCTGTAGAATAGAGAATACTATGGTGAGGGCAACTCAATCCTGACCGGAATTATGTGAGTGTAGGCCAATAGCAGCACTCAGATCTATAACAGAGATTCGATCTCTGTCATACGGCCAAATAACTCATCATATGATCTGAGACATGGCAACACCAGGAAAGAATAAAGGAACGGGTAGAAACCCAGCAGATGCCCTACTGGAAGATCCTACCATTTCACATTCCTCTCCTCCCTCCCAACCATCCTTAATCTCTCTACTTATTATTCCACTACATTGTCCTCAACTCCCTGAGTAAAATGATATATCACTCAAGCTAGTTGAAGCCACACAATAGGATACTAGTGCCGACGCTCCTACGATACTTTCTAGCACCGCACTTATAGAACATTCTATCACTAATCATAATACATTATATCACCACACCTATAATACATTATATCACCACACCTATAATACATTATATCACCGCACAGTACTGTACTCTATTCCTAATCATACTCTAAGTTAGATATGATTAATAGCCTACCATATGCCTATTCCGGTTGCTAATCGAAACTAGGCAATCACAGACTGGATCTATGTCCGGCGATAAATATCAACAATTTGACACCCTAGTTTCTTTCATTGAACACAACTCGGAAAACTGCACCGATCTTTCCCACTTCAGAAATCTTGATCGACTAACTCCACTTGTTTACCGCAACGCTTTTTATATTGGGCTGGAGTGACGTCACTGTCACAGCCTCACATTATACGGTAAACCAACATAAGTTAATAGACACTAGCGAAGGGCTACAACTCCCGCCCAAGGGAAAGAAGTAAGACCCTCGAAGGCCAGAATAATCCAGAGCCTTCTCGAAGGATTTGTATGTATATTCATGACCTTGTAATCAACATAACTTTGCATTTGTATTTGCCCATGTAAACATTAAGGGAGATAATTAAATTTTCTACTCCCCAACATTTTTCTAAGGGATTTAACTTCAGTAAAATTACCAACAAGTAAAAGACAAGATGTCTACCTTAGAGAAATGTATCGAGTTAGGTAAAACATTAGGTTATAAAGAGGAAAAACTGTCGGAATGGGCACAGAAGACGCACTCAGAGAACATTGCCCGAGAAGAAAGAGCGATAGAAAGAGAAGAAAAGAAGATGCAAATTGAGGCAGAAGAGAAAAAGATGCAGATGCAACTGCAGGCTCAAGAGAAACAAATGGAGCTTGAGGCGGCAGCCAAACTAGCCCAATTGAATGCCGATACACAAATAAGACTAAAGCAGATGGAAATCGATTCCAACGTAGAAATATCTGCAAATAAACTGAGAAGCAAGGAGGAGGAACAAAAATATAAAAAGTATAAAGGCCTCGTCAAAGCATTTTGCTCAGGAGACTCTATCAGTGCATACCTGGAAAATTTTGAGTGTCTAATGTCCTACCATAAGATCGTAAAATCAGATTGGTCATTTATTTTAATGAGAAACTTAGCTCTGGAACCCTTAAAAGTAATAGAGACAGTTCCGCAGGAAATGAGAAAAGATTATGATTATTTAAAGCAACGCATTCTCCAACACTTCTCATTAGATACAGCAGGTTACCAACAACAGTTCGCATAATTATCCCCACAACCTAACCAAACCTTCATAGACTACGTGTCTACAGTTCAGGATGTTTGCACAAAGTGGATTAACTCAGCTAAAACTAACAACAGCCATGACAAACTAAAAGAACTCATTATTATTGACAAAATAGTTAGTACAATCCCAACACCTTTTGCTAAGTTTTTGAAACAAATGGACTGTAAAAGTATCCAAGAAGTAGAGACAAAGGGGAATGCATTTTTCACAGCGAACCGAGATATTTTCCAATTAAACCTAAGTCAGAACGAAACAGCAGCAGTTGTAAACACTAGATACTCAAAACCAACTGAAAACAAGTTTAAACCACGCTCGAATGTCAGGAAGCCAGTTAAGTGTCAATATTGTCATCTGACACACGAAGAGTACGCGATGTGCGATAAGTCACCCAATTATCCACATCATCTCCAAATGATCGTGGAGAAGCAAAAGAACAAGAGAAATGCGTATCAGAGAGCGGTCAAATGCTATTTTTGCAGCAGCTTTGGGCACTATTCTCGTTTTTGTGAAGGGCGAAAGATAATGAAACAGGCCAATGCTGCACTAGTTGAAACTTCCCCAGACGAAGATATTGAACAATTGAATGAGTGTGACAATCAGAACGAAAGGTTGAGTGAACTAGGGAATGCAGTGCAAATAATTGACACCAGTACAGACAATAAATGTAACACCTGTATGAAATTCCAACTTGACACAACATTGCTATGTGGCCACACGATCCCTATTTCTAATGAAATGGCCAACGCTGCCTTATCATCTACAGGCAAGCTAAATTTCTCAACAGGGTTTGTAAATAACAAAAAGTGCACATTAATTCGTGATTCCGGCGCAACGCTCTGTGGGATTAAGAAAACATTAATCAACGACAAAGACTACACACACGAATATGTAACTTGTCGCACATTCTCAGGCACCATCGAAAAATACCCTCTTTCTCTTGTCGAAATTCGAACACCGTTCATATCAGGACTAGTATTGTGCGCAGTACTAGAAAATCCTGTCGCTGAAATTATACTTGGGAACCTGCCCAACATACGATCTTGCTCTGAAAAGGAAATCAGAGATTGGGAGCAGAAAAACGGTATCCAGAACCCAAACAGCGATTCTAAAGAGAAACACCACTCGTGCTTGTCTCAATCTGCCAAAAGCACAAGGGAGACAACCAATGAAGTAATTAAAAAAGAATTCACCGAGGTGAATTGTCAAAGACTGAAGTATAGAGGTCTGAGGTCTGCCTCAAGATAGAAGACCACCGGGAAGAGTGGTCAACCTCAAGTAGATCAGAGGTAACACAGTGCCCCGATATAAGGGCAGGGTAGGTGATAGGAAGGGGGACTATTAACTAGTTCTCTCATGAGACACGGAGGCGTCGACCAGATAGTTAGTACTTTGGTCACGGCAGAATCACGCCTACGTGATAGCCACGGAGAAGTAGATTGCCACTCAATAGGGAACGGCTGCTATAAGCGTGCTGAGTGTGACAGCACGCAAAAAGCCGAAGGACGCACAAGGTCCTTCCGCGTGCTGTGTAGTCACGCGAGTAGGAAAGTCAGACTGGGGACTGACTTCTTAGCGAGCGCATCGTTTAGTGTCGATAGGAGTTTTTTGTAGCCAAGTAGATAGAGATTAGCAATAGGGTTAGGAAACTAGTGATAGGCAATTCTGTGGCTTTGTGTGTGATTTGATAGCGACTGTTTTGTAAATGTAAAGAGCCAACGGCAATAAAATGTATCATCCATTTCCTCTCACACGACTTGCAAGTTCCTTGTGTGGTGCGAGAGAAGTAATCCTATGATGCCTGAAACATCGGTTGCTGACAGGCTAGGATTAATGTGGTGTCAGAAGTGTGGCTTGGACAAATGTTCAAGCTAATACACTTACCCACGGCTCTAGACTAAGGTTACTAGTAGTGAATTACAAGGTTTAATTTGTGTCAGTGACTGATGACGTGTGCAGACTAGAACAAGTTGCGAGCTAAGCTGTGCCTATCGTGACAAAATAATGTTTATTTGTGTTTATTGAAATATTGTGTACTTATATTCATGTGTTCTTCGAAGTTGTAAGTATTGATATTATGATTTTCTTTCATTTATTTATGTAATTACTTATTTGTTTATGAATAATTATCAAATATGATTCATGGCGGAGCGATACACATGCCAGGCGACATTATCGATTTTTGCAAGCTAAAAATAGCGCTGCGCCTCTGACGTATTGCGACTGACAAGCAGTTGTTTTACGCCATTTGCATTCAGCATCTGATTGTTTACAAATCGCCAAGCTGCTGCCCGCCTGAATCTGTGCTTTATATTAACTATTATTTGTTTATTTAAGTTAGTGAATGAATATATTTATTTATTTAAACATTATTATTACATTTATATTTATTTCAAAGCAGTTATTGAATTTTTTCCGTACTTTTCTATTTGTTTACCGTCGCGATGGCACTACTTTTGGCTATGCAAATTAGACTTGGTCTGCACAACACTTCCATAGATTAAACTAGATTAGGAACGAAAGGCATAAAACGTTAGAACGAAGACAGGACATTGACATTTAATATTAATTAAACTACATTGTATTTGTCCGGGGGCATGTCATTGTGATTGTACCAATTTGTCGAAAATTATATGTCGTTTGCAATTTGTTAATTGTTGCTGCTCTGTGAACCAGGGTGAACAACAGCTGGTTAGAAAAGTAACTCGTGTGTATGCCGAAGTGCCAAACGAGGGGACCTGAGTTGCCAAACGATTGTGCCTGATTTTCTGGAACATTAAGATGAGTATACTCAACGTATTTGGCATGCAATGTGATTAATAATGCATCTCTTTTTCAGCGTGTGATGCATTAGCATATTTTTGTGCTCTGTTTTTCAGGATAAAATTTTCCAGGTTATAAACTAAGAGTACAATTTGTAGTGCTCAGAGATTAAGAAACATAACATATCTAAGATAAATAAGTGATTAAAGAGCTCAGTGCCTGGTCAACAGCTAGCTAATTACCCAACAACATGGCTACTTTATCTGATTTCATAAAAGCAGGCAAAGAATTACAATACACAGGAAAGGAGCTAGAACAATATGCTGATCAAAAATTTAAAGAAGCAAAAGATGCTGAGAGAGATGAACGCGCACGAGAAAGACAACACCAGATAGAACTAGCTGAGATAACAAAACAAAAAGAATTAGAAATTAAGCAAAAACAGGTAGAACATGATAAGGAGATTAAGCAACAACAGTTAGAACATAGAATAAGGAAATTAAACAAGCAATTAGATTAGAGAAAGAATTAAAGCAAAAGCAATTAGATCAGGAGAAAGAACTAAAGCAAAGAGAGATAGATGAATGGCAAGAGTTAAGGAAAAACAAATACAAGTAGAATCAGAGACACAGTTAAAGATGAAAGGTATGGATGTAGACTCACACGTAGAGATCTCTGCTACTAAACTAAAAAGTCAACAAGAAGAAAATAAGTTCAATAAATACAAAAATATTATTAAACCATTCTGTAAAGAAGATTCCATATCAGCCTGGACAGAAAATGTCGAGTATCAGTTTAAATACCACCAAGTTCCAATAGAGATGTGGGCTATGATTTATATGAAGAACCTGAGTGGTGAGCCCCTTAAGGTGATAGAATCAATACCAACTGATCTTAGATCTAACTATCAGTACATCCATGATAGGATAATGCAACACTTTTTACTTGATGCCCCTGGGTATCAGGTTCAGTTCTCAAATTTAAAACCAAAACCTAGTGAGACTTTCATTGATTACGTCTCAAATGTCCAAAGTGTACTAAATAGGTGGCTTAATGCAGCTAACATAGGAAAAGACTTTGATAGACTTAAAAATTTAATAGCCATGGATAAAGTCATATCCACCATACCATCTCCATTTGCTAAATTCCTGCAGCAGTCAGACATTGAGACCATAGAACAATTTGAAAAGAAAGGCTCTGCATATTTTTCCTCAAATAGAGATATTTTTAAGACTTCAAATAGCGACTCTGAAATAGTTTCTTTTGTAAAGGACCAACCTAAAAACTATCAGAGTAATAGAAAACCATTTCATAGAGTCGACAAGAAAGATAGGAAAGTGTCAAAATGTATCTACTGTCAACTTTTGCATGACACTTATTCTATGTGTGATAAATCGCCTAACTATCCGGCACATCTTGAGAATGTCATTAAGAAGCAACAAAACAAGAGAACTGCATACAGGCGTGCAATCAAATGCTTCTTTTGTTCCAGCTACGGCCATTATTCAAATAAGTGCCTGGGCCGCCAACGTATGAAAGCCAACAATGCTATTTTGATTGATACATCTTCTGATAGTGGTAGTGAGACTGAGTGTGAAGTTGAAAATGAATTACCTGTTAACCAATCTGAAGATGTGTGTTGTGTAAACGATATGTTAAGCTTTGACAGTTGTGAACGATGTCACCAATTTCATGCAGACGGAAAATTAGAATGTGGACATACAGTACCATTCTCAACTGAGAGTGTAAATGCAGCATTAGCCTCCAGAGGCAATTTGGTGTTCCACAATGCAATGGTCAACGATAGACCATGCCAATGTTTGCTGGACAGCGGCAGCACCCTTATTGGTCTTAGAAAGGAACTGGTGAGTCCAGATGATTATACAGGCGACTCTGTCAAATGCCGAACCTTTTCGGGTAACATTGAAATTTACCCTTTGGCCAAAGCCCGTATTAACACTCCTTTCCTTTCTGGTACCTTTACTTGTGCAATACTTGACAACCCTTGTACTGATTTAATTTTGGGTTGCTTACCCCAATTGAAACAATGCACTAGCGATGAAATAGCTGCATGGGAAAAATTAAATGCAGCTAATGCAACAACCAGAGCAGACGCTATGAAACATCAAGACACACTACAAGATGAGAGACTACTGTTGCTATCACCAACTAGCACGGATGATACCACCAGACAAAAATTCATAGAACAGCAGAAAGCTGATCCTAGTGTGTCTCCATATTTAAAATTATTGAAAGAAAGAGCCAAAGTGACAAAAAACGCATCATGGTTCTTTAGACTTAATAATGGCATTCTTACTAGGTATTATACAACTGGTAACCATGAGATTCAGCAAACGGTGTTACCTGTACAACACCGCCTAACTGTGCTAAAGATTGCACATGAGTCACCGTTTGCTGGTCACCTTGCATATGACAAAACCAGGGCCAGGATTCAGGCTCATTTTTATTGGCCAGGTTTTTGTAATGATATAAAATTATTTTGTCGTTCTTGTAATGTCTGTCAACAACTAGTACGTAAGGGTAAACATCCTACAGCTGAAGTACAACCTTCTACACTGGCTTCTAGGCCATTTGAGAGTGTGGCGGTAGATATTGTTGGACCCCTGAATCAGGTGTCCAGCAAAGGAAATCGCTTCATATTAACGATGGTCGACCTATGTTCAAGGTGGGTTGAGGCAGTAGCTTTGAAATACATCACCTCCAAAGATGTTGCCAATGTATTTCTACACCTGTTCTCACGATTCGGATTTCCACGTACCATCTTATCCGATCGTGGAACTCAATTCATATCGGCTGCAACGCAAGCCCTTACAAAAATGTTAGGGATTAAACAGCATTTTACAACAGCGTACCATCCAGCCAGCAATGGTATAGTAGAGAAAATTAACGGAGATCTTAAGCATATGCTGGCTAAGGTAACAGCAGAAAACCCAGCTGATTGGGATACACTGTTACCAACAGTGCTGTTCGCCTATCGGGAGATTCCCCATTCAAGCACGGGTTTCTCACCGTTTGAATTAGTATACGGGGCTAACCCACGTGGACCCCTAACCATTTATCATCAGGTAATAACTAATTCCATTGAAATTCCAACCCCAAAAACACCTTATGAAATGGTGACAGAAACACGAGATAAAATCATGAAATCGTGTATCATAGCTAAGGCAGCTTTGGAGAGGAAGGGTCAAATCTACCGCCAATACGCAAACAAAGGTGCGAGAACAATTGATCTTGAACCAGATCAAGACATACTTCTGTTACTTCCAGACAAACGAAATTTATTATTGACCTCATGGCAAGGGCCATTCAAGGTGGTACGTAAAATTTCAGATGTTGACTATGAAATATCGATAAACGGACACTTAAAGATATTTCATGTCAACATGTTGAAACCTTACTTTTCACGACAAGAGACAGAAGTAGGGACAGACGAACACAGTGCACCCACACCTAGTGATGAGACGACAGACATACACAACGCAACTACACTAGTTAGCGAGACTGGCAAATCCGACGATATCCATACACCTAGTGAGCTTACAGAATACGCACTTAGCACCACCACCGTACTGAATCAGGTAGACGACGACGGAATGGAACTACCTGTTCCTATTGTAGACAAGACTGCGACATTAGATAGCATACGGATAGAACAGGGACTAACAGACGGTCAACGACGACAATTAATAGAATTAGTGACGGAGTATAAAGACATATTTTCTGACATTCCAGGTAGGACGGACAGAATCGAGCACTCCATTCTTCTTTCGGACTCTAAGCCTATCAAATGCAGGCCGTACTCTATCCCACTCAGCTATAGAGAAAGTCTAAATAAGGAAATTCTTAATTTAGAAGCTAGTGGGATCATCCAGAAATCTACATCTGAGTACTCCTTTCCAATCGTCCTAGTTAAGAAAAAAGACTCCACAATTCGTCTGTGTGTGGACTATAGAAAGCTCAACAACGTCACTAAGATCGACGCAGAACCAATTCCTTCCTGCGAAGATCTTATTCTTGACATGTCCACCTCCAAAATCTTTTCTAAATTAGATCTTACTAAGGGATATTGGCAGGTCCCTATGCAGACTCAATCCATTCATCTTACTGCTTTTTCAACACCTTTAGAACTTTACGAGTGGCGTTTTCTTCCTTTCGGACTTCGAAACGCCCCTGCCACTTTCGTACGCTTAACTAGAGATCTACTTCATGGAGTGACGAATACAGTGACGTATATAGATGATATATGTGTCCATACAGATGACTGGACAACACACTTACTGAAACTAAGACATGTCTTCGATAGGTTGCGACTCTTCGGTCTCACTGTCAAACCGAGCAAAGTCGAATTGGGCCTACAAGAAATTGATTTTTTGGGTCATGTCATTTCACAAGGTCAACTAAAAACTGACAATAGAATTATTACCAAAATTATGAACCTGACCATGCCTACAACAAAGAAGCAGGTCAGAAGCCTTTTGGGTTTAGTAAATTACTATAGCAAGTTCATACCAAACTTAGCTGAAATTACAAGTGTATTTTCAAATGTTTTAAAAGCATCTGTAAAATTAGATGTCAAAGATGCATTATTAATTTCTGCATTGTCAAAATTGAAAATCCTGTTTAGTAATGTACCAATCCTCCGCTTGCCTAATCCTAGGCTCGTTTATTATCTTAGGACAGATGCCAGCAGGATCTCCATCGCTGCAGTACTAGGCCAGTTTTATGATGGCATCTTACCATCCGATTTGCTACGTGAGCCGCAAGATCACACCTGCTGAGTCCAGATATTCCATATCAGAGTTGGAAGCCCTAAGCGTCATCTATGCGGTGAGGAAGCTGCATCGATTTCTAGCGGGTGTTCACTTCGTTGTCCAGACTGACAACTCCCCAATCACGGTCATACAAAGTGGTGTGCATCGGAATGACCGTATATACAGGTGGTCGTTAATACTACAAAATTATACTTTTAGTATAGAGCATATTAAGGGTAAGGACAACATTCTGGCTGATACCCTTAGTCGACCATCTGAGGTAGAAATACCGGAGATTCCACATGAGAGTGTAGAGTAATAGAGGTTAAATTAGTACATTAGAATATTCTATGTGAAATATTTTACGAATACATAGACATTATGTGCTGAACTAGGTACTAAGAACAGTGAACTACCATGTGGCCGTAGACAGCAAAATAAGAACTGTGCTCCGAGAACAAGTATACCACCGTGTGAACTAAGACAGCTCGTTACATTACTAAGCTCCATATGTGTTCCGGTGAATCATCTGTGTTAAGCAGGGAAAAACAGTGTCAGAACAGTACAGAAATAACAGACACGAAAAGACTTGTCTACGACACCAGCGGACTCTACAGGTGCAATACCCATAGAACACCAGTATGACTGTGTAATGTATTTAATATACCAAGGACAATTGTGTATATATACTATGCCAATGAAAGCAATTTCTGAAACATTAGGGCAACGACTAACCTGAGGTATTTAAATACCATGTATATATATATACTATTGTGATATGTATTATAACGTTTTAATATAGTGATAAATTATAGTTAGAATTAGGTCACTCTAAGATACATTTAGATTTAGGAAATATAATAGTTTCATTTTTTTAGTAGTTTAGATAGATCATTAATTTACCCACTTACTTAGCTTAAAAGTAGATTAGGATAGTAATTTAAACGTAATAACAGCTAATTATAAACTAGGATAAAAAGTTTAGATAGTAATAGTACCATTTAGGTTGTTACATTTCACTTTGTTTCATTTCATTTGAGTTCATTCCATCTTAATGAACCAGTCCATTTAACAAACTTGTTCATTTAGTATTATGATTAGTTTACACCGGATAGGATAAAAGGATTATACAAATAAACATACATCATTTACACCATTTAGAGTAAAAATATCAATCATATATTTTTTTCATTTAAAAACATTATTATAATTTTGTTATATTTCACATTACCCATGTTAGAGAGGTACATAATGTATTACATTTCACATTACCCATTTCAGAAAGGTACATAACTCATCTCACATCAATTTCATTTTAAATAGTTAGATTACTTCCCTTAAATTAGATTAAAGTAGGTAACACATTAAATACATATTTATAGAACTAGTATTAGTATTTCAGTATTTAGAGTATTATTTCAGTAGAATATAGTGGTTAATAATACCAGGGTACAAACCATCAACCCTTTTTCTTACATGTAAATAGTTTGTAAATACATGACTCGTGCAGCAATTTACGCACAGTCATTAAGCTCAACTTTGTCAAACTGAGCCAAACTTGTACAGTGTCACTCCAAGGTTTTTAAATAATTGTGAGGGTAAAAGATGTGTGACAGAAGTGTGAAAGTGAGAGCAATGTAAATTATACAAGGGAGAGTGAGATCAGTCAGCGGATTTTTTCTGCCGCTCAACGCGACTTTTTATTTGTTGTCTGCGTCAAATGTTTGCTTTCGATGTTGAAATGTGCTGTCTTGAAGTGTGTTGTGTGTAGTTTAGTGTAGATCTTAGAGAAAGTATTTTAAGTCTCATAAGACGGAAACGTAGTCACGAATTAGTGTTATACACTTGTTTGTGGCCACATTTAACCGAATTATGGCACTTGAAAAACTAACTTACATACACATGATAGATAGATACACATGCTAGAAGTTAGATTATACTATTAGTTAGATTCAAACACGCAAACATCCAGGAAAACAAACATGTAAATTGCATACATTTTGGTAGATCAAAGGGAGATAACTCCGGGTCAGGGGACATAATAGACAACGAAACACTAACTTAACAGTGAAAGATAACTTTACACGCGGAAGCGAGATAGGTAAAGCCTGTCGCACACAGCTTGTGTAATGGTTGTTTAATATTATATGGGGGACATGAAGCAATTCATGTGTTGACCCTAAGAAAGTCAACTTTGTATGGGTAGTGAGTTAATTTACTATTTGAGGGCAGGTCTTATAAGACAATGGTCCGGTTCAGACATACCTCTAATTAATATAATATTGCGATTGAGAAGAGGGCTCACGCCAACCAGACAAGTTTGTGGCGATTGCCAGTAGCCAAGTAAAGTGATACTACATTGTGACAATAGTCAGTAGAAGTCTATTGAGTTACCCAAAACCAGGTTATCAGCAGTCTTTGACAAAAATTAGATACACTAATTTTTTAGAAACCTCTTGCGTCACAACCAATGAGTCAAAGTTGATGACGCAACACAGGAGGGGAGGGTGTGTGTCAAAGACTGAAGTAGAGAGGTCTGAGGTCTGCCTCAAGATAGAAGACCACCGGGAAGAGTGGTCAACCTCAAGTAGATCAGAGGTAACACAGTGCCCCGATATAAGGGCAGGGTAGGTGATAGGAAGGGGGACTATTAACTAGTTCTCTCATGAGACACGGAGGCGTCGACCAGATAGTTAGTACTTTGGTCACGGCAGAATCACGCCTACGTGATAGCCACGG
Source organism: Cepaea nemoralis (assembly GCA_014155875.1). Classification (NCBI taxonomy): domain Eukaryota; kingdom Metazoa; phylum Mollusca; class Gastropoda; order Stylommatophora; family Helicidae; genus Cepaea; species Cepaea nemoralis. The sequence continues at coordinate 157,396 of JACEFZ010026075.1, forward strand.
AGAAGTAGGATTGCCACTCAATAGGAGACGGCTGCTATAAGCGTGCTGAGTGTGACAGCACGCAAAAAGCCGAAGGACGCACAAGGTCCTTCCGCGTGCTGTGTAGTCACGCGAGTAGGAAAGTCAGACTGGGGACTGACTTCTTAGCGAGCGCATCGTTTAGTGTCGATAGGAGTTTTTTGTAGCCAAGTAGATAGAGATTAGCAATAGGGTTCGGAAACTAGTGATAGGCAATTCTGTGGCTTTGTGTGTGATTTGATAGCGACTGTTTTGGTAATTGTAAAGAGCCAACGGCAATAAAATGTATCATCCATTTCCTCTCACACGACTTGCAAGTTCCTTGTGTGGTGCGAGAGAAGTAATCCTATGATGCCTGAAACATCGGTTGCTGACATGCATAATGCAGGGGCGGTTGAATCTGTCAGTGATACAACCAACTTAAAACCTCGAATTGAGGATGCCAGCGATCCACAAATTACCAAGCCTGTAGATGTGCAACAAAACACACAACACACGAATGCAATAACACGACAGACAACTCACAAAACCCACACTGACCAACTGCAGGAGTCACTAGAAATTGTATCACCAAACACTACCATCACTAATTTTGGAGAAGAACAGAAAGCAGATCCTACACTTTCACAGTATTTTAGGTTAGTAGGACTTACACCAAGATTGACTAAAAATGCGTCGTGGACATTTAAATTAAAGAACAATGTGCTGACTAGATTATACACCAGAGATCAGACCACGATACAGCAAGTAGTTCTACCCCAAGCACATCGTGAAAAAGTACTAAAGATAGCCCATGATTCACCTTTCGGAGGTCATATGGGTTACGAAAAGACTAGGGCTAGGGTCATGACCCAATTTTATTGGCCGAAATTTTGCCAAGACATAAAAACCTATTGTAGATCATGTGATATATGTCAGAAACTGGTGAAAAAGGGAAAAAATCCTACGGCAGAAATTCAATCAACCACAACTGCCTCGAGGCCATTTCAAATCGTGGCAGTTGATCTAGTAGGTCCGTTAAACCACATCTCAAGCAAAGGGAATAGATATATTTTTACTCTTATTGATCTATGTACGAGATGGCCAGAAATGATTCCATTAAAATCTATCTCCTCTAAGGATGTGACGGACGTATTGTTAAATATATTCTCCCGTTTTTGGCTTCCCGGAGAAAATAATTTCAGATAGAGGAACCCAGTTCATATCGAATGCCACTCAATCGGTAACTAAGTTACTAGGCATAAAGCAATGTTTCACCAGTCCCTATCGACCGGCCGCAAATGGTATCTGCGAGAAACTAAATGGGGACCTGAAACATATGCTATCCAAAGTGACAGCTGAAAATCCAGCCGATTGGGATATACTTCTCCCAACGGTGCTGTTCGCATATAGAGAAGTCCCACAATCAAGCACAGGGTTCTCTCCTTTCGAATTGATATATGGAGCGAACCCAAGAGGACCTCTCACTATTTACAAAGATATCATATCACAACCTGTAAATATCCAACTACCAATTTCCACCTATGATTTAGTCACTGACACCAGAGACAAAATCATACGATCCTGTATACTGGCCAGAACATCATTACAGGAGAAAGGTTTTAGGTACAGGCAGTACGCCAACAAAGGTGCAAAAACAATTGTATTAAAACCAGATCAGGATATTTTACTACTGCTACCTGACAAGAGAGATTTACTATCAACCTCTTGGCAGGGACCGTTTAAAATTGTTAGAAAAATTTCGGAAGTTGATTACGAAATTTCTTTGAATGGAAAGTTGAAAATATTCCATGTAAATATGTTGAAACCTTACTATGCTAGAGAGGACAGTGACACGAGTAAGCAGACGCAGTTAACAGATGACAGAAACGAAACGACAATTACCCAACTGAATGACACCTCGACAAACGAAGCATCGTTAACGACGCACTCTTACGACAACAAAGACGACGAAGACATAATTACATTACCGACAATATGGGATAACGACAACGACGACCAATGTGACGACATATTGACAACGGTTAATCTCGACGACGACGACAATGACATTGAGGACAATTTACAAACAGTAGCATCTGTAATAAGTATAAAAATAACAGACGTAGACAATACTGAAATTCCAGTACCGATTATGAATGACGACGGTAGTATAAAGGACATACAAATCTCTGACACTTTGACACAACAGCAGCGACAAGACATTTTGTCTCTCCTTAACGATTATAAATCTATTTTCTCTAATAAACCTGGACGGACTGACAAAATAACACATTCAATTGTGTTGACAGATCTTACACCGGTCAAATGTAGACCATATTCTATTCCTCTGCATTATAGAGCAAATTTAGACAAAGAAATTTTGGATTTAGAGAAAAATAGAATAATTCGGAAATCTATGTCTCAATATTCTTCACCGATTGTCCTTGTGAAAAAGAAGGACCAAACGATTCGTTTGTGCATAGACTATAGAAGATTAAATACAATAACCACAACAGATGCGGAGCCAATGAACAGCTGTGAAGACCTCATTTTGAATATGTCTCAATCATCCTTATTTTCGAAGGTTGATTTAGCGAAAGGTTATTGGCAAGTACCACTACACCCTTCTTCTAGACATATAACAGCATTCGCAACACCTCTTGGTTTGTACGAATGGAGATATCTTCCATTCGGTCTCAAGAACGCTCCCGCCACATTTGTTAGATTAACTAGGTTGCTATTGTCTAGACGCTGATCCGTCCAGAATCTGGTTTCCTCCTCCTGTTCTAGACTAATTGGAGTCAATCCGCCGTCAAATTTTCTTTCATTTGGGGAAATTCTTTGTCCCGTACAACAATAGTTCAACCTGAGAATTCCCCACATCACAGAATCCATCCCGCGTCTGTCCAGACTTTCCGTCTAGCACTTCAAAGTGCTACTACCGCCTTGGCAGACGTTTGGCGTTGTTATTCGTTTCACGAACAACCCACATCATAAAGATTCGCCGACCAGGGGTAGACATTTTGACGCGACGTATCATGTTTCTCAGTTAGAAATGCCGATTGTGTGTAGACAGTTTTAACGACGTATTTTTCTCAGTCTGTACAACATAAAAGGGTTGGTTGTTTTTGCAGACTAATGTCGGGTCTTGTTTGTCATCGATCGCAACTAACAAGTTTATTTTCCGTGACAATCAACAGCATCATTTTTTTCTTCATCATCATCGTCGTCGCTTTCTTTCTCATCATCATCATCATCATCATCATCATCATCATCATCATCATCATCATCATCATCATCATCATGTTCTTCTTCTTCATAATCACCATCTTCTTCTTAACCATCATCAGCTGCTTCTTCTACTTCTATCATCAACGTCGTCGTCTCCTTATTCGTTACATACACAGAGTAGTTGAAGCAAAGAGAAAGGTTGTTACTGGAGATAATGAAAGATCATACAATGGATCACAAGCTACACATCTTCTTGCACACTTCTAGTGCTGCAGACGATGACAGGAATAAGACCAGCCTAAGTTAGACACGATTTGTGACAGTCTTTTGTCACAGCTCGGGAGGGAGTCAACACACAAACTGATACATGCCAGTGGAGATCGTAAGATGTGGAGAGGCATGAACGCCCATTCCTGGCACCCACCGAAATCAGCACCTGCGCGCGCACCCACCGAAATCCGCACCTGCGAGCGCACCCACCGAAATCCGCACCTGCGCGCGCACCCACCGAAATCCGCGCATGGACTTTATTTTCTTTATATAACTTTCTTTGCTTTTTTTTTTTTTTCAACCGCAAATTTCTCCCGAAATTTCGCTCGTAATTTTATTTCTCCTTAACGTACTCCAAATATTTTCTCCCACATTTTAGATTTTTTTTATTATTACCTTTGTATATTTTGCATTTTTTTTTTCTTTTCCTTTTTTAAATATAATATCATAGTCAGGGTTTGATCCATCGTCCTGTTGGCTTAATGTTTCCAGAGTCCAGTTCACTATTGATTGAGCAATCCTGATGTTCAACAACACCTGCTCAATGAATAATTATAAACACATTTCTCCATATTTACGATAAAACTAATCGAACCTGCACAACATATAAGTACTTTTAGAAGACTACCACATGAGAATCAAATCAACAGTCTGCAGAGTTTCTAAGACAGAATTAAACAATTTTATTTTTATACTATTATTAAACTAACATGTAGCCCCTTTGTTCTTTGTCTGGTGTCTGAGTAATCCTCAGTAACGCCTGGCAGTAAATGTTGAAAACTTGAAGTTGTAAATAAAATAAATTGTTGTCCGACAACTATTTTAATAGTTCTGAATTCCTCAAGTTCCCCTTCATATCTGATGGTAGGATCTTGCTCACAATACCATATTAAGAATGATATAATTAGATATTGAAAATGTGCTTGTGGCTTATGGGTTATGAAGGCACTGCACAATCCCGACATGCTGTTCGAATTCAGCCGCAGGTGATTTGGAAGTATTGTATAAGAAAGTAATGAGGAGAAGAACAACACTGAACGTAAATGTGCTTAGAACATTACACGCGGCCAATAAATGCTGGGATTGACAACGACGCTCTATGACGGACATCAATCAATCAATCAATCATGTGCCATGCCGGAAAGTGAGGGCGGTCATGACTCGCCATTTCACTCGATCACCAGTGTCGTGGATCAGCTCAGTTTTCCTGTCTCGTCCATGCCATGTGGCCAAGCCATCCAGGTATTTTCCTCTCGGTCTTCCTCTTGGTCTGTTCCCCTCGATCTTGCCAGTTGTCACTAAGTTCTCCAATCCATTTCTTCTCATAACATGTCCAAAAAATTTTGACTGTCTACGTCTAATTTCTCTAATCAGTTTACGATCTTCATTTGTCTCCTATAGTACTTGGTCATTGGTTTTTCTGTCTTTCCATGGTATTCTTTGCATTTTCCTCAGAAACCACATTTCTGCAGCCATCAGATGCTTTTCAGCTTGACTGCTCATACGGACATACAAAACACTTATTCAGAATTTCCTGCCGATATTGCACCAGCAAATAAGTTACAGTTATTATTTGTTCAGAACATGCATCTTTCCTGTGGCAACATATGGATGCGAGTCGTGGACCATCTTTCCTGTGGCAGCATACGAATGCGATACGAGGACTATCTTTATTACAGCAACACACATATGTGAGTCGTGGAGCATCTTTCCTGCGTCAGCAAATGAATAGAGGTCGTGGCCCATCTTTCCTGTGGCAACTTACCAATGTGAGTCATGGACCATCTTTACTGTGGCAACATACGAATTCGAGTTGTGGATTATTTTTCCTGTGGCAACATACGAATGTGTTTCATGGACCATCTTTCCTCTGGAAACATACGAATGTGAGTCGTGGACCATCTTTCCTGTGGCATCATATAAATGTGAGTCGTGGACAATTTTTTCTGTGGCAACAGGACCAATTTACATAGCTTCGCCGCATTTACCAAATTACGCATCTGTGTACAGACCTACTAAATTATGCACCTGCATGCACACCTACCAAATTACGCGCTAGCGCGTTCACCTACCAAACTATGAACCTGTGCTTACACCAATTATAACATGCACCGTCACATACACCTACCAAATTATGCACCTCCGTGCGCACCAAACAAATTACACACTTGCGCACGAACATACCAAGTTACTCCCAACCATTTTATGCACCTGCGCATGCACTACTAAATTATACACCTACACAATTATGCAACTGCAATTATAACTACCAAATTGCTCACCCATCAAATTATCATCATCATCAAGTGCCGTGCCAGCTGGCGTAGGCGTTCATGGCTCTCCACAGATCTCGGTTTTTGGTTTTCTGGATCAACTCTGCTGCTGATATTCCTCCATGCCACCGTCTCAATCCATCCAGCATCATTTCTCTTGGTCTGCCTCTGCCTCTCTTCCCCTCGATCTTTCCAGTTGTTACGATGTTCTCCAATGCCTCTCTTCTCATCACGTGACCGAAGAAAGATGTTTGTCTCTGTCTTATTGTTGTATATAATGTTCTAGTTTCATTAGCCTGTTTCAGGCAGTCATCGTTAGTTACTCTGGCAGTCCAAGGAATTCGCAACATTCGTCTCAGGAACCACATCTCTGTTGCTTCTAATTTCTTCTTACTTTGTTCATTTACATTCCAAGATTCACTGCCATACAGCAAAACTGGTTCTACATAGCATTTCAGCACTCTCTTTCTTACATTCAGTGATAGTGACTTATTGCACAAGATACTCTTCATTTTCTGAAATGCGGCTTTTGCCTGCCCTATTCTGCTCCTAATCTCTGTTGTACATCTTCCATCTGATGTTATAAATGCCCCTAGGTATCTAAAATTATCCACTTGGTTAAGGATTTTTCCTTCTATTTCTATGTCACATTTTGGTGTCACCATTTTCTTTGATATTACCATTGTTACTGTTTTCTTGATATTCAAGGAGAGTCCTTTCCTTGCACTCTCTGTTACTACAACGTCTAATAATTGCTGTAGGTCTGTTGAATTATCCGCCACCAATACTGTGTCATCTGCATAGCGTATATTATTTATATTATAACCTCCAACTAGTATTCCTGGCATCTCTTTGATCTCTCTCATTATTACTTCGCTATACAGGGAGAAAAGATCTGGTGACAAGACACACCCCTGTCGTACTCCTAGCTTTATCTGTTCGTAACTACCCTCTTTATTTCCCATTTTAATTGCTGCTACTTGGTTCCAGTAAACATTCTTTATTATTCTTAAATCTTTTCCATCAATGTTGATATCTTCCAACATTTTAATCAGTTCATCATGTTTTACTTTATCAAATGCCTTAGTATAATCTATGAAGCACAAATATATGTCTCCTCTGTTTCTCTATTGACCTTTCTATTAGTGTCCGTAATGTATAAATTGCATTGTTTGTGCCCTTTCCTTCCACAAATCCATACTGTTCTTCACTAATTTCCATTTTTATTTTCTTTTTGTTTCTTCTCATTATGATTCTGAGTAGAAGCTTAGTGATATGGTTTATGAGGTTAATTGTACGAAAATCTTCACAATCAATTGCTCCTGGTCTTTTTGGTATAGCTATAAATACAGATTTCAGCATATCACTGGGTAAATATCCACTGCTGTAAATATCATTCAACATTTTGGTTAATATATCTACTCCAAATTCTCCCAACACTTCTAATTCTTCTATTGTGATTTCATCTGGCCCAGCTGTTTTTCCTTTCTTCATACGTTTCATAGCGTCAGCGACTTCTTCTTTCAGAATAGGTGGACCTTCTAAGTTACTATCTTCTATTAATTCTTCCCTTTCTCCGTCATATAATTCTCTTAAATACTCATTCCACCTCTTCATTATAGCATTTCCTCTAATAATATCTTTCCTGTTTTTGATTTCAGACACCCTGTATTTATTCTTATTTTTCTTCCTGTAAGCTCACTGATTTGTCTGTGCATATTTTTTGTATCATTAATGGAATTTAATTCAATTCTTTTGCATTGCTCGTTTAACCAACTTTCTTTAGCCTTCCCACATTTATCTTTTATTTCTGTATTTATCTTAGCGTATTCTTGTTTGTCATTTTTACTCTGTTTTCTTTTGTCCATCAGTTTTAAGATTTCTTCATTCATCCATTTTTTCTTAGCTATTTTGCCTCTCTCCGGTAATACTTCATTGCTAGTTTGATGAATGGAGTCCCTTAACATTTCCCATTGTTCATTTATGTTCTGTATTTTAGCTATCGCATTGTACCTATTTTTCACAGTCACTCTGTATTGTTCTTGCAATTCTTTATCTATTTTCAGAACCTCTTTATTAAGTCTCATGTTCTTAACCATTTTTTTCCCTCTCTTTAATCTTACTTTTATTTGTCCACATAGTGGTACATGATCACTATTACAGTCAGCACCAGGCATTGTCTTTACATTAATTAAAGCATTTCTATATCTTTTATTAATTAGTATGTAGTCAATTTGGTTGCATGTTTTCTTATCAGGGCTTTTCCATGTGTACAGTCGTCTTTTATGGTGTTTAAACCATGTGTTTCCAATTATCATATCATTGATATTTGCCCATTCTATTAGTTTTTCTCCTCTTTCATTTCTTGTACCTAAACCATAATTCCCCACTACATCCTCCATTTTCCCCTTTCCTACTTTTGCATTAAAATCACCAAGTATTATTTTTATTTCTTGTGATCCAATTTGAGCCATCACCATTTCTATTTCGTCGTAAAAGTGTTGTATTTCTTCATCACTACTGCTTGTTGTTGATGCATATGCCTGTATAATATTTATGTCTATTGGTTTGCCTTTGATTTTTACCATAACTACTCTATCTGAAATACACCAGTATCCATTAATTGACGTAGCTGTTTTTTTGTCTAATATTATTCCTACACCTTTTTCATGTGTATCCCCTCCAGAATAAATTATTGTGTGATTGTCAGCTATAATTTTGCCCGATCCCTTCCATCTCATCTCACTAACGCCTAGTATATTCATTTTCATGCTATCCATCTCTCTTAGAACATTGGTCAACTTTCCTAGCTCATTTAATGTCCTAACATTCCATGTTCCTACTCTAAATTTATTTATTTTAGTTATGATTTTGCCATCAGTAGCTGGATGACGGTCTGGTGTCACCTGTGGCTCATGACTGTCCCTACCGGACGAGGATGTCCTAAGACAGCCATTAACGTCGTTCACTAACTCTGATATATGTTTTGCCATGAAGTCTTGGGAAGATAATGTGGTGGTTTCCCCTTGCCTTCCACATTCACATGGTGGTCTTTTTACCTCTGCCTTTGACAGCCATTTCCGACTGTAAGGACAAGTGAGTGCCCTGCTCTGCTCAGCTGCAAAGTTGTCCACTTATTCCGGTGGATACTCGGTCCCCAGAGCTGTGTTAGCCACACCGTGGTGTGTTTCCATTCTCTACCACGGGGGAGGTGCAGTTTTGATTTTCCCTTCCTAAAGTTATGGTCTATGACCAAAACTCTCCAGTACTTTTACAGGACCATCAAATTATGCACCTACAAAATACAACTACCATTTCTCCTGTGGCAACAGGGCCAATTTACATACCTGCGCACGCATCTACCAAATTACGCATCTGTTTACAAACCTACTAAATTACGCACCTGCATGCACACCTACCAAACTACGCACTAGTGCGTTCACCTACCAAATTATGAACCTGCGCGTACACCAAAAAATTATGCGTACACCTACCAAATTATGCACCTGCGTGTGCACCAAGCAAATTATGTACTTGCGCATGAACATACCAAATACGTCCCCAAACATATGCACCTGCGCATGCATTATCAAATTATGTACATATCACATTATGCAACTGCAATCATAATTACCTAATTACGCACACATCACACCCATCCATCCATCATGTGCCATGCCGGTAAGCGTGGGCGGTCATGTTCTGCCATCTCACTCGATCACCAGAGTCGTGGATCAGCTCCGTGTTTCTGTCTCGACCATGCCACAAGGCCAAGCCATCCAGGTACTTGCTTCTAGGTCTTCCCCTTCGTCTGTTCCCCTCGATCTTACCAGTTGTCACCAAATTCTCCAATTCATTTCTTCTCATAACATGCCCAAAAAATTTTGACTGTCTACGTCTAATTTCTCTAATCAATTTACGATCTTCATTTGTTTCTTGAAGGACTTGTTCATTGGTCTTTCTGGCTGTCCATGGTATTCTTTGCATTTTCCTCAGAAACCACATCTCTACAGCCACCAGATGTTTTTCAGCCTGACTGCTCATTGTCCACGCTTCACATCCATATAAAAGTACAGGTTCAATGTAGCATCTCAACACTCTTTTTCTCGTTTCAATTGACATCTTTTTATTGGTCAATATATTATTGGTCTACTTTTGCCATGGCGATTCTTGTTCTAATCTCTTCAAGGCATCTCCCATCAGATGTTATTACTGTTCCGAGATAATTGTACCTTACATTGTGGTATTTCGTCCTTCCTAGTGACGACCATAATCTGTGTCTTTTTACAATTTAATTCTAACCCTAGTTGTTCACTGTGTGTAACAATCGCATCTACTAAATTTTGCAGGTCCTGTTCATTGTCTGCAATCAAGACTGTATCATCTGCATATCTAATGTTATTGATGCATCGTCCCCAATGTTGATTCCTTCCATATCTTCAATATTTCTGAAAATACTTTCACTGTACAGGGAAAACAGATCTGGAGACATTACACATCCCTGTCTCACACCCCTTTTAATAGGCTGATATAGGCTTACTTCATTATCAACTCTTATGGCAGCTTGTTGTTTCCAATATATGTTTTTTACAAGTCTAAGATCTTCTTCCATCAATTTGTAGATCTTCAAGCATCCTTATCATGTTGACATGTCTCACTTTATCAAAAGCCTTTGTGTAGTCAATAAAGCAAAGGTGTAGATCTTTGTTTACTTCTATAGAACGTTCGATTATGTTTCTCAGTATATACACAGCATTTACTGTACCCTTGGCCTTCCACAAACCCACATTGTTCTTCTCCTATTTCAGGTTGTATTTTCCTCCTACCTCTTTGCATGATAATTCTTAACAAAATCTTCGTGATGTGACTCATTATACTAATTGTTCGATGTTGATCACATTCCAAGGTTCCTGATTTCTTTGGGATTGCAATAAATACAGAATTACATAACTCCTGAGGTATATTTCCAGTATCATATATTGTATTAAGCAGACTGGTAACTTTATCTATTCCATATTCTTCTAAAGCATTAATCATTTCTGTTGTGACGCTGTCTGAACCGGGGGTCTTGCCAGATTTCATATGGTTAAGCGCGTTCTAAACCTCCATCTTTAAAATTGCTGGTCCTTCATTATTATTTTGGACATCATACTGTTCGTCTCTGTTATCGTCATTAAGGTTTTTCACATAATCTGACCTTTCATGTAAGATCTGATCTTTTTCTATTATGACTCTTCCATCTTTTGTCTTTAGGCAGCCTGCTGATGTACGTGTTCTTTGATTAGTAAGCTCCTGAATTCTTTTGTGAATTAGTTTCGCATTGTTACTGTTGTGTTGTTTTTCAATTTCTCTGCAATGTTTCTCAAGCCATGTTTCTTTTGCCTCCTTACATAAGGTTCTAACTTTTCTGTGAATTTCTTCATATTTGGCAGGATTATTTTTGTTCTGTCTTCTTGTTTCCATTAGTTGTAAAATTTCTTCAGTCATCCATGTCTTACGGCCCACTTTCTTTACTTTTGGAATAGTTTTTTCTGCTGCGCAACTGATTGAATTCTTCATCGTTTCCCATTGATCATCTACATCTTGAAACAGGATCTCTAGATCAGACAATATATCAAATTTGTTCTTTACATGTTATTTTAAATGTTAAAATTATCTTGTATTTCTTTGTCAGTTTTCAATTTGCACAAGTCATATTTAGGGTTTCCTGCTGTATACTTGACTTTCTGTAACTTTACCCTCGATGTGCCTGTAATTAGTCTGTTATCACTGTAACAGTCTGCATTTGGACACATCACACATATGCACACCGAAATCCGCACCTGCGCGCGCACGCACCGAAATCCGCACCTGCGCGCGCACGCACCGAAATCCGCACCTGCGCGCGCACCCAACGAAATCCGCACCTGCGCGCGCACCCACCGAAATCCGCACCTGCGCGCGCACCCACCGAAATCCGCACCTGCGCGCGCACCCACCGAAATCCGCACCTGCGCGCGCACCCACCGAAATCCGCACCTGCGCGCGCACCCACCGAAATCCGCACCTGCGCGCGCACCCACCGAAATCCGCACCTGCGCGCGCACCCACCGAAATCCGCACCTGCGCGCGCACCCACCGAAATCCGCACCTGCGCGCGCACCCACCGAAATCCGCACCTGCGCGCGCACCCACCGAAATCCGCACCTGCGCGCGCACCCACCGAAATCCGCACCTGCGCGCGCACCCACCGAAATCCGCACCTGCGCGCGCACCCACCGAAATCCGCACCTGCGCGCGCACCCACCGAAATCCGCACCTGCGCGCGCACCCACCGAAATCCGCACCTGCGCGCGCACCCACCGAAATCCGCACCTGCGCGCGCACCCACCGAAATCCGCACCTGCGCGCGCACCCACCGAAATCCGCACCTGCGCGCGCACCCACCGAAATCCGCACCTGCGCGCGCACCCACCGAAATCCGCACCTGCGCGCGCACCCACCGAAATCCGCACCTGCGCGCGCACCCACCGAAATCCGCACCTGCGCGCGCACCCACCGAAATCCGCACCTGCGCGCGCACCCACCGAAATCCGCACCTGCGCGCGCACCCACCGAAATCCGCACCTGCGCGCGCACCCACCGAAATCCGCACCTGCGCGCGCACCCACCGAAATCCGCACCTGCGCGCGCACCCACCGAAATCCGCACCTGCGCGCGCACCCACCGAAATCCGCACCTGCGCGCGCACCCACCGAAATCCGCACCTGCGCGCGCACCCACCGAAATCCGCACCTGCGCGCGCACCCACCGAAATCCGCACCTGCGCGCGCACCCACCGAAATCCGCACCTGCGCGCGCACCCACCGAAATCCGCACCTGCGCGCGCACCCACCGAAATCCGCACCTGCGCGCGCACCCACCGAAATCCGCACCTGCGCGCGCACCCACCGAAATCCGCACCTGCGCGCGCACCCACCGAAATCCGCACCTGCGCGCGCACCCACCGAAATCCGCACCTGCGCGCGCACCCACCGAAATCCGCACCTGCGCGCGCACCCACCGAAATCCGCACCTGCGCGCGCACCCACCGAAATCCGCACCTGCGCGCGCACCCACCGAATTCCGCACCTGCGCGCGCACCCACCGAAATCCGCACCTGCGCGCGCACCCACCGAATATTTTCTTTATATAACTTTATTTGCTTTTTTTTATTTTACCCGCAAATTTCTCCCGAAATTTCGCTCGTAAGTTTATTTCTCCTTAACGTACTCCAAATATTTTCTCCCACATTTTAGATGTTTTTTATTATTACCTTTGTATATTTTGCATTTTTTTTCCTTTTCCTTTTTTAAATATAATGTCATAGTCAGGGTTTGATCCATCGTCCTGTTGGCTTAATGTTTCCAGAGTCCAGTTCACTATTGATTGAGAAATCCTGATGTTCAACAACACCTGCTCAATGAATAATTATAAACACATTTCTCCATATTTACGATAAAACTAATCGAACCTGCACAACATATAAGTACTTTTAGAAGACTTCCACATGAGAATCAAATCAACAGTCTGCAGAGTTTCTAAGACAGAATTAAACAATTTTATTTTTATACTATTATTAAACTAACATGTAGCCCCTTTGTTCTTTGTCTGGTGTCTGAGTAATCCTCAGTAACGCCTGGCAGTAAATGTTGAAAACTTGAAGTTGTAAATAAAATAAATTGTTGTCCGACAACTATTTTAATAGTTCTGAATTCCTCAAGTTCCCCTTCATATCTGATGGTAGGATCTTGCTCACAATACCATATTAAGAATGATATAATTAGATATTGAAAATGTGCTTGTGGCTTATGGGTTATGAAGGCACTGCACAATCCCGACATGCTGTTCGAATTCAGCCGCAGGTGATTTGGAAGTATTGTATAAGAAAGTAATGAGGAGAAAAACAACACTGAACGTAAATGTGCTTAGAACATTACACGCGGCCAATAAATGCTGGGATTGACAACGACGCTCTATGACGGACATCAATCAATCAATCAATCATGTGCCATGCCGGAAAGCGAGGGCGGTCATGACTCGCCATTTCACTCGATCACCAGTGTCGTGGATCAGCTCAGTTTTCCTGTCTCGTCCATGCCATGTGGCCAAGCCATCCAGGTATTTTCCTCTCGGTCTTCCTCTTGGTCTGTTCCCCTCGATCTTGCCAGTTGTCACTAAGTTCTCCAATCCATTTCTTCTCATAACATGTCCAAAAAATTATGACTGTCTACGTCTAATTTCTCTAATCAGTTTACGATCTTCATTTGTCTCCTATAGTACTTGGTCATTGGTTTTTCTGTCTTTCCATGGTATTCTTTGCATTTTCCTCAGAAACCACATTTCTGCAGCCATCAGATGCTTTTCAGCTTGACTGCTCATACGGACATACAAAACACTTATTCAGAATTTCCTGCCGATATTGCACCAGCAAATAAGTTACAGTTATTATTTGTTCAGAACATGCATCTTTCCTGTGGCAACATATGGATGCGAGTCGTGGACCATCTTTCCTGTGGCAGCATACGAATGCGATACGAGGACTATCTTTATTACAGCAACACACATATGTGAGTCGTGGAGCATCTTTCCTGCGTCAGCAAATGAATAGAGGTCGTGGCCCATCTTTCCTGTGGCAACTTACCAATGTGAGTCATGGACCATCTTTACTGTGGCAACATACGAATTCGAGTTGTGGACTATTTTTCCTGTGGCAACATACGAATGTGTTTCATGGACCATCTTTCCTCTGGAAACATACGAATGTGAGTCGTGGACCATCTTTCCTGTGGCATCATATAAATGTGAGTCGTGGACAATTTTTTCTGTGGCAACAGGACCAATTTACATAGCTTCGCCGCATTTACCAAATTACGCATCTGTGTACAGACCTACTAAATTATGCACCTGCATGCACACCTACCAAATTACGCAATAGCGCGTTCACCTACCAAACTATGAACCTGTGCTTACACCAATTATAACATGCACCGTCACATACACCTACCAAATTATGCACCTCCGTGCGCACCAAACAAATTACACACTTGCGCACGAACATACCAAGTTACTCCCAACCATATTATGCACCTGCGCATGCACTACCAAATTATACACCTACACAATTATGCAACTGCAATTATAACTACCAAATTGCTCACCCATCAAATTATCATCATCATCAAGTGCCGTGCCAGCTGGCGTAGGCGTTCATGGCTCTCCACAGATCTCGGTCTTTGGTTTTCTGGATCAACTCTGCTGCTGATATTCCTCCATACCACCGTCTCAATCCATTCAGCATCATTTCTCTTGGTCTGCCTCTGCCTCTCTTCCCCTCGATCTTTCCAGTTGTTACGATGTTCTCCAATGCCTCTCTTCTCATCACGTGACCGAAGAAATATGTTTGTCTCTGTCTTATTGTTGTATATAATGTTCTAGTTTCATTAGCCTGTTTCAGGCAGTCATCGTTAGTTACTCTGGCAGTCCAAGGAATTCGCAACATTCGTCTCAGGAACCACATCTCTGTTGCTTCTAATTTCTTCTTACTTTGTTCATTTACATTCCAAGATTCACTGCCATACAGCAAAACTGGTTCTACATAGCATTTCAGCACTCTCTTTCTTACATTCAGTGATAGTGACTTATTGCACAAGATACTCTTCATTTTCTGAAATGCGGCTGTTGCCTGTCCTATTCTGCTCCTAATCTCTGTTGTACATCTTCCATCTGATGTTATAAATGCCCCTAGGTATCTAAAATTATCCACTTGGTTAAGGATTTTTCCTTCTATTTCTATGTCACATTTTGGTGTCACCATTTTCTTTGATATTACCATTGTTACTGTTTTCTTGATATTCAAGGCGAGTCCTTTCCTTGCACTCTCTGTTACTACAACGTCTAATAATTGCTGGAGGTCTGTTGAATTATCCGCCACCAATACTGTGTCATCTGCATAGCGTATATTATTTATATTATAACCTCCAACTAGTATTCCTGGCATCTCTTTGATCTCTCTCATTATTACTTCACTATACAGGGAGAAAAGATCTGGTGACAAGACACACCCCTGTCGTACTCCTAGCTTTATCTGTTCGTAACTACCCTCTTTATTTCCCATTTTAATTGCTGCTACATGGTTCCAGTAAACATTCTTTATTATTCTTAAATCTTTTCTATCAATGTTGATATCTTCCAACATTTTAATCAGTTCATCATGTTTTACTTTATCAAATGCCTTAGTATAATCTATGAAGCACAAATATATGTCTCCCTGTTTCTCTATTGACCTTTCTATTAGTGTCCGTAATGTATAAATTGCATTGTTTGTGCCCTTTCCTTCCACAAATCCATACTGTTCTTCACTAATTTCCATTTTTATTTTCTTTTTGTTTCTTCTCATTATGATTCTGAGTAGAAGCTTAGTGATATGGTTTATGAGGTTAATTGTACGAAAATCTTCACAATCAATTGCTCCTGGTCTTTTTGGTATAGCTATAAATACAGATTTCAGCATATCACTGGGTAAATATCCACTACTGTAAATATCATTCAACATTTTGGTTAATATATCTACTCCAAATTCTCCCAACACTTCTAACTCTTCTATTGTGATTTCATCTGGCCCAGCTGTTTTTCCTTTCTTCATACGTTTCATAGCGTCAGCGACGTCTTCTTTCAGAATAGGTGGACCTTCTAAGTTACTATCTTCTGTTAATTCTTCCCTTTCTCCGTCATATAATTCTCTTATATACTCATTCCACCTCTTCATTATAGCTCCTTCCTCTAATAATATCTTTCCTGTTTTTGATTTCAGACACCCTGTATTTATTCTTATTTTTCTTCCTGTAAGCTCACTGATTTGTCTGTGCATATTTTTTGTATCATTAATGGAATTTAATTCAATTCTTTTGCATTGCTCGTTTAACCAACTTTCTTTAGCCTTCCCACATTTATCTTTTATTTCTGTATTTATCTTAGCGTATTCTTGTTTGTCATTTTTACTCTGTTTTCTTTTGTCCATCAGTTTTAAGATTTCTTCATTCATCCATTTTTTCTTAGCTATTTTGCCTCTCTCTGGTAATACTTCTTTGCTAGTTTGATGAATGGAGTCCCTTAACATTTCCCATTGTTCATTTATGTTCTGTATTTTAGCTATCGCATTGTACCTATTTTTCACAGTCACTCTGTATTGTTCTTGCAGTTCTTTATCTATTTTCAGAACCTCTTTATTAAGTCTCATGTTCTTAACCATTTTTTCCCCTCTCTTTAATCTTACTTTTATTTGTCCACATAGTGGTACATGATCACTATTACAGTCAGCACCAGGCATTGTCTTTACATTAATTAAAACATTTCTATATCTTTTATTAATTAGTATGTAGTCAATTTGGTTGCATGTTTTCTTATCAGGGCTTTTCCATGTGTACAGTCGTCTTTTATGGTGTTTAAACCATGTGTTTCCAATTATCATATCATTGATATTTGCCCATTCTATTAGTTTTTCTCCTCTTTCATTTCTTGTACCTAAACCATAATTCCCCACTACATCCTCCATTTTCCCCTTTCCTACTTTTGCATTAAAATCACCAAGTATTATTTTTATTTCTTGTGATCCAATTTGAGCCATCACCATTTCTATTTCGTCGTAAAAGTGTTGTATTTCTTCATCACTACTGCTTGTTGTTGATGCATATGCCTGTATAATATTTATGTCTATTGGTTTGCCTTTGATTTTTACCATAACTACTCTATCTGAAATACACCAGTATCCATTAATTGACTTAGCTGTTTTTTTGTCTAATATTATTCCTACACCTTTTTCATGTGTATCCCCTCCAGAATAAATTATTGTGTGATTGTCAGCTATAATTTTGCCCGATCCCTTCCATCTCATCTCACTAACGCCTAGTATATTCATTTTCATGCTATCCATCTCTCTTAGAACATTGGTCAACTTTCCTAGCTCATTTAATGTCCTAACATTCCATGTTCCTACTCTAAATTATTTATTTTAGTTATGATTTTGCCATCAGTAGCTGGATGACGGTCTGGTGTCACCTGTGGCTCATGACTGTCCCTACCGGACGAGGATGTCCTAAGACAGCCATTAACGTCGTTCACTAACTCTGATATATGTTTTGCCATGAAGTCTTGGGAAGATAATGTGGTGGTTTCCCCTTGCCTTCCACATTCACATGGTGGTCTTTTTACCTCTGCCTTTGACAGCCATTTCCGACTGTAAGGACAAGTGAGTGCCCTGCTCTGCTCAGCTGCAAAGTTGTCCACTTATTCCGGTGGATACTCGGTCCCCAGAGCTGTGTTAGCCACACCGTGGTGTGTTTCCATCCTCTACCACGGGGGAGGTGCAGTTGGGATTTTCCCTTCCTAAAGTTATGGTCTATGACCAAAACTCTCCAGTACTTTTAGAGGACCATCAAATTATGCACCTACAAAATACAACTACCATTTCTCCTGTGGCAACAGGGCCAATTTACATACCTGCGCACGCATCTACCAAATTACGCATCTGTTTACAAACCTACTAAATTACGCACCTGCATGCACACCTACCAAACTACGCACTAGTGCGTTCACCTACCAAATTATGAACCTGCGCGTACACCAAACAAATTATGCGTACACCTACCAAATTATGCACCTGCGTGTGCACCAAGCAAATTATGTACTTGCGCATGAACATACCAAATACGTCCCCAAACATATGCACCTGCGCATGCATTATCAAATTATGTACATATCACATTATGCAACTGCAATCATAATTACCCAATTACGCACACATCACACCCATCCATCCATCATGTGCCATGCCGGTAGCGTGGGCGGTCATGTTCTGCCATCTCACTCGATCACCAGAGTCAGTGGATCAGCTCCGTGTTTCTGTCTCGACCATGCCACAAGGCCAAGCCATCCAGGTACTTGCTTCTAGGTCTTCCCCTTGGTCTGTTCCCCTCGATCTTACCAGTTGTCACCAAATTCTCCAATTCATTTCTTCTCATAACATGCCCAAAAAATTTTGACTGTCTACGTCTAATTTCTCTAATCAATTTACGATCTTCATTTGTTTCTTGAAGGACTTGTTCATTGGTCTTTCTGGCTGTCCATGGTATTCTTTGCATTTTCCTCAGAAACCACATCTCTACAGCCACCAGATGTTTTTCAGCCTGACTGCTCATTGTCCACGCTTCACATCCATATAAAAGTACAGGTTCAATGTAGCATCTCAACACTCTTTTTCTCGTTTCAATTGACATCTTTTTATTGGTCAATATGTTTTTCATCTTGCTAAAGGCTACTTTTGCCATGGCGATTCTTGTTCTAATCTCTTCAAGGCATCTCCCATCAGATGTTATTACTGTTCCGAGATAATTGTACCTTACATTGTGGTATTTCGTCCTTCCTAGTGACGACCATAATCTGTGTCTTTTTACAATTTAATTCTAACCCTAGTTGTTCACTGTGTGTAACAATCGCATCTACTAAATTTTGCAGGTCCTGTTCATTGTCTGCAATCAAGACTGTATCATCTGCATATCTAATGTTATTGATGCATCGTCCCCCAATGTTGATTCCTTCCATATCTTCAATATTTCTGAAAATACTTTCACTGTACAGGGAAAACAGATCTGGAGACATTACACATCCCTGTCTCACACCCCTTTTAATAGGCTGATATAGGCTTACTTCATTATCAACTCTTATGGCAGCTTGTTGTTTCCAATATATGTTTTTTACAAGTCTGAGATCTTCTTCCATCAATTTGTAGATCTTCAAGCATCCTTATCATGTTGACATGTCTCACTTTATCAAAAGCCTTTGTCAATAAAGCAAAGGTGTAGATCTTTGTTTACTTCTATAGAACGTTCGATTATGTTTCTCAGTATATACACAGCATTTACTGTACCCTTGCCTTCCACAAACCCACATTGTTCTTCTCCTATTTCAGGTTGTATTTTCCTCCTACCTCTTTGCATGATAATTCTTAGCAAAATCTTCGTGATGTGACTCATTATACTAATTGTTCGATGTTGATCACATTCCAAGGTTCCTGATTTCTTTGGGATTGCAATAAATACAGAATTACATAACTCCTGAGGTATATTTCCAGTATCATATATTGTATTAAGCAGACTGGTAACTTTATCTATTCCATATTCTTCTAAAGCATTAATCATTTCTATTGTGACGCTGTCTGAACCGGGGGTCTTGCCAGATTTCATATGGTTAAGCGCATTCTGAACCTCCATCTTTAAAATTGCTGGTCCTTCATTATTATTTTGGACATCATACTGTTCGTCTCTGTTATCGTCATTAAGGTTTTTCACATAATCTGACCATTCATGTAAGATCTGATCTTTTTCTATTATGACTCTTCCATCTTTTGTCTTTAGGCAGCCTGCTGACGTACGTGTTCTTTGATTAGTAAGCTCCTGAATTCTTTTGTGCATTAGTTTCGCATTGTTACTGTTGTGTTGTTTTTCAATTTCTCTGCAATTTTTCTCAAGCCATGTTTCTTTTGCCTCCTTATAGTTTACTTGTGAATTTCTTCATATTTGGCAGGATTATTTTTGTTCTGTCTTCTTGTTTCCATTAGTTGTAAAATTTCTTCAGTCATCCATGTCTTACGGCCCACTTTCTTTACTTTTGGAATAGTTTTTTCTGCTGCGCAACTGATTGAATTCTTCATCGTTTCCCATTGATCATCTACATCTTGAAACAGGATCTCTAGATCAGACAATATATCAAATTTGTTCTTTACTTCTATGTTAAAATTATCTTGTATTTCTTTGTCAGTTTTCAATTTGCACAAGTCATATTTAGGGTTTCCTGCTGTATACTTGACTTTCTGTAACTTTACCCTCGATGTGCCTGTAATTAGTCTGTTATCACTGTAACAGTCTGCATTTGGACACATCACACATATGCACCGATAACGGCACCTGCGCGCGCACACACACGGAAATCCGCACCTACGCGCACACCCACGGAAATCCGCACCTGCGCGCGCACCCACCGAAATACGCACCTGCGCGCGCACCCACGGAAATCCGCACCTGCGCGCGCACCCACCGAAATCCGCACCTGCGCGCGCACCCACCGAAATCCGCACCTGCGCGCGCACCCACCGAAATCCGCACCTGCGCGCGCACCCACCGAAATCCGCACCTGCGCGCGCACCCACCGAAATCCGCACCTGCGCGCGCACCCACCGAAATCCGCACCTGCGCGCGCACCCACCGAAATCCGCACCTGCGCGCGCACCCACCGAAATCCGCACCTGCGCGCGCACCCACCGAAATCCGCACCTGCGCGCGCACCCACCGAAATCCGCACCTGCGCGCGCACCCACCGAAATCCGCACCTGCGCGCGCACCCACCGAAATCTGCACCCACCGAAATCCGCACCTGCGCGCGCACCCACCGAAATCCGCACCTGCGCGCGCACCCACGGAAATCCGCACCTGCGCGCGCACCCACCGAAATCCGCACCTGCGCGCGCACCCACCGAAATCCGCACCTGCGCGCGCACCCACCGAAATCCGCACCTGCGCTCGCACCCACCGAAATCCGCACCTGCGCGCGCACCCACCGAAATCCGCACCTGCGCGCGCACCCACCGAAATCCGCACCTGCGCGCGCACCCACCGAAACCCGCACCTGCGCGCGCACCCACCGAAATCCGCACCTGCGCGCGCACCCACCGAAATCCGCACCCACCGAAATCCGCACCTGCGCGCGCACCCACCGAAATCCGCACCCACCGAAATCCGCACCTGCGCGCGCACCCACCAAAATCCGCACCCACCGAAATCCGCACCTGCGCGCGCACCCACCGAAATCCGCACCTGCGCGCGCACCCACCGAAATCCGCACCTGCGCGCGCACCCACCGAAATCCGCACCTGCGCGCGCACCCACCGAAATCCGCACCCACCGAAATCCGCACCTGCGCGCGCACCCACCGAAATCCGCACCCACCGAACTCCGCACCTGCGCGCGCACCCACCGAAATCCGCACCTGCGCGCGCACCCACCGAAATCCGCACTTGCGCGCGCACCCACCGAAATCCGTACCTGCGCGCGCACCCACCGAAATCCGTCACCTGCGCGCGCACCCACCGAAATCCGTACCTGCGCGCGCACCCACCGAAATCCGCACCTGCGCGCGCACCCACCGAAATCCGCACCTGCGCGCGCACCCACCGAAATCCGCACCTGCGCGCGCACCCACCGAAATCCGCACCTGCGCGCGCACCCACCGAAATCCGCACCCACCGAAATCCGCACCTGCGCGCGCACCCACCGAAATCCGCACCTGCGCGCGCACCCACCGAAATCCGCACCTGCGCGCGCACCCACCGAAATCCGCACCTGCGCGCGCACCCACCGAAATCCGCACCTGCGCGCGCACCCACCGAAATCCGTACCTGCGCGCGCACCCACCGAAATCCGCACCTGCGCGCGCACCCACCGAAATCCGCACCTGCGCGCGCACCCACCGAAATCCGCACCTGCGCGCGCACCCACCGAAATCCGCACCTGCGCGCGCACCCACCGAAATCCGCACCTGCGCGCGCACCCACCGAAATCCGCACCTGCGCGCGCACCCACCGAATATTTTCTTTATAAAACTTTATTTGCTTTTTTTTATTTTACCCGCAAATGTCTCCCGAAATTTCGCTCGTAAGTTTATTTCTCCTTAACGTACTCCAAATATTTTCTCCCACATTTTAGATGTTTTTTATTATTACCTTTGTATATTTTGCATTTTTTTTCCTTTTCCTTTTTTAAATATAATGTCATAGTCAGGGTTTGATCCATCGTCCTGTTGGCTTAATGTTTCCAGAGTCCAGTTCACTATTGATTGAGCAATCCTGATGTTCAACAACACCTGCTCAATGAATAATTATAAACACATTTCTCCATATTTACGATAAAACTAATCGAACCTGCACAACATATAAGTACTTTTAGAAGACTTCCACATGAGAATCAAATCAACAGTCTGCAGAGTTTCTAAGACAGAATTAAACAATTTTATTTTTATACTATTATTAAACTAACATGTAGCCCCTTTGTTCTTTGTCTGGTGTCTGAGTAATCCTCAGTAACGCCTGGCAGTAAATGTTGAAAACTTGAAGTTGTAAATAAAATAAATTGTTGTCCGACAACTATTTGAATAGTTCTGAATTCCTCAAGTTCCCCTTCATATCTGATGGTAGGATCTTGCTCACAATACCATATTAAGAATGATATAATTAGATATTGAAAATGTGCTTGTGGCTTATGGGTTATGAAGGCACTGCACAATCCCGACATGCTGTTCGAATTCAGCCGCAGGTGATTTGGAAGTATTGTATAAGAAAGTAATGAGGAGAAAAACAACACTGAACGTAAATGTGCTTAGAACATTACACGCGGCCAATAAATGCTGGGATTGACAACGACGCTCTATGACGGACATCAATCAATCAATCAATCATGTGCCATGCCGGAAAGCGAGGGCGGTCATGACTCGCCATTTCACTCGATCACCAGTGTCGTGGATCAGCTCAGTTTTCCTGTCTCGTCCATGCCATGTGGCCAAGCCATCCAGGTATTTTCCTCTCGGTCTTCCTCTTGGTCTGTTCCCCTCGATCTTGCCAGTTGTCACTAAGTTCTCCAATCCATTTCTTCTCATAACATGTCCAAAAAATTATGACTGTCTACGTCTAATTTCTCTAATCAGTTTACGATCTTCATTTGTCTCCTATAGTACTTGGTCATTGGTTTTTCTGTCTTTCCATGGTATTCTTTGCATTTTCCTCAGAAACCACATTTCTGCAGCCATCAGATGCTTTTCAGCTTGACTGCTCATACGGACATACAAAACACTTATTCAGAATTTCCTGCCGATATTGCACCAGCAAATAAGTTACAGTTATTATTTGTTCAGAACATGCATCTTTCCTGTGGCAACATATGGATGCGAGTCGTGGACCATCTTTCCTGTGGCAGCATACGAATGCGATACGAGGACTATCTTTATTACAGCAACACACATATGTGAGTCGTGGAGCATCTTTCCTGCGTCAGCAAATGAATAGAGGTCGTGGCCCATCTTTCATGTGGCAACTTACCAATGTGAGTCATGGACCATCTTTACTGTGGCAACATACGAATTCGAGTTGTGGACTATTTTTCCTGTGGCAACATACGAATGTGTTTCATGGACCATCTTTCCTCTGGAAACATACGAATGTGAGTCGTGGACCATCTTTCCTGTGGCATCATATAAATGTGAGTCGTGGACAATTTTTTCTGTGGCAACAGGACCAATTTACATAGCTTCGCCGCATTTACCAAATTACGCATCTGTGTACAGACCTACTAAATTATGCACCTGCATGCACACCTACCAAATTACGCACTAGCGCGTTCACCTACCAAACTATGAACCTGTGCTTACACCAATTATAACATGCACCGTCACATACACCTACCAAATTATGCACCTCCGTGCGCACCAAACAAATTACACACTTGCGCACGAACATACCAAGTTACTCCCAACCATATTATGCACCTGCGCATGCACTACCAAATTATACACCTACACAATTATGCAACTGCAATTATAACTACCAAATTGCTCACCCATCAAATTATCATCATCATCAAGTGCCGTGCCAGCTGGCGTAGGCGTTCATGGCTCTCCACAGATCTCGGTCTTTGGTTTTCTGGATCAACTCTGCTGCTGATATTCCTCCATACCACCGTCTCAATCCATCCAGCATCATTTCTCTTGGTCTGCCTCTGCCTCTCTTCCCCTCGATCTTTCCAGTTGTTACGATGTTCTCCAATGCCTCTCTTCTCATCACGTGACCGAAGAAAGATGTTTGTCTCTGTCTTATTGTTGTATATAATGTTCTAGTTTCATTAGCCTGTTTCAGGCAGTCATCGTTAGTTACTCTGGCAGTCCAAGGAATTCGCAACATTCGTCTCAGGAACCACATCTCTGTTGCTTCTAATTTCTTCTTACTTTGTTCATTTACATTCCAAGATTCACTGCCATACAGCAAAACTGGTTCTACATAGCATTTCAGCACTCTCTTTCTTACATTCAGTGATAGTGACTTATTGCACAAGATACTCTTCATTTTCTGAAATGCGGCTTTTGCCTGTCCTATTCTGCTCCTAATCTCTGTTGTACATCTTCCATCTGATGTTATAAATGCCCCTAGGTATCTAAAGTTATCCACTTGGTTAAGGATTTTTCCTTCTATTTCTATGTCACATTTTGGTGTCACCATTTTCTTTGATATTACCATTGTTACTGTTTTCTTGATATTCAAGGCGAGTCCTTTCCTTGCACTCTCTGTTACTACAACGTCTAATAATTGCTGGAGGTCTGTTGAATTATCCGCCACCAATACTGTGTCATCTGCATAGCGTATATTATTTATATTATAACCTCCAACTAGTATTCCTGGCATCTCTTTGATCTCTCTCATTATTACTTCACTATACAGGGAGAAAAGATCTGGTGACAAGACACACCCCTGTCGTACTCCTAGCTTTATCTGTTCGTAACTACCCTCTTTATTTCCCATTTTAATTGCTGCTACTTGGTTCCAGTAAACATTCTTTATTATTCTTAAATCTTTTCCTATCAATGTTGATATCTTCCAACATTTTAATCAGTTCATCATGTTTTACTTTATCAAATGCCTTAGTATAATCTATGAAGCACAAATATATGTCTCCCTGTTTCTCTATTGACCTTTCTATTAGTGTCCGTAATGTATAAATTGCATTGTTTGTGCCCTTTCCTTCCACAAATCCATACTGTTCTTCACTAATTTCCATTTTTATTTTCTTTTTGTTTCTTCTCATTATGATTCTGAGTAGAAGCTTAGTGATATGGTTTATGAGGTTAATTGTACGAAAATCTTCACAATCAATTGCTCCTGGTCTTTTTGGTATAGCTATAAATACAGATTTCAGCATATCACTGGGTAAATATCCACTACTGTAAATATCATTCAACATTTTGGTTAATATATCTACTCCAAATTCTCCCAACACTTCTAACTCTTCTATTGTGATTTCATCTGGCCCAGCTGTTTTTCCTTTCTTCATACGTTTCATAGCGTCAGCGACTTCTTCTTTCAGAATAGGTGGACCTTCTAAGTTACTATCTTCTGTTAATTCTTCCCTTTCTCCGTCATATAATTCTCTTATATACTCATTCCACCTCTTCATTATAGCTCCTTCCTCTAATAATATCTTTCCTGTTTTTGATTTCAGACACCCTGTATTTATTCTTATTTTTCTTCCTGTAAGCTCACTGATTTGTCTGTGCATATTTTTTGTATCATTAATGGAATTTAATTCAATTCTTTTGCATTGCTCGTTTAACCAACTTTCTTTAGCCTTCCCACATTTATCTTTTATTTCTGTATTTATCTTAGCGTATTCTTGTTTGTCATTTTTACTCTGTTTTCTTTTGTCCATCAGTTTTAAGATTTCTTCATTCATCCATTTTTTCTTAGCTATTTTGCCTCTCTCTGGTAATACTTCTTTGCTAGTTTGATGAATAGAGTCCCTTAACATTTCCCATTGTTCATTTATGTTCTGTATTTTAGCTATCGCATTGTACCTATTTTTCACAGTCACTCTGTATTGTTCTTGCAGTTCTTTATCTATTTTCAGAACCTCTTTATTAAGTCTCATGTTCTTAACCATTTTTCCCCTCTCTTTAATCTTACTTTTATTTGTCCACATAGTGGTACATGATCACTATTACAGTCAGCACCAGGCATTGTCTTTACATTAATTAAAGCATTTCTATATCTTTTATTAATTAGTATGTAGTCAATTTGGTTGCATGTTTTCTTATCAGGGCTTTTCCATGTGTACAGTCGTCTTTTATGGTGTTTAAACCATGTGTTTCCAATTATCATATCATTGATATTTGCCCATTCTATTAGTTTTTCTCCTCATTCATTTCTTGTACCTAAACCATAATTCCCCACTACATCCTCCATTTTCCCCTTTCCTACTTTTGCATTAAAATCACCAAGTATTATTTTTATTTCTTGTGATCCAATTTGAGCCATCACCATTTCTATTTCGTCGTAAAAGTGTTGTATTTCTTCATCACTACTGCTTGTTGTTGATGCATATGCCTGTATAATATTTATGTCTATTGGTTTGCCTTTGATTTTTACCATAACTACTCTATCTGAAATACACCAGTATCCATTAATTGACTTAGCTGTTTTTTCGTCTAATATTATTCCTACACCTTTTTCATGTGTATCCCCTCCAGAATAAATTATTGTGTGATTGTCAGCTATAATTTTGCCCGATCCCTTCCATCTCATCTCACTAACGCCTAGTATATTCATTTTCATGCTATCCATCTCTCTTAGAACATTGGTCAACTTTCCTAGCTCATTTAATGTCCTAACATTCCATGTTCCTACTCTAAATTTATTTATTTTAGTTATGATTTTGCCATCAGTAGCTGGATGACGGTCTGGTGTCACCTGTGGCTCATGACTGTCCCTACCGGACGAGGATGTCCTAAGACAGCCATTAACGTCGTTCACTAACTCTGATATATGTTTTGCCATGAAGTCTTGGGAAGATAATGTGGTGGTTTCCCCTTGCCTTCCACATTCACATGGTGGTCTTTTTACCTCTGCCTTTGACAGCCATTTCCGACTGTAAGGACAAGTGAGTGCCCTGCTCTGCTCAGCTGCAAAGTTGTCCACTTATTCCGGTGGATACTCGGTCCCCAGAGCTGTGTTAGCCACACCGTGGTGTGTTTCCATCCTCTACCACGGGGGAGGTGCAGTTGGGATTTTCCCTTCCTAAAGTTATGGTCTATGACCAAAACTCTCCAGTACTTTTAGAGGACCATCAAATTATGCACCTACAAAATACAACTACCATTTCTCCTGTGGCAACAGGGCCAATTTACATACCTGCGCACGCATCTACCAAATTACGCATCTGTTTACAAACCTACTAAATTACGCACCTGCATGCACACCTACCAAACTACGCACTAGTGCGTTCACCTACCAAATTATGAACCTGCGCGTACACCAAACAAATTATGCGTACACCTACCAAATTATGCACCTGCGTGTGCACCAAGCAAATTATGTACTTGCGCATGAACATACCAAATACGTCCCCAAACATATGCACCTGCGCATGCATTATCAAATTATGTACATATCACATTATGCAACTGCAATCATAATTACCCAATTACGCACACATCACACCCATCCATCCATCATGTGCCATGCCAGTAAGCGTGGGCGGTCATGTTCTGCCATCTCACTCGATCACCAGAGTCGTGGATCAGCTCCGTGTTTCTGTCTCGACCATGCCACAAGGCCAAGCCATCCAGGTACTTGCTTCTAGGTCTTCCCCTTGGTCTGTTCCCCTCGATCTTACCAGTTGTCACCAAATTCTCCAATTCATTTCTTCTCATAACATGCCCAAAAAATTTTGACTGTCTACGTCTAATTTCTCTAATCAATTTACGATCTTCATTTGTTTCTTGAAAGACTTGTTCATTGGTCTTTCTGGCTGTCCATGGTATTCTTTGCATTTTCCTCAGAAACCACATCTCTACAGTTATCAGATGTTTTTCAGCCTGACTGCTCATTGTCCACGCTTCACATCCATATAAAAGTACAGGTTCAATGTAGCATCTCAACACTCTTTTTCTCGTTTCAATTGACATCTTTTTATTGGTCAATATGTTTTTCATCTTGCTAAAGGCTACTTTTGCCATGGCGATTCTTGTTCTAATCTCTTCAAGGCATCTCCCATCAGATGTTATTACTGTTCCGAGATAATTGTACCTTACATTGTGGTATTTCGTCCTTCCTAGTGACGACCATAATCTGTGTATTTTTACAATTTAATTCTAACCCTAGTTGTTCACTGTGTGTAACAATCGCATCTACTAAATTTTGCAGGTCCTGTTCATTGTCTGCAATCAAGACTGTATCATCTGCATATCTAATGTTATTGATGCATCGTCCCCCAATGTTGATTACTTCCATATCTTCAATATTTCTGAAAATACTTTCACTGTACAGGGAAAACAGATCTGGAGACATTACACATCCCTGTCTCACACCCCTTTTAATAGGCTGATATAGGCTTACTTCATTATCAACTCTTATGGCAGCTTGTTGTTTCCAATATATGTTTTTTACAAGTCTGAGATCTTCTTCCATTAATTTGTAGATCTTCAAGCATCCTTATCATGTTGACATGTCTCACTTTATCAAAAGCCTTTGTGTAGTCAATAAAGCAAAGGTGTAGATCTATGTTTACTTCTATAGAACGTTCGATTATGTTTCTCAGTATATACACAGCATTTACTGTACCCTTGCCTTCCACAAACCCACATTGTTCTTCTCCTATTTCAGGTTGTATTTTCCTCCTACCTCTTTGCATGATAATTCTTAGCAAAATCTTCGTGATGTGACTCATTATACTAATTGTTCGATGTTGATCACATTCCAAGGTTCCTGATTTCTTTGGGATTGCAATAAATACAGAATTACATAACTCCTGAGGTATATTTCCAGTATCATATATTGTATTAAGCAGACTGGTAACTTTATCTATTCCATATTCTTCTAAAGCATTAATCATTTCTATTGTGACGCTGTCTGAACCGGGGGTCTTGCCAGATTTCATATGGTTAAGCGCATTCTGAACCTCCATCTTTAAAATTGCTGGTCCTTCATTATTATTTTGGACATCATACTGTTCGTCTCTGTTATCGTCATTAAGGTTTTTCACATAATCTGACCATTCATGTAAGATCTGATCTTTTTCTATTATGACTCTTCCATCTTTTGTCTTTAGGCAGCCTGCTGACGTACGTGTTCTTTGATTAGTAAGCTCCTGAATTCTTTTGTGCATTAGTTTCGCATTGTTACTGTTGTGTTGTTTTTCAATTTCTCTGCAATTTTTCTCAAGCCATGTTTCTTTTGCCTCCTTTTCTGTGAATTTCTTCATATTTGGCAGGATTATTTTTGTTCTGTCTTCTTGTTTCCATTAGTTGTAAAATTTCTTCAGTCATCCATGTCTTACGGCCCACTTTCTTTACTTTTGGAATAGTTTTTTCTGCTGCGCAACTGATTGAATTCTTCATCGTTTCCCATTGATCATCTACATCTTGAAACAGGATCTCTAGATCAGACAATATATCAAATTTGTTCTTTACTTCTATGTTAAAATTATCTTGTATTTCTTTGTCAGTTTTCAATTTGCACAAGTCATATTTAGGGTTTCCTGCTGTATACTTGACTTTCTGTAACTTTACCCTCGATGTGCCTGTAATTAGTCTGTTATCACTGTAACAGTCTGCATTTGGACACATCACACATATGCACACGGAAATCCGCACCTGCGCGCGCACCCACCGAAATCCGCACCTGCGCGCGCACCCACCGAAATCCGCACCTGCGCGCGCACCCACCGAAATCCGCACCTGCGCGCGCACCCACCGAAATCCGCACCTGCGCGCGCACCCACCGAAATCCGCACCTGCGCGCGCACCCACCGAAATCCGCACCTGCGCGCGCACCCACCGAAATCCGCACCTGCGCGCGCACCCACCGAAATCCGCACCTGCGCGCGCACCCACCGAAATCCGCACCTGCGCGCGCACCCACCGACATCCGCACCTGCGCGCGCACCCACCGACATCCGCACCTGCGCGCGCACCCACCGACATCCGCACCTGCGCGCGCACCCACCGACATCCGCACCTGCGCGCGCACCCACCGACATCCGCACCTGCGCGCGCACCCACCGACATCCGCACCTGCGCGCGCACCCACCGACATCCGCACCTGCGCGCGCACCCACCGACATCCGCACCTGCGCGCGCACCCACCGACATCCGCACCCACCGACATCCGCACCCACCGACATCCGCACCTGCGCGCGCACCCACCGACATCCGCACCTGCGCGCGCACCCACCGACATCCGCACCTGCGCGCGCACCCACCGACATCCGCACCTGCGCGCGCACCCACCGACATCCGCACCTGCGCGCGCACCCACCGACATCCGCACCTGCGCGCGCACCCACCGACATCCGCACCTGCGCGCGCACCCACCGACATCCGCACCTGCGCGCGCACCCACCGACATCCGCACCTGCGCGCGCACCCACCGACATCCGCACCTGCGCGCGCACCCACCGACATCCGCACCTGCGCGCGCACCCACCGACATCCGCACCTGCGCGCGCACCCACCGACATCCGCACCTGCGCGCGCACCCACCGACATCCGCACCTGCGCGCGCACCCACCGACATCCGCACCTGCGCGCGCACCCACCGACATCCGCACCTGCGCGCGCACCCACCGACATCCGCACCTGCGCGCGCACCCACCGACATCCGCACCTGCGCGCGCACCCACCGACATCCGCACCTGCGCGCGCACCCACCGACATCCGCACCTGCGCGCGCACCCACCGACATCCGCACCTGCGACCGCACCCACCGACATCCGCACCTGCGACCGCACCCACCGACATCCGCACCTGCGACCGCACCCACCGACATCCGCACCTGCGACCGCACCCACCGACATCCGCACCTGCGCGCGCACCCACCGACATCCGCACCTGCGCGCGCACCCACCCACCGAAATCCGCACCTGCGCGCGCACCCACCGAAATCCGCACCTGCGCTGCAGTTGGGATTTTTCCTTCCTAAAGTTATGGTCTAATATAATCAAAGATTTGGAAACTAATCACCAGAAAAATGAATCCAGAAAGTTTTTTAAAGTACTGAAGTCAATGAAACGAGGGCACCAACAAAACACATATGGTTTAAAAGACAAAAATGGGAATATGATAAATACCAATGAAGAAATGTGCAACACATGGAAAGAATATTTTATTGAATTACTAAATTGTGAAGCTCCAAGTAACATTTTCCCACAGGAAGAGGTTCTAACATGCGAACCACAAATTGAAGAACCTACATTTGAAGAAATCCTATATGTAATCACACGACTTAAAAACAATAAGGCAACTGGGACTGATGGAATTGCTGCTGAATTTATAAAGGCAGGTGGCCATGCATTACATCTAAAGCTATACGAACTAATAATAAAAATCTGGAGGACAGAAGAATTACCCCATGACTGGAAAGAGTCATTATTGATACCTATCTTTAAGAAAGGAGACAAGTTCCAATGTGGAAATTATAGAGGAATATCACTACTGTCCACAAGCTATAAGATACTATCCGCAGTATTACTAAATAGACTAAAACCATATTCAGAAGACATATTAGGTGACTACCAGGCGGGTTTTAGACAAAACAGATCAACAATAGATCAGATATTTATCTTACGACAAATAGCCGAGAAACATTGGGAATATAAAAGAGATCTCCATAACATTTTTTGTGGATTTTAAAAAGGCTTATGATAGTGTCCATAGGAATAGTCTATGGAATGTTATGCAGGAATTTGGAATACCAAGGAAGTTAATTAACATGACCAAACTATGCATGGAAGATACTTATATATAGTAACATATAAAGGCAGGAAATCAGACCCCTTCCAAATAACATCTGGCTTGAAACAGGGTGATGCACTATCGCCGCTACTCTTCAATCTGGCTCTAGAGAAAGTTGTAAGGAAGGTAAAGGAGGAATGTGATATTGGAGGAACATCCAAGCTGCTTGGTTATGCAGATGATATAGATATTATAGGGCAAAGTGAACAAAAGACATTAGAAATATTGACTCACTTAAAGGAAAAAGCCCAACAGATGGGGCTGGTTATCAACCAAGATAAGACAGAATATATGGTAATTTCAAGAGACGGAATGGCTAAAAACTCTGGCCACATACAAATAGATAATATGACCATTAAAAGAACGGAAACATACAAATACCTGGGTACAATCTTCAACTGCTCCAACATCATAAGGGAAGAAATACAAACTAGAATCAACTCTGGAAATAAGATATACTATACACTACAACATCTACTAAAATCAAAGGCGCTATCTCGTAACACCAAAATCACAATATACAAAACACTGATCAGACCAGTTGTGCTGTATGGCTCTGAAACCTGGAGTACAACGAAAGGAGACGAAGCCTTGTTACAAACCTTTGAGAACAAAATTTTAAGACGCATCTTTGACCCCATTTAGGAAGTCACCGCTAAAGGTGTAATAGAGGCTGGGGCATATAAAAGAAGTAATAGGGAAACAAAGCTTACACTTTATGATTTTTTAATTTCCCTAATCCAAAAAGAACCCAGACTGGTATCTATGAAGTGCTAATTGCACTACAAAATGGCTGGGCCAATTTATTAGCGCACGCATCTACCAAATTACGGTTTAATACTAAATAGCACCTGCAAACAAAACTCGCTTACACCAGGACACCATGCGTACACCTAATGACCTGCGTATACCCCGCGCAGTACAAACATATGCATGCGGCATGATAGATAATATACATACAGACCGACAATCACTTGGAATCAACCGACTGGCATGAGACGGTCCTACCAGAAGACATGGAGATCAGATTGTTATTTTCTGCAAAGATAACCTCAATTGCATCGGAATGCTTCCTATGATGAAGAAGAGAAGAAAAGAAGTAAAGTTATTGTCCTGATGACCAAAACTCTACTAGTACTTTAGAGGTTCCTGTTCATTGTCTGCAATCAATTATCATCTGCATATCTAATGTTATTGATGCATCGTCCCCCAATGTTGATTCCTTCCATATCTTCAATATTTCTGAAAATACTTTCACTGTACAGGGAAAACAGATCTGGAGACATTACACATCCCTGTCTCACACCCCTTTTAATAGGCTGATATAGGCTTACTTCATTATCAACTCTTATGGCAGCTTGTTGTTTCCTATATATGTTTTTTACAAGTCTAAGATCTTCTTCATCAATTTGTAGATCTACAAACATCCTTATCATGTTGACACTGTCTCACTTTATCAAAAGCCTTTGTGTAGTCAAATAAAGCAAAGGTGTAGATCTTTGTTTACTTCTATAGAACGTTCGATTATGTTTCTCAGTATATACACAGCATTTACTGTACCCTTGCCTTCCACAAACCCACATTGTTCCTTCTCCTATTTCAGGTTGTATTTTTCCTCCTACCTCTTTGCATGATAATTCTTAGCAAAATCTTCGTGATGTGACTCATTATACTAATTGTTCGATGTTGATCACATTCCAAGGTCCTGATTTCTTTGGGATTGCAATAAATACAGAATTACATAACTCCTGAGGTATATTTCCAGTATCATATATTGTATTAAGCAGACTGGTAACTTTATCTATTCCATATTCTTCTAAAGCATTAATCATTTCTGTTGTGACGCTGTCTGAACCGGGGGTCTTGCCATATGTCATATGGTTAAGCGCATTCTGAACCTCCATCTTTAAAATTGCTGGTCCTTCATTATTATTTTGGACATCATACTGTTCGTCTCTGTTATCGTCATTAAGGTTTTTCACATAATCTGACAATTCATGTAAGATCTGATCTTTTTCTATTATGACTCTTCCATCTTTTGTCTTTAGGCAGCCTGCTGACGTACGTGTTCTTTGATTAGTAAGCTCCTGAATTCTTTTGTGCATTAGTTTCGCATTGTTACTGTTGTGTTGTTTTTCAATTTCTCTGCAATTTTTCTCAAGCCATGTTTCTTTTGCCTCCTTTTCTGTGAATTTCTTCATATTTGGCAGGATTATTTTTGTTGTGTCTTCTTGTTTCCATTAGTTGTAAATTTCTTCAGTCATCCATGTCTTACGGCCCACTTTCTTTACTTTTGGAATAGTTTTTTCTGCTGCGCAACTGATTGAATTCTTCATCGTTTCCCATTGATCATCTACATCTTGAAACAGGATCTCTAGATCAGACAATATATCAAATTTGTTCTTTACTTCTATGTTAAAATTATCTTGTATTTCTTTGTCAGTTTTCAATTTGCACAAGTCATTTTTAGGGTTTCCTGCTGTATACTTGACTTTCTGTAACTTTACCCTCGATGTGCCTGTAATTAGTCTGTTATCACTGTAACAGTCTGCATTTGGACACATCACACATATGCACCGATAACGGCACCCACACACGGAAATCCGCACCTGCGCGCGCACCCACGGAAATCCGCACCTGCGCGCGCACCCACGGAAATCCGCACCTGCGACCGCAAACACCGAAGTCCGCACCTGCGCCCGCAACCACCGAAATCCGCACCTGCGCGCACAGACCGAAATCCGCACCTGCGCGCGCACCCACCGAAGTCCGCACCTGCGAGCGCACCCACCGAAGTCCGCACCTGCGCGCGCACCCACCGAAGTCCGCACCTGCGCGAGCACCCACCGAAACCCGCACCTGCGCGAGCACCCACCGAAACCCGCACCTGCGCGCGCACCCACCGAAACCCGCACCTGCGCGAGCACCCACCGAAACCCGCACCTGCGCGCGCACCCACCGAAACCCGCACCTGCGCGCGCACCCACCGAAATCCGCACCTTCGCGCGCACCCACCGAATATTGTCTTTATATAACTTTATTTGCTTTTTTTTTGTTTTACTCGCAAATTTCTCCCGACATTTCGCTCGTAATTTTATTTCTCCCACATTTTAGATTTTTTTTATTATTACCTTTGTATATTTTGAATTTTTTTTTCCTTTTCCTTTTTTAAATATAATGTCATAGTCAGGGTTTGATCCATCGTCCTGTTGGCTTAATGTTTCCAGAGTCCAGTTCACTATTGATTGAGCAATCCTGATGTTCAACAACACCTGCTCAATGAATAATTATAAACACATTTCTCCATATTTACGATAAAACTAATCGAACCTGCACAACATATAAGTACTTTTAGAAGACTTCCACATGAGAATCAAATCAACAGTCTGCAGAGTTTCTAAGACAGAATTAAACAATTTTATTTTTATACTATTATTAAACTAGCATGTAGCCCCTTTGTTCTTTGTCTGGTGTCTGAGTAATCTTCAGTAACGCCTGGCAGTAAATGTTGAAAACTTGAAGTTGTAAATAAAATAAATTGTTGTCCCACAACTATTTTAATAGTTCTGAATTCAAGTTCCCCTTCATATCTGATGGTAGGGTCTTGCTCACAATACCATATTAAGAATGATATAATTAGATATTGAAAATGTGCTTGTGGCTTATGGGTTATGAAGGCACTGCACAATCCCGACATGCTGTTCGAATTCAGCCGCAGGTGATTTGGAAGTATTGTATAGGAAAGTAATGAGGGGAAAAACAACACTGAACGTAAATTTGCTTAGAACATTACACGCGGCCAATAAATGCTGGGATTGACAACGACGCTCTATGACGGACATACAAAACACTTACTCAGAATTTCCTGCCGATATTGCACCAGCAAATAAGTTACAGTTATTATTTGTTCAGAA
This sequence comes from Cepaea nemoralis, assembly GCA_014155875.1. Classification (NCBI taxonomy): domain Eukaryota; kingdom Metazoa; phylum Mollusca; class Gastropoda; order Stylommatophora; family Helicidae; genus Cepaea; species Cepaea nemoralis. Next base: position 193,697 of record JACEFZ010026075.1, read on the forward strand.
CATGCATCTTTCCTGTGGCAACATATGGATGCGAGTCGTGGACCATCTTTCCTGTGGCAGCATACGAATGCGATACGAGGACTATCTTTATTACAGCAACACATCATATGTGAGTCGTGGAGCATCTTTCCTGCGTCAAGCAAATGAATAGAGGTCGTGGCCCATCTTTCCTGTGGCAACTTACCAATGTGAGTCATGGACCATCTTTACTGTGGCAACATACGAATTCGAGTCGTGGACTATTTTTCCTGTGGCAACATACGAATGTGTTTCATGGACCATCTTTCCTCTGGAAACATACGAATGTGAGTCGTGGACCACCTTTCCTGTGGCATCATATGAATGTGAGTCGTGGACAATTTTTCATGTGGCAACAGGACCAATTTACATAGCTTCGCCGCATTTACCAAATTACGCATCTGTGTACGGACCTACTAAATTATGCACCTGCATGCACACCTACCAAATTAAGCACTAGCGCGTTCACCTACCAAACTATGAACCTGTGCTTGCACCAATTATAACATGCACCGTCACATACACCTACCAAATTATGCACCTCCGTGCGCACCAAACAAATTACACACTTGCGCACGAACATACCAAGTTACTCCCAACCATATTATGCACCTGCGCATGCACTACCAAATTATACACCTACACAATTATGCAACTGCAATTATAACTACCAAATTGCTCACCCATCAAATTATTATCATCATCAAGTGCCGTGCCAGCTGGCGTAGGCGTTCATGGCTCTCCACAGATCTCGGTCTTTGGTTTTCTGGATCAACTCTGCTGCTGATATTCCTCCATACCACCGTCTCAATCCATCCAGCATCATTTCTCTTGGTCTGCCTCTGCCTCTCTTCCCCTCGATCTTTCCAGTTGTTACGATGTTCTCCAATGCCTCTCTTCTCATCACGTGACCGAAGAAAGATGTTTGTCTCTGTCTTATTGTTGTATATAATGTTCTAGTTGCATTAGCCTGTTTCAGTCAGTCATCGTTAGTTACTCTGGCAGTCCAAGGAATTCGCAACAATCGTCTCAGGAACCACATCTCTGTTGCTTCTAATTTCTTCTTACTTTGTTCATTTACATTCCAAGATTCACTGCCTTACAGCAAAACTGGTTCTACATAGCATTTCAGCACTCTCTTTCTTACATTCAGTGATAGTGACTTATTGCACAAGATACTCTTCATTTTCTGAAATGCGGCTTTTGCCTGCCCTATTCTGCTCCTAATCTCTGTTGTACATCTTCCATCTGATGTTATAAATGCCCCTAGGTATCTAAAATTATCCACTTGGTTAAGGATTTTTCCTTCTATTTCTATGTCACATTTTGGTGTCACCATTTTCTTTGATATTACCATTGTTACTGTTTTCTTGATATTCAAGGAGAGTCCTTTCCTTGCACTCTCTGTTACTGTTACTACAACGTCTAATAATTGCTGGAGGTCTGTTGAATTATCCGCCACCAATACTGTGTCATCTGCATAGCGTATATTATTTATATTATAACCTCCAACTAGTATTCCTGGCATCTCTTTGATCTCTCTCATTATTACTTCACTATACAGGGAGAAAAGATCTGGTAACAAGACACACCCCTGTCGTACTCCTAGCTTTATCTGTTCGTAACTACCCTCTTTATTTCCCATTTTAATTGCTGCTACTTGGTTCCAGTAAACATTCTTTATTATTCTTAAATCTTTTCCATCAATGTTGATATCTTCCAACATTTTAATCAGTTCATCATGTTTTACTTTATCAAATGCCTTAGTATAATCTATGAAGCACAAATATATGTCTCCCTGTTTCTCTATTGACCTTTCTATTAGTGTCCGTAATGTATAAATTGCATTGTGTGTGCTCTTTCCTTCCACAAATCCATACTGTTCTTCACTAATTTCCATTTTGATTTTCTTTTTGTTTCTTCTCATTATGATTCTGAGTAGAAGCTTAGTGATATGGTTTATGAGGTTAATTGTACGAAAATCTTCACAATCAATTGCTCCTGGTCTTTTTGGTATAGCTATAAATACAGATTTCAGCATATCACTGGGTAAATATCCACTACTGTAAATATCATTCAACATTTTGGTTAATATATCTACTCCAAATTCTCCCAACACTTCTAACTCTTCTATTGTGATTTCATCTGGCCCAGCTGTTTTTCCTTTCTTCATACGTTTCATAGCGTCAGCGACTTCTTCTTTCAGAATAGGTGGACCTTCTAAGTTACTATCTTCTGTTAATTCTTCCCTTTCTCCGTCATATAATTCTCTTATATTCTCATTCCACCTCTTCATTATAGCACCTTCCTCTAATAATATCTTTCATGTTTTTGATTTCAAACACCCTGTATTTATTCTTATTTTTCTTCCTGTAAGCTCACTGATTTGTCTGTGCATATTTTTTGTATCATTAATGGAATTTAATTCAATTCTTTTGAATTGCTCGTTTAACCAACTTTCTTTAGCCTTCCCATATTTATCTTTTATTTCTGTATTTATCTTAGCGTATTCTTGTTTGTCATTTTTACTCTGTTTTCTTTTGTCCATCAGTTTTAAGATTTCTTCATTCATCCATTTTTTCTTAGCTATTTTGCCTCTCTCTGGTAATACTTCTTTGCTAGTTTGATGAATGGAGTCCCTTAACATTTCCCATTGTTCATTTATGTTCTGTATTTTAGCTATCGCACTGTACCTATTTTTCACAGTATTGTTCTTGCAGTTCTTTATCTATTTTCAGAACCTAATTTTCACTGTATTGTTCTTGCAGTTCTTTATCTATTTTCAGAACCTCTTTATTAAGTCTCATGTTCTTAACCATTTTTTTCCCTCTCTTTAATCTTACTTTTATTTGTCCACATAGTGGTACATGATCACTATTACAGTCAGCACCAGGCATTGTCTTTACATTAATTAAAGCATTTCTATATCTTTTATTAATTAGTATGTAGTCAATTTGGTTGCATGTTTTCTTATCAGGGCTTTTCCATGTGTACAGTCGTCTTTTATGGTGTTTAAACCATGTGTTTCCAATTATCATATCATTGATATTTGCCCATTCTATTAGTTTTTCTCCTCTTTCATTTCTTGTACCTAAACCATAATTCCCCACTACATCCTCCATTTTCCCCTTTCCTACTTTTGCATTAAAATCACCAAGTTGTCAAGGTCTCACATCCGAGGTTGCGACGCTTTGTCTGTACCAACGCCAGGCAACATAACAACACGTAACCCTGAGTGATGTTAAACACTGCAGAGGGAATGCGGCGTCTTCGACGACGCCCATATGAGCAGCTAAGCACAGCAATTGAGCGAAGCTTAAACGACCGCTGGTCAGCAGTACACCCCATGAACCTTGCAGGGATCACACCAGCTGACTTGAGCGCCGACTAGCGTGTAGCGTGTAGAACGCCAGGGCTGGCAGACGGGGTTAGGTGTTTGAATGGACAGGTCGCATGAGTCTGCGAGTGGTGTTTGAATCTGCATTGAGAGCTAGCCTGTGCGACAGTGGGAGACTGGTTCGAACGCTTGAATAGTTTGGCTTGTAAGTGAGATGTTTATTGATTGCATGTATATTTATGTATTGCATTGATATTGTTCATGCCGTAATGATTGCTATGGATTGTCATTGCGCGATGTTTGTGCGATAATGAATGCAGCGCGTAAATAAAGCTTGTGAATAACAGTTTCGGATATTCACTTCGTGTGATTTGATAGTTTGATACTGCTTCACACTTGCCAGAAAACGAGCTACTTATCTTGCTCTACGCAAGACTCTGACACAAGTATTATTTTTATTTCTTGTGATCCAATTTGAGCCATCACCATTTCTATTTCGTCGTAAAAGTGTTGTATTTCTTCATCACTACTGCTTGTTGTTGGTGCATATACCGGTATAATATTTATGTCTATTGGTTTGCCTTTGATTTTTACCATAACTACTCTATCTGAAATACACCAGTATCCATTAAGTAACTTAGCTGTTTTTTTTTTGTCTAATATTATTCTTACACCTTTTTCATGTGTATCCCCTCCAGAATAAATTATTGTGTGATTGTCAGCTATAATTTTGCCCGATCCCTTCCATCTCATTTCACTAACGCCTAGTATATTCATTTTCATGCTATCCATCTCTCTTAGAACATTGGTCAACTTTCCTAGCTCATTTAATGTCCTAACATTCCATGTTCCTACTCTAAATTTATTTATTTTAGTTATGATTTTGCCATCAGTAGCTGGATGACGGTCTGGTGTCACCTGTGGCTCATGACTGTCCCTACCGGACGAGGATGTCCTAAGACAGCCATTAACGTCGTTCACTAACTCTGATATATGTTTTGCCATGAAGTCTTGGGAAGATAATGTGGTGGTTTCCCCTTGCCTTCCACATTCACATGGTGGTCTTTTTACCTCTGCCTTTGACAGCCATTTCCGACTGTAAGGACAAGTGAGTGCCCTGCTCTGCTCAGCTGCAAAGTTGTCCACTTATTCCGGTGGATACTCGGTCCCCAGAGCTGTGTTAGCCACACCGTGGTGTGTTTCCATCCTCTACCACGGGGGAGGTGCAGTTGGGATTTTCCCTTCCTAAAGTTATGGTCTATGACCAAAACTCTCCAGTACTTTTAGAGGACCATCAAATTATGCACCTACAAAATACAACTACCATTTCTCCTGTGGCAACAGGGCCAATTTACATACCTGCGCACGCATCTACCAAATTACGCATCTGTTTACAAACCTACTAAATTACGCACCTGCATGCACACCTACCAAACTACGCACTAGTGCGTTCACCTACCAAATTATGAACCTGCGCGTACACCAAAAAAATTATGCGTACACCTACCAAATTATGCACCTGCGTGTGCACCAAGCAAATTATGTACTTGCGCATGAACATACCAAATACGTCCCCAAACATATGCACCTGCGCATGCATTATCAAATTATGTACATATCACATTATGCAACTGCAATCATAATTACCCAATTACGCACACATCACACCCATCCATCCATCATGTGCCATGCCGGTAAGCGTGGGCGGTCATGTTCTGCCATCTCACTCGATCACCAGAGTCGTGGATCAGCTCCGTGTTTCTGTCTCGACCATGCCACAAGGCCAAGCCATCCAGGTACTTGCTTCTAGGTCTTCCCCTTGGTCTGTTCCCCTCGATCTTACCAGTTGTCACCAAATTCTCCAATTCATTTCTTCTCATAACATGCCCAAAAAATTTTGACTGTCTACGTCGAATTTCTCTAATCAATTTACGATCTTCATTTGTTTCTTGAAAGACTTGTTCATTGGTCTTTCTGGCTGTCAATGGTATTCTTTGCATTTTCCTCAGAAACCACATCTCTACAGTTATCAGATGTTTTTCAGCCTGACTGCTCATTGTCCACGCTTCACATCCATATAAAAGTACAGGTTCAATGTAGCATCTCAACACTCTTTTTCTCGTTTCAATTGACATCTTTTTATTGGTCAATATGTTTTTCATCTTGCTAAAGGCTACTTTTGCCATGGCGATTCTTGTTCTAATCTCTTCAAGGCATCTCCCATCAGATGTTATTACTGTTCCGAGATAATTGTACCTTACATTGTGGTATTTCGTCCTTCCTAGTGACGACCATAATCTGTGTCTTTTTACAATTTAATTCTAACCCTAGTTGTTCACTGTGTGTAACAATCGCATCTACTAAATTTTGCAGGTCCTGTTCATTGTCTGCAATCAAGACTGTATCATCTGCATATCTAATGTTATTGATGCATCGTCCCCCAATGTTGATTACTTCCATATCTTCAATATTTCTGAAAATACTTTCACTGTACAGGGAAAACAGATCTGGAGACATTACACATCCCTGTCTCACACCCCTTTTAATAGGCTGATATAGGCTTACTTCATTATCAACTCTTATGGCAGCTTGTTGTTTCCAATATATGTTTTTTACAAGTCTAAGATCTTCTTCCATCAATTTGTAGATCTTCAAGCATCCTTATCATGTTGACATGTCTCACTTTATCAAAAGCCTTTGTGTAGTCAATAAAGCAAAGGTGTAGATCTATGTTTACTTCTATAGAACGTTCGATTATGTTTCTCAGTATATACACAGAATTTACTGTACCCTTGCCTTCCACAAACCCACATTGTTCTTCTCCTATTTCAGGTTGTATTTTCCTCCTACCTCTTTGCATGATAATTCTTAGCAAAATCTTCGTGATGTGACTCATTATACTAATTGTTCGATGTTGATCACATTCCAAGGTTCCTGATTTCTTTGGGATTGCAATAAATACAGAATTACATAACTCCTGAGGTATATTTCCAGTATCATATATTGTATTAAGCAGACTGGTAACTTTATCTATTCCATATTCTTCTAAAGCATTAATCATTTCTGTTGTGACGCTGTCTGAACCGGGGGTCTTGCCATATGTCATATGGTTAAGCGCATTCTGAACCTCCATCTTTAAAATTGCTGGTCCTTCATTATTATTTTGGACATCATACTGTTCGTCTCTGTTATCGTCATTAAGGTTTTTCACATAATCTGACAATTCATGTAAGATCTGATCTTTTTCTATTATGACTCTTCCATCTTTTGTCTTTAGGCAGCCTGCTGACGTACGTGTTCTTTGATTAGTAAGCTCCTGAATTCTTTTGTGCATTAGTTTCGCATTGTTACTGTTGTGTTGTTTTTCAATTTCTCTGAAATTTTTCTCAAGCCATGTTTCTTTTGCCTCCTTACATAAGGTTCTAACTTTTCTGTGAATTTCTTCATATTTGGCAGGATTATTTTTGTTGTGTCTTCTTGTTTCCATTAGTTGTAAAATTTCTTCAGTCATCCATGTCTTACGGCCCACTTTCTTTACTTTTGGAATAGTTTTTTCTGCTGCGCAACTGATTGAATTCTTCATCGTTTCCCATTGATCATCTACATCTTGAAACAGGATCTCTAGATCAGACAATATATCAAATTTGTTCTTTACTTCTATGTTAAAATTATCTTGTATTTCTTTGTCAGTTTTCAATTTGCACAAGTCATTTTTAGGGTTTCCTGCTGTATACTTGACTTTCTGTAACTTTACCCTCGATGTGCCTGTAATTAGTCTGTTATCACTGTAACAGTCTGCATTTGGACACATCACACATATGCACCGATAACGGCACCCACACACGGAAATCCGCACCTGCGCGCGCACCCACGGAAATCCGCACCTGCGCGCGCACCCACGGAAATCCGCACCTGCGACCGCAAACACCGAAGTCCGCACCTGCGCCCGCACCCACCGAAATCCACACCTGCGCGCGCACCCACCGAAATCCGCACCTGCGCGCGCACCCACCGAAGTCCGCACCTGCGCGCGCACCCACCGAAGTCCGCACCTGCGCGCGCACCCACCGAAGTCCGCACCTGCGCGCGCACCCACCGAAGTCAGCACCTGCGCGCGCACCCACCGAAGTCCGCACCTGCGCGCGCACCCACCGAAGTCCGCACCTGCGCGCGCATCCACCGAAGTCCGCACCTGCGCGCGCACCCACCGAAACCCGCACCTGCGCGCGCACCCACCGAAACCCGCACACCCACCGAAACCCGCACCTGCGCGTGCACCCACCGAAACCCGCACCTGCGCGCGCACCCACCGAAACCCGCACCTGCGCGCGCACCCACCGAAACCCGCACCTGCGCGCGCACCCACCGAAACCCGCACCTGCGCGCGCACCCACCGAAACCCGCACCTGCGCGCGCACCCACCGAAATCCCGCACCTGCGCGCGCACCCACCGAAACCCGCACCTGCGCGCGCACCCACCGAAACCCGCACCTGCGCGCGCACCCACCGAAACCCGCCCCCGCGCGCGCACCCACCGAGGCCCGCCCCCGCGCGCGCACCCACCGAGGCCCGCACCTGCGCGCGCACCCACCGAAAGCCCGCACCCGCGCGCGCACCCACCGAAGCCCGCACCCGCGCGCGCACCCACCGAAGCCCGCACCTGCGCGCGCACCCACCGAAGCCCGCACCTGCGCGCGCACCCACCGAAGCCCGCACCTGCGCGCGCACCCACCGAAGCCCGCACCTGCGCGCGCACCCACCGAAACCCGCACCTGCGCGCGCACCCACCGAAACCCGCACCTGCGCGCGCACCCACCGAAACCCGCACCTGCGCGCGCACCCACCGAAACCCGCACCTGCGCGCGCACCCACCGAAACCCGCACCTGCGCGCGCACCCACCGAAACCCGCACCTGCGCGCGCACCCACCGAAACCCGCACCTGCGCGCGCACCCACCGAAACCCGCACCTGCGCGCGCACCCACCGAAACCCGCACCTGCGCGCGCACCCACCGAAACCCGCACCTGCGCGCGCACCCACCGAAACCCGCACCTGCGCGCGCACCCACCGAAACCCGCACCAGCGCGCGCACCCACCGAAACCCGCACCAGCGCGCGCACCCACCGAAACCCGCACCTGCGCCCACCGAAACCCGCACCTGCGCCCACCGAACCCGCACCTGCGCGCGCACCCACCGAAACCCGCACCTGCGCGCGCACCCACCGAAACCCGCACCCACCGAAACCCGCACCCACCGAAACCCGCACCTGCGCGCGCACCCACCGAAACCCGCACCTGCGCGCGCACCCACCGAAACCCGCACCAGCGCGCGCACCCACCGAAACCCGCACCTGCGCGCGCACCCACCGAAACCCGCACCTGCGCGCGCACCCACCGAAACCCGCACCTGCGCGCGCACCCACCGAAACCCGCACCTGCGCGCGCACCCACCGAAACCCGCACCTGCGCCCACCGAAACCCGCACCTGCGCCCACCGAAACCCGCACCTGCGCCCACCGAAACCCGCACCTGCGCGCGCACCCACCGAACCCGCACCCACCGAAACCCGCACCCACCGAAACCCGCACCTGCGCGCGCACCCACCGAAACCCGCACCTGCGCGCGCACCCACCGAAACCCGCACCTGCGCGCGCACCCACCGAAACCCGCACCTGCGCGCGCACCCACCGAAACCCGCACCTGCGCGCGCACCCACCGAAACCCGCACCTGCGCGCGCACCCACCGAAACCCGCACCTGCGCGCGCACCCACCGAAACCGCACCTGCGCGCGCACCCATCGAAACCCGCACCTGCGCGCGCACCCACCGAAACCCGCACCTGCGCGCGCACCACCGAAACCCGCACCTGCGCGCGCACCCACCGAAACCCGCACCAGCGCGCGCACCCACCGAAACCCGCACCTGCGCGCGCACCCACCGAAACCCGCACCTGCGCGCGCACCCACCGAAACCCGCACCTGCGCGCGCACCCACCGAAACCCGCACCTGCGCGCGCATCCACCGAAACCCGCACCTGCGCGCGCACCCACCGAAACCCGCACCTGCGCGCGCACCCACCGAAACCCGCACCTGCGCGCGCACCACCGAATTCCGCACCTTCGCGCGCACCCACCGAATATTGTCTTTATATAACTTTATTTGCTTTTTTTTTGTTTTACTCGCAAATTTCTCCCGACATTTCGCTCGTAATTTTATTTCTCCCACATTTTAGATTTTTTTTATTATTACCTTTGTATATTTTGCATTTTTTTTTTCCTTTTCCTTTTTTAAATATAATGTCATAGTCAGGGTTTGATCCATCGTCCTGTTGGCTTAATGTTTCCAGAGTCCAGTTCACTATTGATTGAGCAATCCTGATGTTCAACAACACCTGCTCAATGAATAATTATAAACACATTTCTCCATATTTACGATAAAACTAATCGAACCTGCACAACATATAAGTACTTTTAGAAGACTTCCACATGAGAATCAAATCAACAGTCTGCAGAGTTTCTAAGACAGAATTAAACAATTTTATTTTTATACTATTATTAAACTAACATGTAGCCCCTTTGTTCTTTGTCTGGTGTCTGAGTAATCCTCAGTAACGCCTGGCAGTAAATGTTGAAAACTTGAAGTTGTAAATAAAATAAATTGTTGTCCGACAACTATTTTAATAGTTCTGAATTCCTCAAGTTCCCCTTCATATCTGATTGTAGGGTCTTGCTCACAATACCATATTAATAATGATATAATTAGATATTGAAAATGTGCTTGTGGCTTATGGGTTATGAAGGCACTGCACAATCCCGACATGCTGTTCGAATTCAGCCGCAGGTGATTTGGAAGTATTGTATAGGAAAGTAATGAGGGGAAAAACAACACTGAACGTAAATTTGCTTAGAACATTACACGCGGCCAATAAATGCTGGGATTGACAACGACGCTCTATGACGGACATACAAAACACTTACTCAGAATTTCCTGCCGATATTGCACCAGCAAATAAGTTACAGTTATTATTTGTTCAGAACATGCATCTTTCCTGTGGCAACATATGGATGCGAGTCGTGGACCATCTTTCCTGTGGCAGCATACGAATGCGATACGAGGACTATCTTTATTACAGCAACACACATATGTGAGTCGTGGAGCATCTTTCCTGCGTCAAGCAAATGAATAGAGGTCGTGGCCCATCTTTCCTGTGGCAACTTACCAATGTGAGTCATGGACCATCTTTACTGTGGCAACATACGAATTCGAGTCGTGGACTATTTTTCCTGTGGCAACATACGAATGTGTTTCATGGACCATCTTTCCTCTGGAAACATACGAATGTGAGTCGTGGACCATCTTTCCTGTGGCATCATATGAATGTGAGTCGTGGACAATTTTTCATGTGGCAACAGGACCAATTTACATAGCTTCGCCGCATTTACCAAATTACGCATCTGTGTACGGACCTACTAAATTATGCACCTGCATGCACACCTAATAAATTAAGTACTAGCGCGTTCACCTACCAAACTATGAACCTGTGCTTGCACCAATTATAACATGCACCGTCACACATACACCTACCAAATTATGCACCTCCGTGCGCACCAAACAAATTACACACTTGCGCACGAACATACCAAGTTACACCCAACCATATTATGCACCTGCGCATGCACTACCAAATTATACACCTACACAATTATGCAACTGCAATTATAACTACCAAATTGCTCACCCATCAAATTATTATCATCATCAAGTGCCGTGCCAGCTGGCGTAGGCGTTCATGGCTCTCCACAGATCTCGGTCTTTGGTTTTCTGGATCAACTCTGCTGCTGATATTCCTCCATAGCCACCGTCTCAATCCATCCAGCATCATTTCTCTTGGTCTGCCTCTGCCTCTCTTCCCCTCGATCTTTCCAGTTGTTACGATGTTCTCCAATGCCTCTCTTCTCATCACGTGACCGAAGAAAGATGTTTGTCTCTGTCTTATTGTTGTATATAATGTTCTAGTTTCATTAGCCTGTTTCAGTCAGTCATCGTTAGTTACTCTGGCAGTCCAAGGAATTCGCAACATTCGTCTCAGGAACCACATCTCTGTTGCTTCTAATTTCTTCTTACTTTGTTCATTTACATTCCAAGATTCACTGCCTTACAGCAAAACTGGTTCTACATAGCATTTCAGCACTCTCTTTCTTACATTCAGTGATAGTGACTTATTGCACAAGATACTCTTCATTTTCTGAAATGCGGCTTTTGCCTGCCCTATTCTGCTCCTAATCTCTGTTGTACATCTTCCATCTGATGTTATAAATGCCCCTAGGTATCTACAATTATCCACTTGGTTAAGGATTTTTCCTTCTATTTCTATGTCACATTTTGGTGTCACCATTTTCTTTGATATTACCATTGTTACTGTTTTCTTGATATTCAAGGAGAGTCCTTTCCTTGCACTCTCTGTTACTGTTACTACAACGTCTAATAATTGCTGGAGGTCTGTTGAATTATCCGCCACCAATACTGTGTCATCTGCATAGCGTATATTATTTATATTATAACCTCCAACTAGTATTCCTGGCATCTCTTTGATCTCTCTCATTATTACTTCGCTATACAGGGAGAAAAGATCTGGTAACAAGACACACCCCTGTCGTACTCCTAGCTTTATCTGTTCGTAACTACCCTCTTTATTTCCCATTTTAATTGCTGCTACTTGGTTCCAGTAAACATTCTTTATTATTCTTAAATCTTTTCCATCAATGTTGATATCTTCCAACATTTTAATCAGTTCATCATGTTTTACTTTATCAAATGCCTTAGTATAATCTATGAAGCACAAATATATGTCTCCCTGTTTCTCTATTGACCTTTCTATTAGTGTCCGTAATGTATAAATTGCATTGTGTGTGCTCTTTCCTTCCACAAATCCATACTGTTCTTCACTAATTTCCATTTTGATTTTCTTTTTGTTTCTTCTCATTATGATTCTGAGTAGAAGCTTAGTGATATGGTTTATGAGGTTAATTGTACGAAAATCTTCACAATCAATTGCTCCTGGTCTTTTTGGTATAGCTATAAATACAGATTTCAGCATATCACTGGGTAAATATCCACTACTGTAAATATCATTCAACATTTTGGTTAATATATCTACTCCAAATTCTCCCAACACTTCTAACTCTTCTATTGTGATTTCATCTGGCCCAGCTGTTTTTCCTTTCTTCATACGTTTCATAGCGTCAGCGACTTCTTCTTTCAGAATAGGTGGACCTTCTAAGTTACTATCTTCTGTTAATTCTTCCCTTTCTCCGTCATATAATTCTCTTATATACTCATTCCACCTCTTCATTATAGCTCCTTCCTCTAATAATTTCTTTCCTGTTTTTGATTTCAAACACCCTGTATTTATTCTTATTTTTCTTCATGTAAGCTCACTGATTTGTCTGTGCATATTTTTTGTATTATTAATGGAATTTAATTCAATTCTTTTGAATTGCTCGTTTAACCAACTTTCTTTAGCCTTCCCATATTTATCTTTTATTTCTGTATTTATCTTAGCGTATTCTTGTTTGTCATTTTTACTCTGTTTTCTTTTGTCCATCAGTTTTAAGATTTCTTCATTCATCCATTTTTTCTTAGCTATTTTGCCTCTCTCTGGTAATACTTCTTTGCTAGTTTGATGAATGGAGTCCCTTAACATTTCCCATTGTTCATTTATGTTCTGTATTTTAGCTATCGCACTGTACCTATTTTTCACAGTATTGTTCTTGCAGTTCTTTATCTATTTTCAGAACCTAATTTTCACTGTATTGTTCTTGCAGTTCTTTATCTATTTTCAGAACCTAATTTTCACTGTATTGTTCTTGCAGTTCTTTATCTATTTTCAGAACCTAATTTTCACTGTATTGTTCTTGCAGTTCTTTATCTATTTTCAGAACCTCTTTATTAAGTCTCATGTTCTTGACCATTTTTTTCCCTCTCTTTAATCTTACTTTTATTTGTCCACATAGTGGTACATGATCACTATTACAGTCAGCACCAGGCATTGTCTTTACATTAATTAAAGCATTTCTATATCTTTTATTAATTAGTATGTAGTCAATTTGGTTGCATGTTTTCTTATCAGGCTTTTTCCATGTGTACAGTCGTCTTTTATGGTGTTTAAACCATGTGTTTCCAATTATCATATCATTGATATTTGCCCATTCTATTAGTTTTTCTCCTCTTTCATTTCTTGTACCTAAACCATAATTCCCCACTACATCCTCCATTTTCCCCTTTCCTACTTTTGCATTAAAATCACCAAGTTGTCAAGGTCTCACATCAGAGGTTGCGACGCTTTGTCTGTACCAACGCCAGGCAACATAACAACACGTAACCCTGAGTGATGTTAAACACTGCAGAGGGAATGCGGCGTCTTCGACGACGCCCATATGAGCAGCTAAGCACAGCAATTGAGCGAAGCTTAAACGACCGCTGGTCAGCAGTACACCCCATGAACCTTGCAGGGATCACACCAGCTGACTTGAGCGCCGACTAGCGTGTAGCGTGTAGAACGCCAGGGCTGGCAGACGGGGTTAGGTGTTTGAATGGACAGGTCGCATGAGTCTGCGAGTGGTGTTTGAATCTGCATTGAGAGCTAGCCTGTGCGACAGTGGGAGACTGGTTCGAACGCTTGAATAGTTTGGCTTGTAAGTGAGATGTTTATTGATTGCATGTATATTTATGTATTGCATTGATATTGTTCATGCCGTAATGATTGCTATGGATTGTCATTGCGCGATGTTTGTGCGATAATGAATGCAGCGCGTAAATAAAGCTTGTGAATAACAGTTTCGGATATTCACTTCGTGTGATTTGATAGTTTGATACTGCTTCACACTTGCCAGAAAACGAGCTACTTATCTTGCTCTACGCAAGACTCTGACACAAGTATTATTTTTATTTCTTGTGATCCAATTTGAGCCATCACCATTTCTATTTCGTCGTAAAAGTGTTGTATTTCTTCATCACTACTGCTTGTTGTTGGTGCATATACCGGTATAATATTTATGTCTATTGGTTTGCCTTTGATTTTTACCATAACTACTCTATCTGAAATACACCAGTATCCATTAAGTAACTTAGCTGTTTTTTTTTTGTCTAATATTATTCTTACACCTTTTTCATGTGTATCCCCTCCAGAATAAATTATTGTGTGATTGTCAGCTATAATTTTGCCCGATCCCTTCCATCTCATTCACTAACGCCTAGTATATTCATTTTCATGCTATCCATCTCTCTTAGAACATTGGTCAACTTTCCTAGCTCATTTAATGTCCTAACATTCCATGTTCCTACTCTAAATTTATTTATTTTAGTTATGATTTTGCCATCAGTAGCTGGATGACGGTCTGGTGTCACCTGTGGTTCATGACTGTCCCTACCGGACGAGGATGTCCTAAGACAGCCATTAACGTCGTTCACTAACTCTGATATATGTTTTGCCATGAAGTCTTGGGAAGATAATGTGGTGGTTTCCCCTTGCCTTCCACATTCACATGGTGGTCTTTTACCTCTGCCTTTGACAGCCATTTCCGACTGTAAGGACAAGTGAGTGCCCTGCTCTGCTCAGCTGCAAAGTTGTCCACTTATTCCGGTGGATACTCGGTCCCCAGAGCTGTGTTAGCCACACCGTGGTGTGTTTCCATCCTCTACCACGGGGAGGTGCAGTTGGGATTTTCCCTTCCTAAAGTTATGGTCTATGACCAAAACTCTCCAGTACTTTTAGAGGACCATCAAATTATGCACCTACAAAATACAACTACGATTTCTCCTGTGGCAACAGGGCCAATTTACATACCTGCGCACGCATCTACCAAATTACGCATCTGTTTACAAACCTACTAAATTACGCACCTGCATGCACACCTACCAAACTACGCACTAGTGCGTTCACCTACCAAATTATGAACCTGCGCGTACACCAAAAAAATTATGCGTACACCTACCAAATTATGCACCTGCGTGTGCACCAAGCAAATTATGTACTTGCGCATGAACATACCAAATACGTCCCCAAACATATGCACCTGCGCATGCATTATCAAATTATGTACATATCACATTATGCAATTGCAATCATAATTACCCAATTACGCACACATCACACCCATCCATCCATCATGTGCCATGCCGGTAAGCGTGGGCGGTCATGTTCTGCCATCTCACTCGATCACCAGAGTCGTGGATCAGCTCCGTGTTTCTGTCTCGACCATGCCACAAGGCCAAGCCATCCAGGTACTTGCTTCTAGGTCTTCCCCTTGGTCTGTTCCCCTCGATCTTACCAGTTGTCACCAAATTCTCCAATCCATTTCTTCTCATAACATGCCCAAAATTTTTTGACTGTCTACGTCTAATTTCTCTAATCAATTTACGATCTTCATTTGTTTCTTGAAGGACTTGTTCATTGGTCTTTCTGGCTGTCCATGGTATTCTTTGCATTTTCCTCAGAAACCACATCTCTACAGCCATCAGATGTTTTTCAGCCTGACTGCTCATTGTCCACGCTTCACAATCCATATAAAAGTATAGGTTCAATGTAGCATCTCAACACTCTTTTTCTCGTTTCAATTGACATCTTTTTATTGGTCAATATGTTTTTCATCTTGCTAAAGGCTACTTTTGCCATGGCGATTCTTGTTCTAATCTCTTCAAGGCAGCTCCCATCAGATGTTATTACTGTTCCGAGATAATTGTACCTTACATTGTGGTATTTCGTCCTTCCTAGTGACGACCATAATCTGTGTCTTTTTACAATTTACTTCTAACCCTAGTTGTTCACTGTGTGTAACAATCGCATGTACTAAATTTTGCAGGTCCTGTTCATTGTCTGCAATCAAGACTGTATCATCTGCATATCTAATGTTATTGATGCATCGTCCCCCAATGTTGATTCCTTCCATATCTTCAATATTTCTGAAAATACTTTCACTGTACAGGGAAAACAGATCTGGAGACATTACACATCCCTGTCTCACACCCCTTTTAATAGGCTGATATAGGTTTACTTCATTATCAACTCTTATGGCAGCTTGTTGTTTCCAATATATGTTTTTTACAAGTCTAAGATCTTCTTCCATCAATTTGTAGATCTTCAAGCATCCTTATCATGTTGACATGTCTCACTTTATCAAAAGCCTTTGTGTAGTCAATAAAGCAAAGGTGTAGATCTTTGTTTACTTCTATAGAACGTTCGATTATGTTTCTCAGTATATACACAGCATTTACTGTACCCTTGCCTTCCACAAACCCACATTGTTCTTCTCCTATTTCAGGTTGTATTTTCCTCCTACCTCTTTGCATGATAATTCTTAGCAAAATCTTCGTGATGTGACTCATTATACTAATTGTTCGATGTTGATCACATTCGAAGGTTCCTGATTTCTTTGGGATTGCAATAAATACAGAATTACATAACTCCTGAGGTATATTTCCAGTATCATATATTGTATTAAGCAGACTGGTAACTTTATCTATTCCATATTCTTCTAAAGCATTAATCATTTCTGTTGTGACGCTGTCTGAACCGGGGGTCTTGCCAGATTTCATATGGTTAAGCGAATTCTGAACCTCCATCTTTAAAATTGCTGGTCCTTCATTATTATTTTGGACATCATACTGTTCGTCTCTGTTATCGTCATTAAGGTTTTTCACATAATCTGACCATTCATGTAAGATCTGATCTCTTTCTATTATGACTCTTCCATCTTTGTCTTTAGGCAGCCTGCTGACGTACGTGTTCTTTGATTAGTAAGCTCCTGAATTCTTTTGTGCATTAGTTTCGCATTGTTACTGTTGTGTTGTTTTTCAATTTCTCTGCAATTTTTCTCAAGCCATGTTTCTTTTGCCTCCTTACATAAGGTTCTAACTTTTCTGTGAATTTCTTCATATTTGGCAGGATTATTTTTGTTCTGTCTTCTTGTTTCCATTAGTTGTAAAATTTCTTCAGTCATCCATGTCTTACGGCCCACTTTCTTTACTTTTGGAATAGTTTTTTCTGCTGCGCAACTGATTGAATTCTTCATCGTTTCCCATTGATCATCTACATCTTGAAATAGGATCTCTAGATCAGACAATATATCAAATTTGTTCTTTACTTCTATGTTATCTATGCTATCTGATATCTCCATCAGATATGAAGGGGAACTTGAGGAATTCAGAACTATTAAAATAGTTGTCGGACAACAATTTATTTTATTTACAACGTCAAGTTTTCAACATTTACTGCCAGGCGTTACTGAGGATTACTCAGACACCAGACAAAGAACAAAGGGGCTACATGTTAGTTTAATAATAGTATAAAAATAAAATTGTTTAATTCTGTCTTAGAAACTCTGCAGACTGTTGATTTGATTCTCATGTGGAAGTCTTCTAAAAGTACTTATATGTTGTGCAGGTTCGATTAGTTTTATCGTAAATATGGAGAAATGTGTTTATAATTATTCATTGAGCAGGTGTTGTTGAACATCAGGATTGCTCAATCAATAGTGAACTGGACTCTGGAAGCATTAAGCCAACAGGACGATGGATCAAACCCTGACTATGACATTATATTTAAAAAAGGAAAAGGAAAAAAAATGCAAAATATACAAAGGTAATAATAAAAAAAATCTAAAATGTGGGAGAAAATATTTGGAGTACGTTAAGGAGAAATAAAATTACGAGCGAAATGTCGGGAGAAATTTGCGGGTAAAAAAAAAAAAAGCAAATAAAGTTATATAAAGAAAATATTCGGTGGGTGCGCGCGCAGGTGCGGATTTCGGTGGGTGCCCGCGCAGGTGCGGATTTCGGCGGCGTGCGCGCGCAGGTGCGGATTTCGGCGGGTGCGCGCGCAGGTGCGGATTTCGGCGGGTGCGCGCGCAGGTGCGGATTTCCGCGGGTGCGCGCGCAGGTGCGGATTTCGGCAGGTGCGGATTTCCGCGGGTGCGCGCGCAGGTGCGGATTTCCGCGGGTGCGCGCGCAGGTGCGGATTTCCGCGGGTGCGCGCGCAGGTGCGGATTTCCGCGGGTGCGCGCGCTGGTGCGGATTTCCGCAGGTGCGGATTTCCGCGGGTGCGCGCGCAGGTGCGGATTTCCGCGGGTGCGCGCGCAGGTGCGGATTTCCGCGGGTGCGCGCGCAGGTGCGGATTTCCGCGGGTGCGCGCGCAGGTGCGGATTTCCGCGGGTGCGCGCGCAGGTGCGGATTTCCGTGGGTGTGCGCGTAGGTGCGGATTTCCGTGGGTGTGCGCGCGCAGGTGCCGTTATCGGTGCATATGTGTGATGTGTCCAAATGCAGACTGTTACAGTGATTACAGACTAATTACAGGCACATTGAGGGTAAAATTACAGAAAGTCAAGTATACAGCAGGAAACCCTAAATATGACTTGTGCAAATTGAAAACTGACAAAGAAATACAAGATAATTTTAACATAGAAGTAAAGAACAAATTTGATATATTGTCTGATCTAGAGATCCTGTTTCAAGATGTAGATGATCAATGGGAAACGATGAAGAATTCAATCAGTTGCGCAGCAGAAAAAACTATTCCAGAAGTAAAGAAAGTGGGCCGTAAGACATGGATGACTGAAGAAAATTTACAACTAATGGAAACAAGAAGACAGAACAAAAATAATCCTGCTAAATATGAAGAAATTCACAGAAAAGTTAGAACCTTATGTAAGGAGGCAAAAGAAACATGGCTTGAGAAAAATTGCAGAGAAATTGAAAAACAACACAACAGTAACAATGCGAAACTAATGCACAAACGAATTCAGGAGCTTACTAATCAAAGAACACGTACGTCAGCAGGCTGCCTAAAGACAAAAGATGGAAGAGTCATAATAGAAAAAGATCAGATCTTACATGAATGGTCAGATTATGTGAAAAACCTTAATGACGATAACAGAGACGAACAGTATGATGTCCAAAATAATAATGAAGGACCAGCAATTTTAAAGATGGAGGTTCAGAATGCGCTTAACCATATGAAATCTGGCAAGACCCCCGGTTCAGACAGCGTCACAACAGAAATGATTAATGCTTTAGAAGAATATGGAATAGATAAAGTTACCAGTCTGCTTAATACAATATATGATACTGGAAATATACCTCAGGAGTTATGTAATTCTGTATTTATTGCAATCCCAAAGAAATCAGGAACCTTGGAATGTGATCAACATCGAACAATTAGTATAATGAGTCACATCACGAAGATTTTGCTAAGAATTATCATGCAAAGAGGTAGGAGGAAAATACAACCTGAAATAGGAGAAGAACAATGTGGGTTTGTGGAAGGCAAGGGTACAGTAAATGCTGTGTATATACTGATAAACATAATCGAACGTTCTATGGAAGTAAACAAAGATCTACACCTTTGCTTTATTGACTACACAAAGGCTTTTGATAAAGTGAGACATGTCAACATGATAAGGATGCTTGAAGATCTACAAATTGATGGAAGAAGATCTTAGACTTGTAAAAAACATATATTGGAAACAACAAGCTGCCATAAGAGTTGATAATGAAGTAAGCCTACATCAGCCTATTAAAAGGGGTGTGAGACAGGGATGTGTAATGTCTCCAGATCTGTTTTCCCTGTACAGTGAAAGTATTTTCAGAAATATTGAAGATATGGAAGGAATCAACATTGGGGGACGATGCATCAATAACATTAGATATGCAGATGATACAGTCTTGATTGCAGACAATGAACAGGACCTGCAAAATTTAGTACATGCGATTGTTACACACAGTGAACAACTAGGGTTAGAATTAAATTGTAAAAAAGACACAGATTATGGTCGTCACTAGGAAGGACGAAATACCACAATGTAAAGTACAATTATCTCGGAACAGTAATAACATCTGATGGGAGATGCCTTGAAGAGATTAGAACAAGAATCGGCATGGCAAAAGTAGCCTTTAGCAAGATGAAAAACATATTGACCAATAAAAAGATGTCAATTGAAACGAGAAAAAGAGTGTTGAGATGCTACATTGAACCTATACTTTTATATGGATGTGAAGCGTGGACAATGAGCAGTCAGGCTGAAAAACATCTGGTGGCTGTAGAGATGTGGTTTCTGAGGATAATGCAAAGAATACCATGGACAGCCAGAAAGACCAATGAACAAGTCCTTCAAGAAACAAATGAAGATCGTAAATTGATTAGAGAAATTAGACGTAGACAGTCAAAATTTTTTGGGCATGTTATGAGAAGAAATGAATTGGAGAATTTGGTGACAACTGGTAAGAAAGAGGGGAACAGACCAAGGGGAAGACCTAGAAGCAAGTACCTGGATGGCTTGGCCTTGTGGCATGGTCGAGACAGAAACACGGAGCTGATCCACGACTCTGGTGATCGAGTGAGATGGCAGAACATGACCGCCCACGCTTACCGGCATGGCACATGATGGATGGATGGGTGTGATGTGTGCGTAATTGGGTAATTATGATTGCAGTTGCATAATGTGATATGTACATAATTTGATAATGCATGCGCAGGTGCATATGTTTGGGGACGTATTTGGTATGTTCATGCGCAAGTACATAATTTGCTTGGTGTACACGGCAGGTGCATAATTTGGTAGGTGTACGCATAATTTTTTTGGTGTACGCGCAGGTTCATAATTTGGTAGGTGAACGCACTAGTGCGTAGTTTGGTAGGTGTGCATGCAGGTGCGTAATTTAGTAGGTTTGTAAACAGATGCGTAATTTGGTAGATGCGTGCGCAGGTATGTAAATTGGCCCTGTTGCCACAGGAGAAATGGTAGTTGTATTTTGTAGGTGCATAATTTGATGGTCCTCTAAAAGTACTGGAGAGTTTTGGTCATAGACCATAACTTTAGGAAGGGAATAATCCCAACTGCACCTCCCCGTGGTAGAGGATGGAAACACACCACGGTGTGGCTAACACAGCTCTGGGGACCGAGTATCCACCGGAATAAGTGGACAACTTTGCAGCTGAGCAGAGCAGGGCACTCACTTGTCCTTACAGTCGGAAATGGCTGTCAAAGGCAGAGGTAAAAAGACCACCATGTGAATGTGGAAGGCAAGGGGAAACCACCACATTATCTTCCCAAGACTTCATGGCAAAACATATATCAGAGTTAGTGAACGACGTTAATGGCTGTCTTAGGACATCCTCGTCCGGTAGGGACAGTCATGAGCCACAGGTGACACCAGACCGTCATCCAGCTACTGATGGCAAAATCATAACTAAAATAAATAAATTTAGAGTAGGAACATGGAATGTTAGGACATTAAATGAGCTAGGAAAGTTGACCAATGTTCTAAGAGAGATGGATAGCATGAAAATGAATATACTAGGCGTTAGTGAGATGAGATGGAAGGGATCGGGCAAAATTATAGCTGACAATCACACAATAATTTATTCTGGAGGGGATACACATGAAAAAGGTGTAGGAATAATATTAGACGAAAAAAACAGCTAAGTCAATTAATGGATACTGGTGTATTTCAGATAGAGTAGTTATGGTAAAAATCAATGGCAAACCAATAGACATAAATATTATACAGGTATATGCACCAACAACAAGCAGTAGTGATGAAGAAATACAACACTTTTACGACGAAATAGAAATGGTGATGGCTCAAATTGGATCACAAGAAATAAAAATAATACTTGGTGATTTTAATGCAAAAGTAGGAAAGGGGGAAAATGGAGGATGTAGTGGGGAATTATGGTTTAGGTACAAGAAATGAAAGAGGAGAAAAACTAATAGAATGGGCAAATATCAATGATATGATAATTGGAAACACATGGTTTAAACACCATAAAAGACGACTGTACACATGGAAAAGCCCTGATAAGAAAACATGCAACCAAATTGACTACATACTAATTAATAAAAGATATAGAAATGCTTTAATTAATGTAAAGACAATGCCTGGTGCTGACTGTAATAGTGATCATGTACCACTATGTGGACAAATAAAAGTAAGATTAAAGAGAGGGGAAAAAATGGTTAAGAACATGAGACTTAATAAAGAGGTTCTGAAAATAGATAAAGAACTGCAAGAACAATACAGAGTGACTGTGAAAAATAGGTACAATGCGATAGCTAAAATACAGAACATAAATGAACAATGGGAAATGTTAAGGGACTCCATTCATCAAACTAGCAAATGAAGTATTACCAGAGAGAGGCAAAATAGCTAAGAAAAAATGGATGAATGAAGAAATCTTAAAACTGATGGACAAAAGAAAACAGAGTAAAAATGACAAACAAGAATACGCTAAGATAAATAAAGAAATAAAAGATAAATGTGGGAAGGCTAAAGAAAGTTGGTTAAACGAGCAATGCAAAAGAATTGAATTAAATTCCATTAATGATACAAAAAATATGCACAGACAAATCAGTGAGCTTACAGGAAGAAAAATAAGAATAAATACAGGGTGTTTGAAATCAAAAACAGGAAAGATATTATTAGAGGGAAGGAGCTATAGATGAAGAGGTGGAATGAGTATATAAGAGAATTATATGACGGAGAAAGGGAAGAATTAACAGAAGATAGTAACTTAGAAGGTCCACCTATTCTGAAAGAAGAAGTCGCTGACGCTATGAAACGTATGAAGAAAGGAAAAACAGCTGGGCCAGATGAAATCACAATAGAAGAGTTAGAAGTGTTGGGAGAATTTGGAGTAGATATATTAACCAAAATGTTGAATGATATTTACAGTAGTGGATATTTACCCAGTGATATGCTGAAATCTGTATTTATAGCTATACCAAAAAAGACCAGGAGCAATTGATTGTGAAGATTTTCGTACAATTAACCTCATAAACCATATCACTAAGCTTCTACTCAGAATCATAATGAGAAGAAACAAAAAGAAAATCAAAATGGAAATTAGTGAAGAACAGTATGGATTTGTGGAAGGAAAGGGCACAAACAATGCAATTTATACATTACGGACACTAATAGAAAGGTCAATAGAGAAACAGGGAGACATATATTTGTGCTTCATAGATTATACTAAGGCATTTGATAAAGTAAAACATGA
Source organism: Cepaea nemoralis (assembly GCA_014155875.1). Lineage (NCBI taxonomy): Eukaryota > Metazoa > Mollusca > Gastropoda > Stylommatophora > Helicidae > Cepaea > Cepaea nemoralis. The sequence continues at coordinate 217,102 of JACEFZ010026075.1, forward strand.
TGAACTGATTAAAATGTTGGAAGATATCAACATTGATAGGAAAAGATTTAAGAATAATAAAGAATGTTTACTGGAACCAAGTAGCAGCAATTAAAATGGGAAATAAAGAGGGTAGTTACGAACAGATAAAGCTAGGAGTACGACAGGGGTGTGTCTTGTCACCAGATCTTTTCTCCCTGTATAGCGAAGTAATAATGAGAGAGATCAAAGAGATGCCAGGAATACTAGTTGGAGGTTATAATATAAATAATATACGCTATGCAGATGACACAGTATTGGTGGCGGATAATTCAACAGACCTACAGCAATTATTAGACGTTGTAGTAACAGAGAGTGCAAGGAAAGGACTCTCCTTGAATATCAAGAAAACAGTAACAATGGTAATATCAAAGAAAATGGTGACACCAAAATGTGACATAGAAATAGAAGGAAAAATCCTTAACCAAGTGGATAATTTTAGATACCTAGGGGCATTTATAACATCAGATGGAAGATGTACAACAGAGATTAGGAGCAGAATAGGGCAGGCAAAAGCCGCATTTCAGAAAATGAAGAGTATCTTGTGCAATAAGTCACTATCACTGAATGTAAGAAAGAGAGTGCTGAAATGCTATGTAGAACCAGTTTTGCTGTATGGCAGTGAATCTTGGAATGTAAATGAACAAAGTAAGAAGAAATTAGAAGCAACAGAGATGTGGTTCCTGAGACGAATGTTGCGAATTCCTTGGACTGCCAGAGTAACTAACGATGACTGCCTGAAACAGGCTAATGAAACTAGAACATTATATACAACAATAAGACAGAGACAAACATCTTTCTTCGGTCACGTGATGAGAAGAGAGGCATTGGAGAACATCGTAACAACTGGAAAGATCGAGGGGAAGAGAGGCAGAGGCAGACCAAGAGAAATGATGCTGGATGGATTGAGACGGTGGTATGGAGGAATATCAGCAGCAGAGTTGATCCAGAAAACCAAAGACCGAGATCTGTGGAGAGCCATGAACGCCTACGCCAGCTGGCACGGCACTTGATGATGATGATAATTTGATGGGTGAGCAATTTGGTAGTTATAATTGCAGTTGCATAATTGTGTAGGTGTATAATTTGGTGGTGCATGCGCAGGTGCATAATATGGTTGGGAGTAACTTGGTATGTTCGTGCGCAAGTGTGTAATTTGTTTGGTGCGCACGGAGGTGCATAATTTGGTAGGTTTATGTGACGGTGCATGTTATAATTGGTGTAAGCACAGGTTCATAGTTTGGTAGGTGAACGCGCTAGTGCGTAATTTGGTAGGTGTGCATGCAGGTGCATAATTTAGTAGGTCTGTACACAGATGCGTAATTTGGTAAATGCGGCGAAGCTATGTAAATTGGTCCTGTTGCCACAGAAAAAATTGTCCACGACTCACATTTATATGATGCCACAGGAAAGATGGTCCACGACTCACATTCGTATGTTTCCAGAGGAAAGATGGTCCATGAAACACATTCGTATGTTGCCACAGGAAAAATAGTCCACAACTCGAATTCGTATGTTGCCACAGTAAAGATGGTCCATGACTCACATTGGTAAGTTGCCACAGGAAAGATGGGCCACGACTCACATATGTGTGTTGCTGTAATAAAGATAGTCCTCGTATCGCATTCGTATGCTGCCACAGGAAAGATGGTCCACGACTCGCATCCATATGTTGCCACAGGAAAGATGCATGTTCTGAACAAATAATAACTGTAACTTATTTGCTGGTGCAATATCGGCAGGAAATTCTGAATAAGTGTTTTGTATGTCCGTATGAGCAGTCAAGCTGAAAAGCATCTGATGGCTGCAGAAATGTGGTTTCTGAGGAAAATGCAAAGAATACCATGGAAAGACAGAAAAACCAATGACCAAGTACTATAGGAGACAAATGAAGATCGTAAACTGATTAGAGAAATTAGACGTAGACAGTCAAACTTTTTTGGACATGTTATGAGAAGAAATGGATTGGAGAACTTAGTGACAACTGGCAAGATCGAGGGGAACAGACCAAGAGGAAGACCGAGAGGAAAATACCTGGATGGCTTGGCCACATGGCATGGACGAGACAGGAAAACTGAGCTGATCCACGACACTGGTGATCGAGTGAAATGGCGAGTCATGACCGCCCTCGCTTTCCGGCATGGCACATGATTGATTGATTGATTGATGTCCGTCATAGAGCGTCGTTGTCAATCCCAGCATTTATTGGCCGCGTGTAATGTTCTAAGCACATTTACGTTCAGTGTTGTTCTTCTCCTCATTATTTTCTTATACAATACTTCCAAATCACCTGCGGCTGAATTCGAACAGCATGTCGGGATTGTGCAGTGCCTTCATAACCCATAAGCCACAAGCACATTTTCAATATCTAATTATATCATTCTTAATATGGTATTGTGAGCAAGATCCTACCATCAGATATGAAGGGGAACTTGAGGAATTCAGAACTATTAAAATAGTTGTCGGACAACAATTTATTTTATTTACAACTTCAAGTTTTCAACATTTACTGCCAGGCGTTACTGAGGATTACTCAGACACCAGACAAAGAACAAAGGGGCTACATGTTAGTTTAATAATAGTATAAAAATAAAATTGTTTAATTCTGTCTTAGAAACTCTGCAGACTGTTGATTTGATTCTCATGTGTAAGTCTTCTAAAAGTACTTATATGTTGTGCAGGTTCTATTAGTTTTATCGTAAATATGGAGAAATGTGTTTATAATTATTCATTGAGCAGGTGTTGTTGAACATCAGGATTGCTCAATCAATAGTGAACTGGACTCTGGAAACATTAAGCCAACAGGACGATGGATCAAACCCTGACTATGACATTATATTTAAAAAAGGAAAAGAAAAAAAATGCAAAATATACAAAAGTAATAATAAATAAAATCTAAAATGTGGGAGAAAATATTTGGAGTACGTTAAGGAGAAATAAAATTACGAGCGAAATTTCGGGAGAAATTTGGAAGTAAAAAAAAAAAAAGCAAATAAAGTTATATAAAGAAAATATTCGGTGGGTGCGCGCGCAGGTGCGGATTTCGGTGGGTGCGCGCGCAGGTGCGGATTTCGGTGGGTGCGCGCGCAGGTGCGGATTTCGGTGGGTGCGCGCGCAGGTGCGGATATCGGTGGGTGCGCGCGCAGGTGCGGATATCGGTGGGTGCGCGCGCAGGTGCGGATATCGGTGGGTGCGCGCGCAGGTGCGGATATCGGTGGGTGCGCGCGCAGGTGCGGATATCGGTGGGTGCGCGCGCAGGTGCGGATATCGGTGGGTGCGCGCGCAGGTGCGGATTTCGGTGGGTGCGCGCGCAGGTGCGGATTTCGGTGGGAGCGCGCGCAGGTGCGGATTTCGGTGGGTGCGCGCGCAGGTGCGGATTTCGGTGGGTGCGCGCGCAGGTGCGGATTTCGGTGGGTGCGCGCGCAGGTGCGGATTTCGGTGGGTGCGCGCGCAGGTGCGGATTTCGGTGGGTGCGCGCGTAGGTGCGGATTTCCGTGTGCATATGTGTGATGTGTCCAAATGCAGACTGTTACAGTGATAACAGACTAATTACAGGCACATCGAGGGTAAAGTTACAGAAAGTCAAGTATACAGCAGGAAACCCTAAATATGACTTGTGCAAATTGAAAACTGACAAAGAAATACAAGATAATTTTAACATAGAAGTAAAGAACAAATTTGATATATTGTCTGATCTAGATATCCTGTTTCAAGATGTAGATGATCAATGGGAAACGATGAAGAATTCAATCAGTTGCGCAGCAGAAAAAAACTATTCCAAAAGTAAAGAAAGTGGGCCGTAAGACATGGATGACTGAAGAAATTTTACAACTAATGGAAACAAGAAGACACAACAAAAATAATCCTGCCAAATATGAAGAAATTCACAGAAAAGTTAGAACCTTATGTAAGGAGGCAAAAGAAACATGGCTTGAGAAACATTGCAGAGAAATTGAAAAACAACACAACAGTAACAATGCGAAACTAATGCACAAAAGAATTCAGGAGCTTACTACTCAAGGAGCTTTACTAATCAAAGAACACGTACGTCAGCAGGCTGCCTAAAGACAAAAGATGGAAGAGTCATAATAGAAAAAGATCAGATCTTACATGAATGGTCAGATTATGTGAAAAACCTTAATGACGATAACAGAGACGAACAGTATGATGTCCAAAATAATAATGAAGGACCAGCAATTTTAAAGATGGAGGTCAGAATGCGCTTAACCATATGAAATCTGGCAAGACCCCCGGTTCAGACAGCGTCACAACAGAAATGATTAATGCTTTAGAAGAATATGGAATAGATAAAGTTACCAGTCTGCTTAATACAATATATGATACTGGAAGTATACCTCAGGAGTTATGTAATTCTGTATTTATTGCAATCCCAAAGAAATCAGGAACCTTGGAATGTGATCAACATCGAACAATTAGTATAATGAGTCACATCACGAAGATTTTGCTAAGAATTATCATGCAAAGAGGTAGGAGGAAAATACAACCTGAAATAGGAGAAGAACAATGTGGGTTTGTGGAAGGCAAGGGTACAGTAAATGCTGTGTATATACTGAGAAACATAATCGAACGTTCTATAGAAGTAAACAAAGATCTACACCTTTGCTTTATTGACTACACAAAGGCTTTTGATAAAGTGAGACATGTCAACATGATAAGGATGCTTGAAGATCTACAAATTGATGGAAGAAGATCTTAGACTTATAAAAAACATATATTGGAAACAACAAGCTGCCATAAGAGTTGATAATGAAGTAAGCCTATATCAGCCTATTAAAAGGGGTGTGAGACAGGGATGTGTAATGTCTCCAGATCTGTTTTCCCTGTACAGTGAAAGTATTTTCAGAAATATTGAAGATATGGAAGGAATCAACATTGGGGGACGATGCATCAATAATATTAGATATGCAGATGATACAGTCTTGATTGCAGACAATGAACAGGACCTGCAAAATTTAGTACATGCGATTGTTACACACAGTGAACAACTAGGGTTAGAATTAAATTGTAAAAAGACACAGATTATGGTCGTCACTAGGAAGGACGAAATACCACAATGTAAGGTACAATTATCTCGGAACAGAAATAACATCTGATGGGAGATGCCTTGAAGAGATTAGAACAAGAATCGCCATGGCAAAAGTAGCCTTTAGCAAGATGAAAAACATATTGACCAATAAAAAGATGTCAATTGAAACGAGAAAAAGAGTGTTGAGATGCTACATTGAACCTATACTTTTATATGATTGTGAAGCGTGGACAATGAGCAGTCAGGCTGAAAAACATCTGGTGGCTGTAGAGATGGGGTGTCTGAGGAAAATGCAAAGAATACCATGGACAGCCAGAAAGACCAATGAACAAGTCCTTCAAGAAACAAATGAAGATCGTAAATTGATTAGAGAAATTAGACGTAGACAGTCAAAATGTTTTGGGCATGTTATGAGAAGAAATGAATTGGAGAATTTGGTGACAACTGGTAAGATCGAGGGGAACAGACCAAGGGAAAGACCTAGAAGCAAGTACCTGGATGGCTTGGCCTTGTGGCATGGTCGAGACAGAAACACGGAGCTGATCCACGACTCTGGTGATGGAGTGAGATGGCAGAACATGACCGCCCACGCTTACCGGCATGGCACATGATGGATGGATGGGTGTGATGTGTGCGTAATTGGGTAATTATGATTGCAGTTGCATAATGTGATATGTACATAATTTGATAATGCATGCGCAGGTGCATATGTTTGGGGACGTATTTGGTATGTTCATGCGCAAGTACATAATTTGCTTGGTGCACACGCAGGTGCATAATTTGGTAGGTGTACGCATAATTTTTTTGGTGTACGCGCAGGTTCATAATTTGGTAGGTGAACGCACTAGTGCGTAGTTTGGTAGGTGTGCATGCAGGTGCGTAATTTAGTAGGTTTGTAAACAGATGCGTAATTTGGTAGATGCGTGCGCAGGTATGTAAATTGGCCCTGTTGCCACAGGAGAAATGGTAGTTGTATTTTGTAGGTGCATAATTTGATGGTCCTCTAAAAGTACTGGAGAGTTTTGGTCATAGACCATAACTTTAGGAAGGGAAAATCCCAACTGCACCTCCCCGTGGTAGAGGATGGAAACACACCACGGTGTGGCTAACACAGCTCTGGGGACCGAGTATCCACCGGAATAAGTGGACAACTCTGCAGCTGAGCAGAGCAGGGCACTCACTTGTCCTTACAGTCGGAAATGGCTGTCAAAGGCAGAGGTAAAAAGACCACCATGTGAATGTGGAAGGCAAGGGGAAACCACCACATTATCTTCCCAAGACTTCATGGCAAAACATATATCAGAGTTAGTGAACGACGTTAATGGCTGTCTTAGGACATCCTCGTCCGGTAGGGACAGTCATGAGCCACAGGTGACACCAGACCGTCATCCAGCTACTGATGGCAAAATCATAACTAAAATAAATAAATTTAGAGTAGGAACATGGAATGTTAGGACATTAAATGAGCTAGGAAAGTTGACCAATGTTCTAAGAGAGATGGATAGCATGAAAATGAATATACTAGGCGTTAGTGAGATGAGATGGAAGGGATCGGGCAAAATTATAGCTGACAATCACACAATAATTTATTCTGGAGGGGATACACATGAAAAAGGTGTAGGAATAATATTAGACGAAAAAAACAGCCTAAGTCAATTAATGGATACTGGTGTATTTCAGATAGAGTAGTTATGGTAAAAATCAAAGGCAAACCAATAGACATAAATATTATACAGGTATATGCACCAACAACAAGCAGTAGTGATGAAGAAATACAACACTTTTACGACGAAATAGAAATGGTGATGGCTCAAATTGGATCACAAGAAATAAAAATAATACTTGGTGATTTTAATGCAAAAGTAGGAAAGGGGAAAATGGAGGATGTAGTGGGGAATTATGGTTTAGGTACAAGAAATGAAAGAGGGGAAAAGCTAATAGAATGGGCAAATATCAATGATATGATAATTGGAAACACATGGTTTAAACACCATAAAAGACGACTGTACACATGGAAAAGCCCTGATAAGAAAATACGCAACCAAATTGACTACATACTAATTAATAAAAGATATAGAAATGCTTTAATTAATGTAAAGACAATGCCTGGTGCTGACTGTAATAGTGATCATGTACCACTATGTGGACAAATAAAAGTAAGATTAAAGAGAGGGGAAAAAATGGTTAAGAACATGAGACTTAATAAAGAGGTTCTGAAAATAGATAAAGAACTGCAAGAACAATACAGAGTGACTGTGAAAAATAGGTACAATGCGATAGCTAAAATACAGAATATAAATGAACAATGGGAAATGTTAAGGGACTCCATTCATCAAACTAGCAAAGAAGTATTACCAGAGAGAGGCAAAATAGCTAAGAAAAAATGGATGAATGAAGAAATCTTAAAACTGATGGACAAAAGAAAACAGAGTAAAAATGACAAACAAGAATACGCTAAGATAAATAAAGAAATAAAAGATAAATGTGGGAAGGCTAAAGAAAGTTGGTTAAACGAGCAATGCAAAAGAATTGAATTAAATTCCATTAATGATACAAAAAATATGCACAGACAAATCAGTGAGCTTACAGGAAGAAAAATAAGAATAAATACAGGGTGTTTGAAATCAAAAACAGGAAAGATATTATTAGAGGAAGGATGCTATAATGAAGAGGTGGAATGAGTATTTAAGAGAATTATATGACGGAGAAAGGGAAGAATTAACAGAAGATAGTAACTTAGAAGGTCCACCTATTCTGAAAGAAGAAGTCGCTGACGCTATGAAACGTATGAAGAAAGGAAAAACAGCTGGGCCAGATGAAATCACAATAGAAGAATTAGAAGTGTTGGGAGAATTTGGAGTAGATATATTAACCAAAATGTTGAATGATATTTACAGTAGTGGATATTTACCCAGTGATATGCTGAAATCTGTATTTATAGCTATACCAAAAAGACCAGGAGCAATTGATTGTGAAGATTTTCGTACAATTAACCTCATAAACCATATCACTAAGCTTCTACTCAGAATCATAATGAGAAGAAACAAAAAGAAAATAAAATGGAAATTAGTGAAGAACAGTATGGATTTGTGGAAGGAAAGGGCACAAACAATGCAATTTATACATTACGGACACTAATAGAAAGGTCAATAGAGAAACAGAGAGACATATATTTGTGCTTCATAGATTATACTAAGGCATTTGATAAAGTAAAACATGATGAACTGATTAAAATGTTGGAAGATATCAACATTGATGGAAAAGATTTAAGAATAATAAAGAATGTTTACTGGAACCAAGTAGCATCAATTAAAATGGGAAATAAAGAGGGTAGTTACGAACAGATAAAGCTAGGAGTACGACAGGGGTGTGTCTTGTCACCAGATCTTTTCTCCCTGTATAGCGAAGTAATAATGAGAGAGATCAAAGAGATGCCAGGAATACTAGTTGGAGGTTATAATATAAATAATATACGCTATGCAGATGACACAGTATTGGTGGCGGATAATTCAACAGACCTACAGCAATTATTAGACGTTGTAGTAACAGAGAGTGCAAGGAAAGGACTCTCCTTGAATATCAAGAAAACAGTAACAATGGTAATATCAAAGAAAATGGTGACACCAAAATGTGACATAGAAATAGAAGGAAAAATCCTTAACCAAGTGGATAATTTTAGATACCTAGGGGCATTTATAACATCAGATGGAAGATGTACAACAGAGATTAGGAGCAGAATAGGGCAGGCAAAAGCCGCATTTCAGAAAATGAAGAGTATCTTGTGCAATAAGTCACTATCACTGAATGTAAGAAAGAGAGTGCTGAAATGCTATGTAGAACCAGTTTTGCTGTATGGCAGTGAATCTTGGAATGTAAATGAACAAAGTAAGAAGAAATTAGAAGCAACAGAGATGTGGTTCCTGAGACGAATGTTGCGAATTCTTTGGACTGCCAGAGTAACTAACGATGACTGCCTGAAACAGGCTAATGAAACTAGAACATTATATACAACAATAAGACAGAGACAAACATCTTTCTTCGGTCACGTGATGAGAAGAGAGGCATTGGAGAACATCGTAACAACTGGAAAGATCGAGGGGAAGAGAGGCAGAGGCAGACCAAGAGAAATGATGCTGGATGGATTGAGACGGTGGCATGGAGGAATATCAGCAGCAGAGTTGATCCAGAAAACCAAAGACCGAGATCTGTGGAGAGCCATGAACGCCTACGCCAGCTGGCACGGCACTTGATGATGATGATCAATTTGATGGGTGAGCAATTTGGTAGTTATAATTTGCAGTTGCATAATTGTGTAGGTGTATAATTTGGTAGTGCATGCGCAGGTGCATAATATGGTTGGGAGTAACTTGGTATGTTCGTGCGCAAGGTGTGTAATTTGTTTGGTGCGCACGGAGGTGCATAATTTGGTAGGTGTATGTGACGGTGCATGTTTATAATTGGTGTAAGCACAGGTTCATAGTTTGGTAGGTGAACGCGCTAGTGCGTAATTTGGTAGGTGTGCATGCAGGTGCATAATTTAATAAAGATAGTCCTCGTATCGCATTCGTATGCTGCCACAGGAAAGATGGGCCACGAGCTCTATTCATTTGCTGACGCAGGAAAGATGCTCCACGACTCACATATGTGTGTTGCTGTAATAAAGATAGTCCTCGTAGTCGCATTCGTATGCTGCCACAGGAAAGATGGTCCACGACTAGCATCCATATGTTGCCACAGGAAAGATGCATGTTCTGAACAAATATTAACTGTAACTTATTTGCTGGTGCAATATCGGCAGGAAATTCTGAATAAGTGTTTTGTATGTCCGTTATAGAACGTCGTTGTCAATCCCAGCATTTATTGGCCGCGTGTAATGTTCTAAGCAAATTTACGTTCAGTGTTGTTTTTCCCCTCATTACTTTCTTATACAATACTTCCAAATCACCTGCAGGCTGAATTCGAACAGCATGTCGGGATTGTGCAGTGCGTTCATAACCCCTAAGCCACAAGCACATTTTCAATATCTAATTATATCATTCTTAATATGGTATTGTGACCACGACCCTACCATCAGTTATTAAGGGGAACTTGAGGAATTCAGAACTATTAAAATAGTTGTCGGACAACAATTTATTTTAGTTTACAACTTCAAGTTTTCAACATTTACCGCCAGGCGTTACTGAGGATTACTCAGACACCAGGCAAAGAACAAAGGGGCTACATGTTAGTTTAATAATAGTATAAAAATAAAATTGTTTAATTCTGTCGTAGAAACTCTGTAGACTGTTGATTTGATTCTCTTGTGGAAGTCTTCTAAAAGTGCATACATGTTGTGCAGGTTCGATTAGTTTTATCGTAAATATGAAGAAATGTGTTTATAATTATTCACTGAGCAGATTTTGTTGAACATCAGGATTGCTCAATCAATAGTGAACTGGACTCTGGAAACATTAAGCCAACAGGACGATGGATCAAACCCTGACTATGACATTATATTTAAAAAAGGAAAAGAAAAAAAAAATGCAAAATATACAAAGGTAATAATAAAAAAATCTAAAATGTGAGAGAAATATTTGGAGTACGTTAAGGAGAAATAAACTTACGAGCGAAATGTCAGGAGAAATTTGCAGGTAAAAAAAAAAAAGCAAATAAAGTTATATAAAGAAAATATTCGGTGGGTGCGCGCGCAGGTGCGGATTTCGGTGGGTGCGCGCGCAGGTGCGGATTTCGGTGGGTGCGCGCGCAGGTGCGGATTTGGGTGGGTGCGCGCGCGCAGGTGCGGATTTCGGTGGGTGCGCGCGCAGGTGCGGATTTCGGTGGGTGCGCGCGCAGGTGCGGATTTCGGTGGGTGCGCGCGCAGGTGCGGATTTCGGTGGGTGCGCGCGCAGGTGCGGATTTCGGTGGGTGCGCGCGCAGGTGCGGATTTCGGTGGGTGCGCGCGCAGGTGCGGATTTCGGTGGGTGCGCGCGCAGGTGCGGATTTCGGTGGGTGCGCGCGCAGGTGCGGATTTCGGTGGGTGCGCGCGCAGGTGCGGATTTCGGTGGGTGCGCGCGCAGGTGCGGATTTCGGTGGGTGCGCGCGCAGGTGCGGATTTCGGTGGGTGCGCGCGCAGGTGCGGATTTCGGTGGGTGCGCGCGCAGGTGCGGATTTCGGTGGGTGCGCGCGCAGGTGCGGATTTCGGTGGGTGCGCGCGCAGGTGCGGATTTCGGTGGGTGCGCGCGCAGGTGCGGATTTCGGTGGGTGCGCGCGCAGGTGCGGATTTCGGTGGGTGCGCGCGCAGGTGCGGATTTCGGTGGGTGCGCGCGCAGGTGCGGATTTCGGTGGGTGCGCGCGCAGGTGCGGATTTCGGTGGGTGCGCGCGCAGGTGCGGATTTCGGTGGGTGCGCGCGCAGGTGCGGATTTCGGTGGGTGCGCGCGCAGGTGCGGATGTCGGTGGGTGCGCGCGCAAGTGCAGATTTCGGTGGGTGTGAGCGCGTGTGCGCGTAGGTGCGGATTTCCGTGTGGGTGCGCGCGCAGGTGCCGTTTATCGGTGCATATGTGTGATGTGTCCCAAATGCAGACTGTTACAGTGATAACAGACTAATTACAGGCACATCGAGGGTAAAGTTACAGAAAGTCAAGTATACAGCAGGAAACCCTAAATATGACTTGTGCAAATTGAAAACTGACAAAGAAATACAAGATAATTTTAACATAGAAGTAAAGAACAAATTTGATATATTGTCTGATCTAGAGATCCTGTTTCAAGATGTAGATGATCAATGGGAAACGATGACAGCACTTAAGATTCAATCAGTTGCGCAGCAGAAAAAAACTATTCCAAAAGTAAAGAAAGTGGGCCGTATGACATGGATGACTGAAGAAATTTTACAACTAATGGAAACAAGAAGACACAACAAAAATAATCCTGCCAAATATGAAGAAATTCACAGAAAAGTTAGAACCTTATGTAAGGAGGCAAAAGAAACATGGCTTGAGAAAAATTGCAGAGAAATTGAAAAACAACACAACAGTAACAATGCGAAACTAATGCACAAAAGAATTCAGGAGCTTACTAATCAAAGAACACGTACGTCAGCAGGCTGCCTAAAGACAAAAGATGGAAGAGTCATAATAGGAAAAGATCAGATCTTACATGAATGGTCAGATTATGTGAAAAACCTTAATGACGATAACAGAGACGAACAGTATGATGTCCAAAATAATAATGAAGGACCAGCAATTTTAAAGATGGGAGGTTCAGAATGCGCTTAACCATATGAAATCTGGCAAGACCCCCGGTTCAGACAGCGTCACAACAGAAATGATTAATGCTTTAGAAGAATATGGAATAGATAAAGTTACCAGTCTGCTTAATACAATATATGATACTGGAAATATACCGCAGGAGTTATGTAATTCTGTATTTATTGCAATCCCAAAGAAATCAGGAACCTTGGAATGTGATCAACATCGAACAATTAGTATAATGAGTCACATCACGAAGATTTTGCTAAGAATTATCATGCAAGAGGTAGGAAGAAAATACAACCTGAAATAGGAGAAGAACAATGTGGGTTTGTGGAAGGCAAGGGTACAGTAAATGCTGTGTATATACTGAGAAACATAATCGAACGTTCTATAGAAGTAAACAAAGATCTACACCTTTGCTTTATTGACTACACAAAGGCTTTTGATAAAGTGAGACATGTCAACATGAGAAGGATGCTTGAAGATCTACAAATTGATGGAAGAAGATCTTAGACTTGTAAAAAACATATATTGGAAACAACAAGCTGCCATAAGAGTTGATAATGAAGTAAGCCTATAGCAAGCAGCCTATTAAAAGGGGTGTGAGACAGGGATGTGTAATGTCTCCAGATCTGTTTTCCCTGTACTGTGAAAGTATTTTCAGAAATGTTGAAGATATGGAAGGAATCAACATTGGGGGACGATGCATCAATAACATTAGATATGCAGATGATACAGTCTTGATTGCAGACAATGAACAGGACCTGCAAAATTTAGTAGATGCGATTGTTACACACAGTGAACAACTAGGGTTAGAATTAAATTGTAAAAATACACAGATTATGGTCGTCACTAGGAAGGACGAAATACCACAATGTAAGGTACAATTATCTCGGAACAGTAATAACATCTGATGGGAGATGCCTTGAAGAGATTAGAACAAGAATCGCCATGGCAAAAGTAGCCTTTAGCAAGATGAAAAACATATTGACCAATAAAAAGATGTCAATTGAAACGAGAAAAAGAGTGTTGAGATGCTACATTGAACCTGTACTTTTATATGGATGTGAAGCGTGGACAATGAGCAGTCAGGCTGAAAAACATCTGGTGGCTGTAGAGATGTGGTTTCTGAGGAAAATGCAAAGAATACCATGGACAGCCAGAAAGACCAATGAACAAGTCCTTCAAGAAACAAATGAAGATCGTAAATTGATTAGAGAAATTAGACGTAGACAGTCAAAATTTTTTGGGCATGTTATGAGAAGAAATGAATTGGAGAATTTGGTGACAACTGGTAAGATCGAGGGGAACAGACGAAGGGGAAGACCTAGAAGCAAGTACCTGGATGGCTTGGCCTTGTGGCATGGTCGAGACAGAAACACGGAGCTGATCCACGACTCTGGTGATCGAGTGAGATGGCAGAACATGACCGCCCACGCTTACCGGCATGGCACATGATGGATGGATGGGTGTGATGTGGTGCGTAATTGGGTAATTATGATTGCAGTTGCATAATGTGATATGTACATAATTTGATAATGCATGCGCAGGTGCATATGTTTGGGGACGTATTTGGTATGTTCATGCGCAAGTACATAATTTGCTTGGTGCACACGCAGGTGCATAATTTGGTAGGTGTACGCATAATTTTTTTGGTGTACGCGCAGGTTCATAATTTGGTAGGTGAACGCACTAGTGCGTAGTTTTGGTAGGTGTGCATGCAGGTGCGTAATTTAGTAGGTTTGTAAACAGATGCGTAATTTGGTAGATGCGTGCGCAGGTATGTAAATTGGCCCTGTTGCCACAGGAGAAATGGTAGTTGTATTTTGTAGGTGCATAATTTGATGGTCCTCTAAAAGTACTGGAGAGTTTTGGTCATAGACCATAACTTTAGGAAGGGAAAATCCCAACTGCACCTCCCCCGTGGTAGAGGATGGAAACACACCACGGTGTGGCTAACACAGCTCTGGGGACCGAGTATCCACCGGAATAAGTGGACAACTTTGCAGCTGAGCAGAGCAGGGCACTCACTTGTCCTTACAGTCGGAAATGGCTGTCAAGGCAGAGGTAAAAAGACCACCATGTGAATGTGGAAGGCAAGGGGAAACCACCACATTATCTTCCCAAGACTTCATGGCAAAACATATATCAGAGTTAGTGAACGACGTTAATGGCTGTCTTAGGACATCCTCGTCCGGTAGGGACAGTCATGAGCCACAGGTGACACCAGACCGTCATCCAGCTACTGATGGCAAAATCATAACTAAAATAAATTAATTTAGAGTAGGAACATGGAATGTTAGGACATTAAATGAGCTAGGAAAGTTGACCAATGTTCTAAGAGAGATGGATAGCATGAAAATGAATATACTAGGCGTTAGTGAGATGAGATGGAAGGGATCGGGCAAAATTATAGCTGACAATCACACAATAATTTATTCTGGAGGGGATACACATGAAAAAGGTGTAGGAATAATATTAGACAAAAAAAACAGCTAAGTCAATTAATGGATACTGGTGTATTTCAGATAGAGTAGTTATGGTAAAAATCAAAGGCAAACCAATAGACATAAATATTATACAGGCATATGCATCAACAACAAGCAGTAGTGATGAAGAAATACAACACTTTTACGACGAAATAGAAATGGTGATGGCTCAAATTGGATCACAAGAAATAAAAATAATACTTGGTGATTTTAATGCAAAAGTAGGAAAGGGGAAAATGGATGATGTAGTGGGGAATTATGGTTTAGGTACAAGAAATGAAAGAGGAGAAAAACTAATAGAATGGGCAAATATCAATGATATGATAATTGGAAACACATGGTTTAAACACCATAAAAGACGACTGTACACATGGAAAAAGCCCTGATAAGAAAACATGCAACCAAATTGACTACATACTAATTAATAAAAGATATAGAAATGCTTTAATTAATGTAAAGACAATGCCTGGTGCTGACTGTAATAGTGATCATGTACCACTATGTGGACAAATAAAAGTAAGATTAAAGAGAGGGGAAAAAATGGTTAAGAACATGAGACTTAATAAAGAGGTTCTGAAAATAGATAAAGAACTGCAAGAACAATACAGAGTGACTGTGAAAAATAGGTACAATGCGATAGCTAAAATACAGAACATAAATGAACAATGGGAAATGTTAAGGGACTTCATTCATCAAACTAGCAATGAAGTATTACCAGAGAGAGGCAAAATAGCTAAGAAAAAATGGATGAATGAAGAAATCTTAAAACTGATGGACAAAAGAAAACAGAGTAAAAATGACAAACAAGAATACGCTAAGATAAATACAGAAATAAAAAATAAATGTGGGAAGGCTAAAGAAAGTTGGTTAAACGAGCAATGCAAAAGAATTGAATTAAATTCTATTAATGATACAAAAAATATGCACAGACAAATCAGTGAGCTTACAGGAAGAAAAATAAGAATAAATACAGGGTGTCTGAAATCAAAAACAGGAAAGATATTATTAGAGGGAGGAGCTATAGTGAAGAGGTGGAATGAGTATATAAGAGAATTATATGACGGAGAAAGGGAAGAATTAACAGAAGATAGTAACTTAGAAGGTCCACCTATTCTGAAAGAAGAAGTCGCTGACGCTATGAAACGTATGAAGAAAGGAAAAACAGCTGGGCCAGATGAAATCACAATAGAAGAGTTAGAAGTGTTGGGAGAATTTGGAGTAGATATATTAACCAAAATGTTGAATGATATTTACAGTAGTGGATATTTACCCAGTGATATGCTGAAATCTGTATTTATAGCTATACCAAAAAGACCAGGAGCAATTGATTGTGAAGATTTTCGTACAATTAACCTCATAAACCATATCACTAAGCTTCTACTCAGAATCATAATGAGAAGAAACAAAAAGAAAATCAAAATGGAAATTAGTGAAGAACAGTATGGATTTGTGGAAGGAAAGGGCACAAACAATGCAATTTATACATTACGGACACTAATAGAAAGGTCAATAGAGAAACAGGGAGACATATATTTGTGCTTCATAGATTATACTAAGGCATTTGATAAAGTAAAACATGATGAACTGATTAAAATGTTGGAAGATATCAACATTGATAGAAAAGATTTAAGAATAATAAAGAATGTTTACTGGAACCAAGTAGCAGCAATTAAAATGGGAAATAAAGAGGGTAGTTACGAACAGATAAAGCTAGGAGTACGACAGGGGTGTGTCTTGTCACCAGATCTTTTCTCCCTGTATAGTGAAGTAATAATGAGAGAGATCAAAGAGATGCCAGGAATACTAGTTGGAGGTTATAATATAAATAATATACGCTATGCAGATGACACAGTATTGGTGGCGGATAATTCAACAGACCTCCAGCAATTATTAGACGTTGTAGTAACAGAGAGTGCAAGGAAAGGACTCTCCTTGAATATCAAGAAAACAGTAACAATGGTAATATCAAAGAAAATGGTGACACCAAAATGTGACATAGAAATAGAAGAAAAAATCCTTAACCAAGTGGATAATTTTAGATACCTAGGGGCATTTATAACATCAGATGGAAGATGTACAACAGAGATTAGGAGCAGAATAGGACAGGCAAAAGCCGCATTTCAGAAAATGAAGAGTATCTTGTGCAATAAGTCACTATCACTGAATGTAAGAAAGAGAGTGCTGAAATGCTATGTAGAACCAGTTTTGCTGTATGGCAGTGAATCTTGGAATGTAAATGAACAAAATAAGAAGAAATTAGAAGCAACAGAGATGTGGTTCCTGAGACGAATGTTGCGAATTCCTTGGACTGCCAGAGTAACTAACGATGACTGCCTGAAACAGGCTAATGAAACTAGAACATTATATACAACAATAAGACAGAGACAAACATCTTTCTTCGGTCACGTGATGAGAAGAGAGGCATTGGAGAACATCGTAACAACTGGAAAGATCGAGGGGAAGAGAGGCAGAGGCAGACCAAGAGAAATGATGCTGAATGGATTGAGACGGTGGTATGGAGGAATATCAGCAGCAGAGTTGATCCAGAAAACCAAAGACCGAGATCTGTGGAGAGCCATGAACGCCTACGCCAGCTGGCACGGCACTTGATGATGATGATAATTTGATGGGTGAGCAATTTGGTAGTTATAATTGCAGTTGCATAATTGTGTAGGTGTATAATTTGGTAGTGCATGCGCAGGTGCATAATATGGTTGGGAGTAACTTGGTATGTTCGTGCGCAAGTGTGTAATTTGTTTGGTGCGCACGGAGGTGCATAATTTGGTAGGTGTATGTGACGGTGCATGTTATAATTGGTGTAAGCACAGGTTCATAGTTTGGTAGGTGAACGCGCTAGTGCGTAATTTGGTAGGTGTGCATGCAGGTGCATAATTTAATAAAGATAGTCCTCGTATCGCATTCGTATGCTGCCACAGGAAAGATGGGCCACGAGCTCTATTCATTTGCTGACGCAGGAAAGATGCTCCACGACTCACATATGTGTGTTGCTGTAATAAAGATAGTCCTCGTGTCGCATTCGTATGCTGCCACAGGAAAGATGGTCCACGACTAGCATCCATATGTTGCCACAGGAAAGATGCATGTTCTGAACAAATAATAACTGTAACTTATTTGCTGGTGCAATATCGGCAGGAAATTCTGAGTAAGTGTTTTGTATGTCCGTCATAGAGCGTCGTTGTCAATCCCAGCATTTATTGGCTGCGTGTAATGTTCTAAGCAAATTTACGTTCAGTGTTGTTTTTCCCCTCATTACTTTCCTATACAATACTTCCAAATCACCTGCGGCTGAATTCGAACAGCATGTCGGGATTGTGCAGTGCCTTCATAACCCATAAGCCACAAGCACATTTTCAATATCTAATTATATCATTCTTAATATGGTATTGTGAGCAAGACCCTACCATCAGATATGAAGGGGAACTTGAGGAATTCAGAACTATTAAAATAGTTGTCGGACAACAATTTATTTTATTTACAACTTCAAGTTTTCAACATTTACTGCCAGGCGTTACTGAGGATTACTCAGACACCAGACAAAGAACAAAGGGGCTACATGTTAGTTTAATAATAGTATAAAAATAAAATTGTTTAATTCTGTCTTAGAAACTCTGCAGACTGTTGATTTGATTCTCATGTGGAAGTCTTCTAAAAGTACTTATATGTTGTGCAGGTTCGATTAGTTTTATCGTAAATATGGAGAAATGTGTTTATAATTATTCATTGAGCAGGTGTTGTTGAACATCAGGATTGCTCAATCAATAGTGACTGGACTCTGGAAACATTAAGCCAACAGGACGATGGATCAAACCCTGACTATGACATTATATTTAAAAAAGGAAAAGAAAAAAAAAATGCAAAATATACAAAGGTAATAATAAAAAAAATCTAAAATGTGAGAGAAAATATTTGGAGTACGTTAAGGAGAAATAAACTTACGAGCGAAATGTCAGGAGAAATTTGCAGGTAAAAAAAAAAAAAAGCAAATAAAGTTATATAAAGAAAATATTCGGTGGGTGCGCGCGCAGGTGCGGATTTCGGTGGGTGCGCGCGCAGGTGCGGATTTCGGTGGGTGCGCGCGCAGGTGCGGATTTCGGTGGGTGCGCGCGCAGGTGCGGATTTCGGTGGGTGCGCGCGCAGGTGCGGATTTCGGTGGGTGCGCGCGCAGGTGCGGATTTCGGTATGTGCGGATTTCGGTGGGTGCGCGCGCAGGTGCGGATGTCGGTGGGTGCGCGCGCAAGTGCAGATTTCGGTGGGTGTGAGCGCGTGTGCGCGTAGGTGCGGATTTCCGTGTGGGTGCGCGCGCAGGTGCCGTTATCGGTGCATATGTGTGATGTGTCCAAATGCAGACTGTTACAGTGATAACAGACTAATTACAGGCACATCGAGGGTAAAGTTACAGAAAGTCAAGTATACAGCAGGAAACCCTAAATATGACTTGTGCAAATTGAAAACTGACAAAGAAATACAAGATAATTTTAACATAGAAGTAAAGAACAAATTTGATATATTGTCTGATCTAGAGATCCTGTTTCAAGATGTAGATGATCAATGGGAAACGATGACAGCACTTAAGATTCAATCAGTTGCGCAGCAGAAAAAACTATTCCAAAAGTAAAGAAAGTGGGCCGTATGACATGGATGACTGAAGAAATTTTACAACTAATGGAAACAAGAAGACACAACAAAAATAATCCTGCCAAATATGAAGAAATTCACAGAAAAGTTAGAACCTTATGTAAGGAGGCAAAAGAAACATGGCTTGAGAAAAATTGCAGAGAAATTGAAAAACAACACAACAGTAACAATGCGAAACTAATGCACAAAAGAATTCAGGAGCTTACTAATCAAAGAACACGTACGTCAGCAGGCTGCCTAAAGACAAAAGATGGAAGAGTCATAATAGGAAAAGATCAGATCTTACATGAATGGTCAGATTATGTGAAAAACCTTAATGACGATAACAGAGACGAACAGTATGATGTCCAAAATAATAATGAAGGACCAGCAATTTTAAAGATGGAGGTTCAGAATGCGCTTAACCATATGAAATCTGGCAAGACCCCCGGTTCAGACAGCGTCACAACAGAAATGATTAATGCTTTAGAAGAATATGGAATAGATAAAGTTACCAGTCTGCTTAATACAATATATGATACTGGAAATATACCGCAGGAGTTATGTAATTCTGTATTTATTGCAATCCCAAAGAAATCAGGAACCTTGGAATGTGATCAACATCGAACAATTAGTATAATGAGTCACATCACGAAGATTTTGCTAAGAATTATCATGCAAAGAGGTAGGAAGAAAATACAACCTGAAATAGGAGAAGAACAATGTGGGTTTGTGGAAGGCAAGGGTACAGTAAATGCTGTGTATATACTGAGAAACATAATCGAACGTTCTATAGAAGTAAACAAAGATCTACACCTTTGCTTTATTGACTACACAAAGGCTTTTGATAAAGTGAGACATGTCAACATGAGAAGGATGCTTGAAGATCTACAAATTGATGGAAGAAGATCTTAGACTTGTAAAAGACATATATTGGAAACAACAAGCTGCCATAAGAGTTGATAATGAAGTAAGCCTATATCAGCCTATTAAAAGGGGTGTGAGACAGGGATGTGTAATGTCTCCAGATCTGTTTTCCCTGTACTGTGAAAGTATTTTCAGAAATATTGAAGATATGGAAGGAATCAACATTGGGGGACGATGCATCAATAACATTAGATATGCAGATGATACAGTCTTGATTGCAGACAATGAACAGGACCTGCAAAATTTAGTAGATGCGATTGTTACACACAGTGAACAACTAGGGTTAGAATTAAATTGTAAAAATACACAGATTATGGTCGTCACTAGGAAGGACGAAATACCACAATGTAAGGTACAATTATCTCGGAACAGTAATAACATCTGATGGGAGATGCCTTGAAGAGATTAGAACAAGAATCGCCATGGCAAAAGTAGCCTTTAGCAAGATGAAAAACATATTGACCAATAAAAAGATGTCAATTGAAACGAGAAAAAGAGTGTTGAGATGCTACATTGAACCTGTACTTTTATATGGATGTGAAGCGTGGACAATGAGCAGTCAGGCTGAAAAACATCTGGTGGCTGTAGAGATGTGGTTTCTGAGGAAAATGCAAAGAATACCATGGACAGCCAGAAAGACCAATGAACAAGTCCTTCAAGAAACAAATGAAGATCGTAAATTGATTAGAGAAATTAGACGTAGACAGTCAAAATTTTTTGGGCATGTTATGAGAAGAAATGAATTGGAGAATTTGGTGACAACTGGTAAGATCGAGGGGAACAGACCAAGGGGAAGACCTAGAAGCAAGTACCTGGATGGCTTGGCCTTGTGGCATGGTCGAGACAGAAACACGGAGCTGATCCACGACTCTGGTGATCGAGTGAGATGGCAGAACATGACCGCCCACGCTTACCGGCATGGCACATGATGGATGGATGGGTGTGATGTGTGCGTAATTGGGTAATTATGATTGCAGTTGCATATGTGATATGTACATAATTTGATAATGCATGCGCAGGTGCATATGTTTGGGGACGTATTTGGTATGTTCATGCGCAAGTACATAATTTGCTTGGTGCACACGCAGGTGCATAATTTGGTAGGTTTACGCATAATTTTTTTTGGTGTACGCGCAGGTTCATAATTTGGTAGGTGAACGCACTAGTGCGTAGTTTGGTAGGTGTGCATGCAGGTGCGTAATTTAGTAGGTTTGTAAACAGATGCGTAATTTGGTAGATGCGTGCGCAGGTATGTAAATTGGCCCTGTTGCCACAGGAGAAATGGTAGTTGTATTTTGTAGGTGCATAATTTGATGGTCCTCTAAAAGTACTGGAGAGTTTTGGTCATAGACCATAACTTTAGGAAGAGAAAATCCCAACTGCACCTCCCCGTGGTAGAGGATGGAAACACACCACGGTGTGGCTAACACAGCTCTGGGGACCGAGTATCCACCGGAATAAGTGGACAACTTTGCAGCTGAGCAGAGCAGGGCACTCACTTGTCCTTACAGTCGGAAATGGCTGTCAAAGGCAGAGGTAAAAGACCACCATGTGAATGTGGAAGGCAAGGGGAAACCACCACATTATCTTCCCAAGACTTCATGGCAAAACATATATCAGAGTTAGTGAACGACGTTAATGGCTGTCTTAGGACATCCTCGTCCGGTAGGGACAGTCATGAGCCACAGGTGACACCAGACCGTCATCCAGCTACTGATGGCAAAATCATAACTAAAATAAATAAATTTAGAGTAGGAACATGGAATGTTAGGACATTAAATGAGCTAGGAAAGTTGACCAATGTTCTAAGAGAGATGGATAGCATGAAAATGAATATACTAGGCGTTAGTGAGATGAGATGGAAGGGATCGGGCAAAATTATAGCTGACAATCACACAATAATTTATTCTGGAGGGGATACACATGAAAAAGGTGTAGGAATAATATTAGACAAAAAAACAGCTAAGTCAATTAATGGATACTGGTGTATTTCAGATAGAGTAGTTATGGTAAAAATCAAAGGCAAACCAATAGACATAAATATTATACAGGCATATGCATCAACAACAAGCAGTAGTTATGAAGAAATACAACACTTTTACGACGAAATAGAAATGGTGATGGCTCAAATTGGATCACAAGAAATAAAAATAATACTTGTGTCAGAGTCTTGCGTAGAGCAAGATAAGTAGCTCGTTTTCTGGCAAGTGTGAAGCAGTATCAAACTATCAAATCACACGAAGTGAATATCCGAAACTGTTATTCACAAGCTTTATTTACGCGCTGCATTCATTATCGCACAAACATCGTGCAATGACAATCCATAGCAATCATTACGGCATGAACAATATCAATGCAATACATAAAGATACATGCAATCAATAAACATCTCACTTACAAGCCAAACTATTCAAGCGTTCGAACCATTCTCCCATTGTCGCACAGGCTAGCTCTCAATGCAGATTCAAACACCACTCGCAGACTCATGCGACCTGTCCATTCAAACACCTAACCCCGTCTGCCAGCCCTGGCGTTCTACACGCTACACGCTAGTCGGCGCTCAAGTCAGCTGGTGTGACCCCTGCAAGGTTCACGGGGTGTACTGCTGACCAGCGGTCGTTTAAGCTTCGCTCAATTGCTGTGCTTAGCTGCTCATATGGGCGTCGTCGAAGACGCCGCATTCCCTCTGCAGTGTTTAACATCACTCAGGGTTACGTGTTGTTATGTTGCCTGGCGTTGGTACAGACAACGCGTCGCAACCTCGGATGTGAGACCTTGACAACTTGGTGATTTTAATGCAAAAGTAGGAAAGGGGAAAATGGAGGATGTAGTGGGGAATTATGGTTTAGGTACAAGAAATGAAAGAGGAGAAAAACTAATAGAATGGGCAAATATCAATGATATGATAATTGGAAACACATGGTTTAAACACCATAAAAGACGACTGTACACATGGAAAAGCCCTGATAAGAAAACATGCAACCAAATTGACTACATACTAATTAATAAAAGATATAGAAATGCTTTAATTAATGTAAAGACAATGCCTGGTGCTGACTGTAATAGTGATCATGTACCACTATGTGGACAAATAAAAGTAAGATTAAAGAGAGGGAAAAAATGGTTAAGAACATGAGACTTAATAAAGAGGTTCTGAAAATAGATAAAGAACTGCAAGAACAATACAGAGTGACTGTGAAAAATAGGTACAATGCGATAGCTAAAATACAGAACATAAATGAACAATGGGAAATGTTAAGGGACTCCATTCATCAAACTAGCAAAGAAGTATTACCAGGAGAGAGGCAAAATAGCTAAGAAAAAATGGATGAATGAAGAAATCTTAACACTGATGGACAAAAGAAAACAGAGTAAAAATGACAAACAAGAATACGCTAAAGATAAATACAGAAATAAAAGATAAATGTGGGAAGGCTAAAGAAAGTTGGTTAAACGAGCAATTCAAAAGAATTGAATTAAATTCCATTAATAATACAAAAAATATGCACAGACAAATCAGTGAGCTTACATGAAGAAAAATAAGAATAAATACAGGGTGTTTGAAATCAAAAACAGGAAAGATATTATTAGAGGAAGGAGTTATAATGAAGAGGTGGAATGAGTATATAAGAGAATTATATGACGGAGAAAGGGAAGAATTAACAGAAGATAGTAACTTAGAAGGTCCACCTATTCTGAAAGAAGAAGTCGCTGACGCTATGAAACGTATGAAGAAAAGAAAAACAGCTGGGCCAGATGAAATCACAATAGAAGAGTTAGAAGTGTTGGGAGAATTTGGAGTAGATATATTAACCAAAATGTTGAATGTTATTTACAGTAGTGGATATTTACCCAGTGATATGCTGAAATCTGTATTTATAGCTATACCAAAAAGACCAGGAGCAATTGATTGTGAAGATTTTCGTACAATTAACCTCATAAACCATATCACTAAGCTTCTACTCAGAATCATAATGAGAAGAAACAAAAAGAAAATAAAAATGGAAATTAGTGAAGAACAGTATGGACTTGTGGAAGGAAAGGGCACAAACAATGCAATTTATACATTACGGACACTAATAGAAAGGTCAATAGAGAAACAGGGAGACATATATTTATGCTTCATAGATTATACTAAGGCATTTGATAAAGTAAAACATGATGAACTGATTAAAATGTTGGAAGATATCAACATTGATAGAAAAGATTTAAGAATAATAAAGAATGTTTACTGGAACCAAGTAGCAGCAATTAAAATGGGAAATAAAGAGGGTAGTTACGAACAGATAAAGCTAGGAGTACGACAGGGGTGTGTCTTGTCACCAGATCTTTTCTCCCTGTATAGCGAAGTAATAATGAGAGAGATCAAAGAGATGCCAGGAATACTAGTTGGAGGTTATAATATAAATAATATACGCTATGCAGATGACACAGTATTGGTGGCGGATAATTCAACAGACCTCCAGCAATTATTAGACGTTGTAGTAACAGAGAGTGCAAGGAAAGGACTCTCCTTGAATATCAAGAAAACAGTAACAATGGTAATATCAAAGAAAATGGTGACACCAAAATGTGACATAGAAATAGAAGGAAAAATCCTTAACCAAGTGGATAATTTTAGATACCTAGGGGCATTTATAACATCAGATGGAAGATGTACAACAGAGATTAGGAGCAGAATAGGACAGACAAAAGCCGCATTTCAGAAAATGAAGAGTATCTTGTGCAATAAGTCACTATCACTGAATGTAAGAAAGAGAGTGCTGAAATGCTATGTAGAACCAGTTTTGCTGTATGGCAGTGAATCTTGGAATGTAAATGAACAAAGTAAGAAGAAATTAGAAGCAACAGAGATGTGGTTCCTGAGACGAATGTTGCGAATTCCTTGGACTGCCAGAGTAACTAACGATGACTGCCTGAAACAGGCTAATGAAACTAGAACATTATATACAACAATAAGACAGAGACAAACATCTTTCTTCGGTCACGTGATGAGAAGAGAGGCATTGGAGAACATCGTAACAACTGGAAAGATCGAGGGGAAGAGAGGCAGAGGCAGACCAAGAGAAATGATGCTGGATGGATTGAGACGGTGGTATGGAGGAATATCAGCAGCAGAGTTGATCCAGAAAACCAAAGACCGAGATCTGTGGAGAGCCATGAACGCCTACGCCAGCTGGCACGGCACTTGATGATGATGATAATTTGATGGGTGAGCAATTTGGTAGTTATAATTGCAGTTGCATAATTGTGTAGGTGTATAATTTGGTAGTGCATGCGCAGGTGCATAATATGGTTGGGAGTAACTTGGTATGTTCGTGCGCAAGTGTGTAATTTGTTTGGTGCGCACGGAGGTGCATAATTTGGTAGGTGTATGTGACGGTGCATGTTATAATTGGTGTAAGCACAGGTTCATAGTTTTTTAGGTGAACGCGCTAGTGCGTAATTTGGTAGGTGTGCATGCAGGGGCATAATTTAATAAAGATAGTCCTCGTATCGCATTCGTATGCTGCCACAGGAAAGATGGGCCACGACCTCTATTCATTTGCTGACGCAGGAAAGATGCTCCACGACTCACATATGTGTGTTGCTGTAATAAAGATAGTCCTCGTATCGCATTCGTATGCTGCCACAGGAAAGATGGGCCACGACTCGCATCCATATGTTGCCACAGGAAAGATGCATGTTCTGAACAAATAATAACTGTAACTTATTTGCTGGTGCAATATCGGCAGGAAATTCTGAGTAAGTGTTTTGTATGTCCGTCATAGAGCGTCGTTGTCAATCCCAGCATTTATTGGCCGCGTGTAATGTTCTAAGCAAATTTACGTTCAGTGTTGTTTTTCCCCTCATTACTTTCCTATACAATACTTCCAAATCACCTGCGGCTGAATTCGAACAGCATGTCGGGATTGTGCAGTGCCTTCATAACCCATAAGCCACAAGCACATTTTCAATATCTAATTATATCATTCTTAATATGGTATTGTGAGCAAGACCCTACCATCAGATATGAAGGGGAACTTGAGGAATTCAGAACTATTAAAATAGTTGTCGGACAACAATTTATTTTATTTACAACTTCAGGTTTTCAACATTTACTGCCAGGCGTTACTGAGGATTACTCAGACACCAGACAAAGAACAAAGGGGCTACATGTTAGTTTAATAATAGTATAAAAATTAAATTGTTTAATTCTGTCTTAGAAACTCTGCAGACTGTTGATTTGATTCTCATGTGGAAGTCTTCTAAAAGTACTTATATGTTGTGCAGGTTCGATTAGTTTTATCGTAAATATGGAGAAATGTGTTTATAATTATTCATTGAGCAGGTGTTGTTGAACATCAGGATTGCTCAATCAATAGTGAACTGGACTCTGGAAACATTAAGCCAACAGGACGATGGATCAAACCCTGACTATGACATTATATTTAAAAAAGGAAAAGGAAAAAAAATGCAAAATATACAAAGGTAATAATAACAAAAATTTAAAATGTGGGAGAAAATATTTGGAGTACGTTAAGGAGAAATAAAATTACGAGCGAAATGTCGGGAGAAATTTGCGAGTAAAAAAAAAAAAAAGCAAATAAAGTTATATAAAGACAATATTCGGTGGGTGCGCGCGCAGGTGCGGACTTCGGTGGGTGCGCGCGCAGGTGCGGATCTCGGTGGGTGCGCGCGCAGGTGCGGATTTCGGTGGGTGCGCGCGCAGGTGCGGATTTCGGTGGGTGGGCGCGCAGGTGCGGATTTCGGTGGGTGCGCGCGCAGGTGCCGACTTGGGTGGGTGCGCGCGCAGGTGCCGACTTGGGTGGGTGCGCGCGCAGGTGCCGACTTGGGTGGGTGCGCGCGCAGGTGCCGACTTGGGTGGGTGCGCGCGCAGGTGCCGACTTGGGTGGGTGCGCGCGCAGGTGCCGACTTGGGTGGGTGCGCGCGCAGGTGCCGACTTGGGTGGGTGCGCGCGCAGGTGCCGACTTGGGTGGGTGCGCGCGCAGGTGCCGACTTGGGTGGGTGCGCGCGCAGGTGCCGACTTGGGTGGGTGCGCGCGCAGGTGCCGACTTGGGTGGGTGCGCGCGCAGGTGCCGACTTGGGTGGGTGCGCGCGCAGGTGCGGACTTGGGTGGGTGCGCGCGCAGGTGCGGACTTGGGTGGGTGCGCGCGCATGTGCGGATTTCCGTGTGTGTGTGTGCGCGCGCAGGTGCCGTTATCGGTGCATATGTGTGATGTGTCCAAATGCAGACTGTTACAGTGATAACAGACTAATTACAGGCACATCGAGGGTAAAGTTACAGAAAGTCAAGTATACAGCAGGAAACCCTAAATATGACTTGTGCAAATTGAAAACTGACAAAGAAATACAAGATAATTTTAACATAGAAGTAAAGAACAAATTTGATATATTGTCTGATCTAGAGATCCTGTTTCAAGATGTAGATGATCAATGGGAAACGATGAAGAATTCAATCAGTTGCGCAGCAGAAAAAACTATTCCAAAAGTAAAGAAAGTGGGCCGTAAGACATGGATGACTGAAGAAATTTTACAACTAATGGAAACAAGAAGACACAACAAAAATAATCCTGCCAAATATGAAGAAATTCACAGAAAAGTTAGAACCTTATGTAAGGAGGCAAAAGAAACATGGCTTGAGAAAAATTGCAGAGAAATTGAAAAACAACACAACAGTAACAATGCGAAACTAATGCACAAAAGAATTCAGGAGCTTACTAATCAAAGAACACGTACGTCAGCAGGCTGCCTAAAGACAAAAGATGGAAGAGTCATAATAGAAAAAGATCAGATCTTACATGAATGGTCAGATTATGTGAAAAACCTTAATGACGATAACAGAGACGAACAGTATGATATCCAAAATAATAATGAAGGACCAGCAATTTTAAAGATGGAGGTTCAGAATGCGCTTAACCATATGAAATCTGGAAAGACCCCCGGTTCAGACAGCGTCACAACAGAAATGATTAATGCTTTAGAAGAATATGGAATAGATAAAGTTACCAGTCTGCTTAATACAATATATGATACTGGAAATATACCTCAGGAGTTATGTAATTCTGTATTTATTGCAATCCCAAAGAAATCAGGAACCTTGGAATGTGATCAACATCGAACAATTAGTATAATGAGTCACATCACGAAGATTTTGCTAAGAATTATCATGCAAAGAGGTAGGAGGAAAATACAACCTGAAATAGGAGAAGAACAATGTGGGTTTGTGGAAGGCAAGGGTACAGTAAATGCTGTGTATATACTGAGAAACATAATCGAACGTTCTATAGAAGTAAACAAAGATCTACACCTTTGCTTTATTGACTACACAAAGGCTTTTGATAAAGTGAGACATGTCAACATGATAAGGATGCTTGAAGATCTACAAATTGATGGAAGAAGATCTTAGACTTGTAAAAAACATATATTGGAAACAACAAGCTGCCATAAGAGTTGATAATGAAGTAAGCCTACATCAGCCTATTAAAAGGGGTGTGAGACAGGGATGTGTAATGTCTCCAGATCTGTTTTCCCTGTACTGTGAAAGTATTTTCAGAAATATTGAAGATATGGAAGGAATCAACATTGGGGGACGATGCATCAATAACATTAGATATGCAGATGATACAGTCTTGATTGCAGACAATGAACAGGACCTGCAAAATTTAGTAGATGCGATTGTTACACACAGTGAACAACTAGGGTTAGAATTAAATTGTAAAAATACACAGATTATGGTCGTCACTAGGAAGGACGAAATACCACAATGTAAGGTACAATTATCTCGGAACAGTAATAACATCTGATGGGAGATGCCTTGAAGAGATTAGAACAAGAATCGCCATGGCAAAAGTAGCCTTTAGCAAGATGAAAAACATATTGACCAATAAAAAGATGTCAATTGAAACGAGAAAAAGAGTGTTGAGATGCTACATTGAACCTGTACTTTTATATGGATGTGAAGCGTGGACAATGAGCAGTCAGGCTGAAAAACATCTGGTGGCTGTAGAGATGTGGTTTCTGAGGAAAATGCAAAGAATACCATGGACAGCCAGAAAGACCAATGAACAAGTCCTTCAAGAAACAAATGAAGATCGTAAATTGATTAGAGAAATTAGACGTAGACAGTCAAAATTTTTTGGGCATGTTATGAGAAGAAATGAATTGGAGAATTTGGTGACAACTGGTAAGATCGAGGGGAACAGACCAAGGGGAAGACCTAGAAGCAAGTACCTGGATGGCTTGGCCTTGTGGCATGGTCGAGACAGAAACACGGAGCTGATCCACGACTCTGGTGATCGAGTGAGATGGCAGAACATGACCGCCCACGCTTACCGGCATGGCACATGATGGATGGATGGGTGTGATGTGTGCGTAATTGGGTAATTATGATTGCAGTTGCATAATGTGATATGTACATAATTTGATAATGCATGCGCAGGTGCATATGTTTGGGGACGTATTTGGTATGTTCATGCGCAAGTACATAATTTGCTTGGTGCACACGCAGGTGCATAATTTGGTAGGTGTACGCATAATTTTTTTGATGTACGCGCAGGTTCATAATTTGGTAGGTGAACGCACTAGTGCGTAGTTTGGTAGGTGTGCATGCAGGTGCGTAATTTAGTAGGTTTGTAAACAGATGCGTAATTTGGTAGATGCGTGCGCAGGTATGTAAATTGGCCCTGTTGCCACAGGAGAAATGGTAGTTGTATTTTGTAGGTGCATAATTTGATGGTCCTCTAAAAGTACTGGAGAGTTTTGGTCATAGACCATAACTTTAGGAAGGGAAAATCCCAACTGCACCTCCCCCGTGGTAGAGGATGGAAACACACCACGGTGTGGCTAACACAGCTCTGGGGACCGAGTATCCACCGGAATAAGTGGACAACTTTGCAGCTGAGCAGAGCAGGGCACTCACTTGTCCTTACAGTCGGAAATGGCTGTCAAAGGCAGAGGTAAAAAGACCACCATGTGAATGTGGAAGGCAAGGGGAAACCACCACATTATCTTCCCAAGACTTCATGGCAAAACATATATCAGAGTTAGTGAACGACGTTAATGGCTGTCTTAGGACATCCTCGTCCGGTAGGGACAGTCATGAGCCACAGGTGACACCAGACCGTCATCCAGCTACTGATGGCAAAATCATAACTAAAATAAATAAATTTAGAGTAGAAACATGGAATGTTAGGACATTAAATGAGCTAGGAAAGTTGACCAATGTTCTAAGAGAGATGGATAGCATGAAAATGAATATACTAGGCGTTAGTGAGATGAGATGGAAGGGATCGGGCAAAATTATAGCTGACAATCACACAATAATTTATTCTGGAGGGGATACACATGAAAAAGGTGTAAGAATAATATTAGACCAAAAAAAACAGCTAAGTTACTTAATGGATACTGGTGTATTTCAGATAGAGTAGTTATGGTAAAAATCAAAGGCAAACCAATAGACATAAATATTATACCGGTATATGCACCAACAACAAGCAGTAGTTATGAAGAAATACAACACTTTTACGACGAAATAGAAATGGTGATGGCTCAAATTGGATCACAAGAAATAAAAATAATACTTGTGTCAGAGTCTTGCGTAGAGCAAGATAAGTAGCTCGTTTTCTGGCAAGTGTGAAGCAGTATCAAACTATCAAATCACACGAAGTGAATATCCGAAACTGTTATTCACAAGCTTTATTTACGCGCTGCATTCATTATCGCACAAACATCGTGCAATGACAATCCATAGCAATCATTACGGCATGAACAATATCAATGCAATACATAAAGATACATGCAATCAATAAACATCTCACTTACAAGCCAAACTATTCAAGCGTTCGAACCATTCTCCCACTGTCGCACAGGCTAGCTCTCAATGCAGATTCAAACACCACTCGCAGACTCATGCGACCTGTCCATTCAAACACCTAACCCCGTCTGCCAGCCCTGGCGTTCTACACGCTACACGCTAGTCGGCGCTCAAGTCAGCTGGTGTGACCCCTGCAAGGTTCACGGGGTGTACTGCTGACCAGCGGTCGTTTAAGCTTCGCTCAATTGCTGTGCTTAGCTGCTCATATGGGCGTCGTCGAAGACGCCGCATTCCCTCTGCAGTGTTTAACATCACTCAGGGTTACGTGTTGTTATGTTGCCTGGCGTTGGTACAGACAACGCGTCGCAACCTCGGATGTGAGACCTTGACAACTTGGTGATTTTAATGCAAAAGTAGGAAAGGGGAAAATGGAGGATGTAGTGGGGAATTATGGTTTAGGTACAAGAAATGAAAGAGGAGAAAAACTAATAGAATGGGCAAATATCAATGATATGATAATTGGAAACACATGGTTTAAACACCATAAAAGACGACTGTACACATGGAAAAGCCCTGATAAGAAAACATGCAACCAAATTGACTACATACTAATTAATAAAAGATATAGAAATGCTTTAATTAATGTAAAGACAATGCCTGGTGCTGACTGTAATAGTGATCATGTACCACTATGTGGACAAATAAAAGTAAGATTAAAGAGAGGGAAAAAAATTGTTAAGAACATGAGACTTAATAAAGAGGTTCTGAAAATAGATAAAGAACTGCAAGAACAATACAGAGTGACTGTGAAAAATAGGTACAATGCGATAGCTAAAATACAGAACATAAATGAACAATGGGAAATGTTAAGGGACTCCATTCATCAAACTAGCAAAGAAGTATTACCAGAGAGAGGCAAAATAGCTAAGAAAAAATGGATGAATGAAGAAATCTTAAAACTGATGGACAAAAGAAAACAGAGTAAAAATGACAAACAAGAATACGCTAAGATAAATACAGAAATAAAAGATAAATGTGGGAAGGCTAAAGAAAGTTGGTTAAACGAGCAATTCAAAAGAATTGAATTAAATTCCATTAATAATACAAAAAATATGCACAGACAAATCAGTGAGCTTACATGAAGAAAAATAAGAATAAATACAGGGTGTTTGAAATCAAAAACAGGAAAGATATTATTAGAGGAAGGAGCTATAATGAAGAGGTGGAATGAGTATATAAGAGAATTATATGACGGAGAAAGGGAAGAATTAACAGAAGATAGTAACTTAGAAGGTCCACCTATTCTGAAAGAAGAAGTCGCTGACGCTATGAAACTTATGAAGAAAGGAAAAACAGCTGGGCCAGATGAAATCACAATAGAAGAGTTAGAAGTGTTGGGAGAATTTGGAGTAGATATATTAACCAAAATGTTGAATGTTATTTACAGTAGTGGATATTTACCCAGTGATATGCTGAAATCTGTATTTATAGCTATACCAAAAAGACCAGGAGCAATTGATTGTGAAGATTTTCGTACAATTAACCTCATAAACCATATCACTAAGCTTCTACTCAGAATCATAATGAGAAGAAACAAAAAGAAAATAAAAATGGAAATTAGTGAAGAACAGTATGGATTTGTGGAAGGAAAGGGCACAAACAATGCAATTTATACATTACGGACACTAATAGAAAGGTCAATAGAGAAACAGAGAGACATATATTTGTGCTTCATAGATTATACTAAGGCATTTGATAAAGTAAAACATGATGAACTGATTAAAATGTTGGAAGATATCAACATTGATGGAAAAGATTTAAGAATAATAAAGAATGTTTACTGGAACCAAGTAGCAGCAATTAAAATGGGAAATAAAGAGGGTAGTTACGAACAGATAAAGCTAGGAGTACGACAGGGGTGTGTCTTGTCACCAGATCTTTTCTCCCTGTATAGCGAAGTAATAATGAGAGAGATCAAAGAGATGCCAGGAATACTAGTTGGAGGTTATAATATAAATAATATACGCTATGCAGATGACACAGTATTGGTGGCGGATAATTCAACAGACCTACAGCAATTATTAGACGTTGTAGTAACAGAGAGTGCAAGGAAAGGACTCTCCTTGAATATCAAGAAAACAGTAACAATGGTAATATCAAAGAAAATGGTGACACCAAAATGTGACATAGAAATAGAAGGAAAAATCCTTAACCAAGTGGATAATTTTAGATACCTAGGGGCATTTATAACATCAGATGGAAGATGTACAACAGAGATTAGGAGCAGAATAGGGCAGGCAAAAGCCGCATTTCAGAAAATGAAGAGTATCTTGTGCAATAAGTCACTATCACTGAATGTAAGAAAGAGAGTGCTGAAATGCTATGTAGAACCAGTTTTGCTGTATAGCAGTGAATCTTGGAATGTAAATGAACAAAGTAAGAAGAAATTAGAAGCAACAGAGATGTGGTTCCTGAGACGAATGTTGCGAATTCCTTGGACTGCCAGAGTAACTAACGATGACTGCCTGAAACAGGCTAATGAAACTAGAACATTATATACAACAATAAGACAGAGACAAACATCTTTCTTCGGTCACGTGATGAGAAGAGAGGCATTGGAGAACATCGTAACAACTGGAAAGATCGAGGGGAAGAGAGGCAGAGGCAGACCAAGAGAAATGATGCTGGATGGATTGAGACGGTGGCATGGAGGAATATCAGCAGCAGAGTTGATCCAGAAAACCAAAGACCGAGATCTGTGGAGAGCCATGAACGCCTACGCCAGCTGGCACGGCACTTGATGATGATGATAATTTGATGGGTGAGCAATTTGGTAGTTATAATTGCAGTTGCATAATTGTGTAGGTGTATAATTTGGTAGTGCATGCGCAGGTGCATAATATGGTTGGGAGTAACTTGGTATGTTCGTGCGCAAGTGTGTAATTTGTTTGGTGCGCACGGAGGTGCATAATTTGGTAGGTGTATGTGACGGTGCATGTTATAATTGGTGTAAGCACAGGTTCATAGTTTGGTAGGTGAACGCGCTAGTGCGTAATTTGGTAGGTGTGCATGCAGGTGCATAATTTAGTAGGTCTGTACACAGATGCGTAATTTGGTAAATGCGGGGAAGCTATGTAAATTCGTCCTGTTGCCACAGAAAAAAATTGTCCACGACTCACATTTATATGATGCCACAGGAAAGATGGTCCACGACTCACATTCGTATGTTTCCAGAGGAAAGATGGTCCATGAAACACATTCGTATGTTGCCACAGGAAAAATAGTCCACAACTCGAATTCGTATGTTGCCACAGTAAAGATGGTCCATGACTCACATTGGTAAGTTGCCACAGGAAAGATGGGCCACGACCTCTATTCATTTGCTGACGCAGGAAAGATGCTCCACGACTCACATATGTGTGTTGCTGTAATAAAGATAGTCCTCGTATCGCATTCGTATGCTGCCACAGGAAAGATGGTCCACGACTCGCATCCATATGTTGCCACAGGAAAGATGCATGTTCTGAACAAATAATAACTGTAACTTATTTGCTGGTGCAATATCGGCAGGAAATTCTGAATAAGTGTTTTGTATGTTCGTATGAGCAGTCAAGCTGAAAAGCATCTGATGGCTGCAGAAATGTGGTTTCTGAGGAAAATGCAAAGAATACCATGGAAAGACAGAAAAACCAATGACCAAGTACTATAGGAGACAAATGAAGATTGTAAACTGATTAGAGAAATTAGACGTAGACAGTCAAAATTTTTTGGACATGTTATGAGAAGAAATGGATTGGAGAACTTAGTGACAACTGGCAATATCGAGGGGAACAGACCAAGAGGAAGACCGAGAGGAAAATACCTGGATGGCTTGGCCACATGGCATGGACGAGACAGGAAAACTGAGCTGATCCACGACACTGGTGATCGAGTGAAATGGCGAGTCATGACCGCCCTCGCTTTCCGGCATGGCACATGATTGATTGATTGATGTCCGTCATAGAAGCGTCGTTGTCAATCCCAGCATTTATTGGCCGCGTGTAATGTTCTAAGCAATTTACGTTCAGTGTTGTTTTTCCTCCTCATTACTTTCTTATACAATACTTCCAAATCACCTGCGGCTGAATTCGAACAGCATGTCGGGATTGTGCAAGTGCGTTCATAACCCTAAGCCACAAGCACATTTTCAATATCTAATTATATCATTCTTAATATGGTATTGTGAGCAAGACCCTACCATCAGATATGAAGGGGAACTTGAGGAATTCAGAACTATTAAAATAGTTGTCGGACAACAATTTATTTTAGTTACAACTTCAGTTTTCAACATATTACCGCCAGGCGTTAGTGAGGATTACTCAGACACCAGGCAAAGAACAAAGGGGTTACATGTTAGTTTAATAATAGTATAAAAATAAAATTGTTTAATTCTGTCTTAGAAACTCTGCAGACTGTTGATTTGATTCTCATGTGGAAGTCTTCTAAAAGTACTTATATGTTGTGCAGGTTCGATTAGTTTTATCGTAAATATGGAGAAATGTGTTTATAATTATTCATTGAGCAGGTGTTGTTGAACATCAGGATTGCTCAATCAATAGTGAACTGGACTCTGGAAACATTAAGCCAACAGGACGATGGATCAAACCCTGACTATGACATTATATTTAAAAAAGGAAAAGAAAAAAAAAAATGCAAAATATACAAAGGTAATAATAAAAAAAATCTAAAATGTGGGAGAAAATATTTGGAGTACGTTAAGGAGAAATAAAATTACGAGCGAAATTTCGGGAGAAATTTGCGGGTAAAAAAGCAAATAAAGTTATATAAAGAAAATATTCGGTGGGTGCGCGCGCGCAGGTGCGGATCTGGGTGGGTGCGCGCGCGCAGGTGCGGATCTGGGTGGGTGCGCGCGCGCAGGTGCGGATTTGGGTGGGTGCGCGCGCGCAGGTGCGGATTTGGGTGGGTGCGCGCGCGCAGGTGCGGATTTGGGTGGGTGCGCAGGTGCGGATTTGGGTGGGTGCGCAGGTGCGGAATTGGGTGGGTGCGCAGGTGCGGATTTGGGTGGGCGCGGAGGTGCGGATTTGGGTGGGTGCGCAGGTGCGGATTTGGGTGGGTGCGCAGGTGCGGATTTGGGTGGGTGCGCAGGTGCGGATTTGGGCAGGTGCGGATTTGGGCAGGTGCGGATTTGGGTGGGTGCGGATTTGGGTGGGTGGGTGCGCAGGTGCGGATTTGGGTGGGTGCGCGCGCAGGTGCGGATTTGGGTGGGTGCGCTCGCGCAGGTGCGGATTTGGGTGGGTGCGCAGGTGCGGATTTGGGTGCGCGCGCGCGCAGGTGCGGATTTGGGTGGGTGCGCGCGCGCAGGTGCGGATTTGGGTGGGTGCGCGCGCGCAGGTGCGGATTTGGGTGGGTGCGCGCGCGCAGGTGCGGATTTGGGTGGGTGCGCGCGCGCAGGTGCGGATTTGGGCGGGTGCGCGCACGCGCAGGTGCGGATTTGGGCGGGTGCGCGCGCGCAGGTGCGGATTTGGGCGGGTGGGTGCGCGCAGGTGCGGATTTGGGTGGGTGGGTGCGCGCAGGTGCGGATGTCGGTGGGTGGGTGCGCGCGCAGGTGCGGATGTCGGTGGGTGCGTACAGACAAACGGAGATTCTATTTTATATATATAGATTGTGGTTTTCAAGGACAGTGCTGTGCGTTTGCTGTTGACGGCTGGAGTTGTGTTATCTGCCACAATTATGCCAGTTATTTCTTCTTTGTCCTCCTGTACTTCTCATCCTCTTTCTTTTTCTCCTCCTCCTTCTTTTTCACGCTTCCGCTTGTTATGCTAGTTTTACAACTAGTTATGCACATCAGAGGCCAGTCTGTAAATGTGTAATGTCTGCCTCCTCTAGACTGAATAGCCTGCTTCGTGGCGAAGGATTTGTAGTTTGCATATGGCGCAGTTTGTATTTCCGCATACCCTCGTTCGAAACACAGCTACTACACAGCAGACCGCTTTGCGTTGGTTTTGTACGAAATGGTATGGGTGCCGGTCGTTCAGAAAGCAATGGCAAACTACTGAATATAAACTTGCCAAGAGATCACAGCAGCAACAAATGCTGATGTTGACTGCGACGTCCATGTAAAGGATATGCAACTAACTAACTAGACAGAATCCATGCAATAAAGCAGGATCCATCTACCCATAGCCTTGCAATTTTTATCTCCCGTAGAGATTTCTTTATATGCAGACGATCTCCTATTTGTTTATCTTATCGGAGAAGTGTAAATATGTGTCCTCACTACCCAAGGATTCAGGTGTTGTGGTGGCATTAGACACCATTGGTTAGTTAGTCAACAGACCAGCCTCACTGCACCTCAAACTATCAGTCCACAGATGCTCAGATCCCCTCCTCATTATCTCCATCAGCGTGTAGCTGACCGACGACAAGAGTTCTGTGTTCGTTGACTTTTCTTCTTTGGGCCCCTCATGACGCTCGTGCCTAGCTTCACCAGACACCAACGGTTCTTTCAAACTCCTGTAACTTATGAGTCTGCGGTTAACTCCGCAACTTCTCAGCCACGCTCAAGACATTCATATATATTACCACTGATCAATTGTGAAAAATTCAAATGAGCCCAGCCGCGGATCGAACCCATGACCTCCTGATCGGCAGGCGAGGGTGTAGGCCACCGAGGCTCCCATACGAAGTAGACTTTCCAGATTTCTGCTGGCTGGATGCCTGGGTGATCTGTAGGGGCGGGTCTGTTGAGACGTTCCTCGAAGTAAACGTAACCTTGACTGATTCAGTGCCAAACAAACAGAAGGTTTGGACCAGACATTGTACACAATCAAATGAACAAGTACTATAAATTAAATTTCCATTCATTAGGCATTGCAATTGGTGAAGATACCACGGGAAATAAAAACAACAAATAATACAATGACCATAGTATGGCTATATATCATCCTTCTCTCCAAATGAGAAATCACATATGTCACTGAATCAGTTAAGTAAAGTCGAGAGGTAGGAAATAAAGAAGGGGGAAGAGTGGATGTGGATAAGGAGTAGGGAACGAAGGAGGAGGAGTGGCTGTGGAGGTGTAGGAAGTAAAGAAGAATGAAGTGGTGCTGGTGGAGTAGAAGAAGAAAACAAATAAATAATTGTTTTTTGCCAATGAAAGGAAGAATCAACCATGGTCTCCGCTGTGATAAAGTCTGGGGAGGAGTACAAACTGTTTACACTGCGCGACTGCACGAGAGTTCAAGTAATACCCCACGATGCTGGTAGATGATTAGCACCCAAGTCTTGTACTCACCACATCGGAGAGCTCATGAGCATGCTCAGAATGAGTGTGCTGCTTGCTTACAGAGATGAAAGCAAGTCATATCACTAACCACACCCCCGCCCCCTCTTTTCTACATCTTCAAAACAACCCATAAGGGTGTCATCATCATCATATATCTTGCAAAGAGGAGTAGACGTTAATGTCTCTCCACATATTTGGATCCCCAGTGTTCTGGATCCTTGCCCCTATGCCATCGTCTTAGACCATCCGCATAATTTCTCTGAGGCTGCCCCTTTTACGGTTGATCTTTACTGTCGTCACCATGTTCTCCGGTGCCCCTCTCCTCATTAAATGTCCAAAACACTCTTTGTCTCTTTTCGTATACTTGTCTATAATGTATCCAAAGGTTGTCATCCATACTCCCACCCGCACACACAGAAAACTATCTTACACACACACAAACCCACCAACCAACCACCTTACACAGATCTTCACCACGATGCACCCTACCAACTGGTGTAGGGGATCACATATCTCCACAGATGTCCGTCCCCGATGTTGCCCTGTTTTGTATGTAGAAAGAAAAGCTTCCATCTCGTTCAACCGGCTTCTTCAGCTTTGGTTATAATTGTTGTGGTTCCTAGTCCGGTCTAAATGTTCCCGGTCCTTTGTGCTTTAGACGATTTCCACTGATGCATGCCTCCTTGATGTTTCAGGTTAATTCTTTTGATGATATTCCTCCGTGCTACCGTCGCAGTCCATCAGCATCATTTCTCTCAGTCTGCACCTGCCTCTTCTATAGCTGATTTTTTTTCCAGCCACCACCATGTTTTCCAATGCCTGTCTTATCAGTGCACGACCAAAGATCATGTTTGCCTTCTACAGCTGTATATAATGTTCTAGTTTCATTAGCCTCCTCCAGACAATCGTCGTTAGTTACTCTGGCAGTCCAGTTGTATATAATGTTCTATTCATTAGCTTCCACCAGAAAATCGTCGTTAGTTACTCTGGCAGTCCAAGGTATTCGTCTCAGAAACCACATCTCCATTGTACCCAAGTCATTCATATTTGTTCATTCACATTCCACGATTCACTGCATACAGTAGAGAAGGTTCGATATTATATTTCAGTACTTTCTTTCTGACATTAAGTGAAAGAGATTGATTACACATGATAATTTTCATTTTCTGAATCGCAGCTTTTGCTTGACATATTCTTTCTCTAATTTGCTTTTGCATAAATACAAACACAATACTATTACAACTGACTACTATTGAATTACTATTGGCAATTTAATCAAATAATAAACACGAGCATCAGTTAAAGGCTGTAAAATGTTTTAATAAATGTCCTAACGAATTAAGTACATAATGCTACAAAACGAATCATTGGTGTGTTTTGTGTCGAATGACGTACATAAACTGTTGTAAGCTTGGAAAAACAAACGTTGCCCCTCGACTTGAAGAGGTAGAGAGATTTGCGTGTTGTAATGACCCCAAGAGCTATACCAACTGTAAAGTGTAGCTACTGGTAGGGTATCCCATGTCGGACGGGTCAAGGGATATGAACCAGACGATGAGAGGCACTGTCGCTTGTCGTCCTGGGGGGAAAGTGGAATCAACAAGTACACCTGTTACTTATCCTTTTCTAAGTTTTACTCTGCTGGTGGACCTTTGTCTACACACCCCCTTGTTATTTAAAGTCTCTCTCTCTCTCTCTCTCTCTCTCTCTCTCTCTCTCTCTCTCTCTCTCTCTCTCTCTCTCTCTCTCTCTCTCTCCCTTCAACAGACAATACCCCTCTTCACGTTCCTTCCGCACATACCTCCACTAACACAGGCTTCGAACGAAATGATAAAACATTTATTGCAGAAAAGTGCGATGTATGGGTGTGAATATATGTGGTGTTATCTATCTTGAATGTGTGTCAGAATATAGTCTAGGATCAGCATCAGAGTTTGTCATCATGATACAGCCATTCGACATCATCATTCACATAACAGGAAATAGCTCACCCAGGGTTGTGTCTTTCTGCCTGATGCTGATTTTCTTCCCACTCTGTTCTGGAAACTTTTAAATAATATAGTATCCACGGAGTTATTTTTATTAGTTCTTGTCATTCACATCACATATATGAATCCGTTCAATGGGAAATTATTATAGTTCCATGAATATCTGATCATCAATGTTTGCCTAACTTACTTATGGTCCTTTAGTTCTTCACACACGATATAACGGTCGGTAATATATTCATTGTATTAAAGAAGATAAACACCGATCCAACCATATATAGTCTATACACTGCAGTTTGTCACTCATGGAAACTGTTAATGACCGTTTTTTTTTTTCCTTTCTGTATGGTTTATCGTAAATATTTCTGTTCATCATTAGCTAGTGGTATTGAATACCTTCATTAAGCATCTCATGTAGAGTGATGCAGTTAGTGTTCATTTTAACTCTCCACTTGTCTGGCCGTCTTGTTAAACAGGTTTTACAACTTGAGATCCTTTATTACTTCACGAGAGTATGACCAATTTCCTCTGTTCAGATTTGTAACAACTTTCCATTTCAAGTGCGGGGAACCTGTTGAGTAAAACAACAGCCTGTGAGAGAAACTCAACTCCGACCTATGATATGTGAATGTAGGTAATAGGCTATATTCAGTAAGTAACCTCTATATATCATCCTAGAGCTATACTCTTGTATAAGACAGAGTAGTTCAGCACTCTACCCTATACAAGGTAAAAGAAAGAAACCCTAAAGAAAAACACATAAATCCTATTGTAGACTTATCCTTCCGAGAGCACTTACACATCACTCGCTTCAGCTTAAATCACTATTCAGCCTAATGCGGTCGACACGCTATACTACAGTGACACACAAGTTCACTATGCTAGAGTTCTAATCTACCTCCATCTATAATCACCTTATTTAATCTTTTTCAGGCCTAGAAGTAAATCATTTAATCCCATGAAGGACAGGGCTGGTTGTCTTTACACAACCTAGACTCTGTGATATGTATATTCTATTACGGCACTGAATTAAATCCACACTCCACCGGTCTTAAGTGCAATCTTCAACTGATTTTAAAACGGTAATTTCAGTCCACAGATATTTGCGTGGACTACGTCACTTGTTTTGCTCTTAACCCACCAGCTTCTGTTCTTTTTCCTTGTCGTTTGATCCCCGTACAACCGTACCGACCACCTTCTTTGATAAAGACGATCTCCCGGTATATCGTTGTTTTTCCGTTGTTCAAAGGACTCGGTTCACAGTATTACAACGAGATCCAACTGTTTGATCCTGCTCCTAACTTACTTGAGATAAACGATCTTGCTGGACATCGGTGATTCTCCTTTGATCTCGTCTAGTTTTCCCGTGGTCACGCGTCCTACGTCTCCGTTACTTCAAATACGAACTCTGGTCTTTGAACTTTTCCGGTCGACAATCTTCCGTTACCCACGGGACTTCGCTCCCGTCTTCAATAAGTACGGCTAGTGTTTAAAGTAACCATCGCTGTCCTTTGAAAATTACAGGAGCGTCAACTTCTCACCACAACTGTTTCTGTCGTTTCATCCATTAGGAGCGACGCCTGCCAGCCAGTTCATGACAGGCACAAACCCGCTCCCTCGCAGGTTGACTGCTGACAGTCAAAAGCTGGGGAAATCAAACCTGAACACAAAATGCTTTTCATGATCAGATGTACGGAGCCACGGGCTTCATGAAACTATGCAACGTAACTAGCTTTATGATGACGAAAACATGGTAAATATACTGTTCAAAAAAAAAAGAAACGCAACAATTTTGCAGTTTCAATTGCAAGCTTGTACAAACATTTTATTGACGACGCTGATTCGTCCATTGCAGACGGTTCTGTTAATGCCGGTCCGTAAAAACATAACCTCTGTAGGGTCTTCTAGCCCAAAGCGTCGTGCAGCCGGTTCCTGACCGTTTGATCTGAAATTCGACGAGCTCCTGGCATTGACTGGACTGTGGAGGACATATTTGCAAATCTATTCCTAAGGTGACGCAGCCGTATGAAGCGGTCTTCAGCAGCAATTGTGATTCTGAGTCTTCAACTGGGCGGCCGGTCTGCCACTGAGCCAGTTTATTGAAATAGCCTCCAAAGCCGACTAATGGTGCTTCTAACCACATTAAATTCTCTGGCTACTACACTTTGTGACTGTCCAGCCTGTAAACGTCCAATGATGATGAGTCGTTGTTCTGTAGTGAGATGAGCCATACTTGCGCATTGAATTTTCAACTGAATATATTCCAGGAGCGTCAATCTGTTATAGGCATTCAATAATATGGTCAAAGAGTTTTGTGTTCAGTAAGTTTCACGGGGTTATCATGAACCTGTCACGAGTTATTGTCAAAAATGGTGTTTTGACCTTGATCTCTTTCATGACCTCACGAATCATGAGGTGAGTACAATTCAGGTAACCACGAGAAGCTAATGACCAGACGAACACAGTCGACAGGTTGACTTATGGCCAATCAGCGAATATCTTTTATAAAAGTAACACCAAAATTGTTGCGTTTGTTTTTTGTTTTTTTGGGGAACAGTATATATCTAGCCCAAGACAATTGCAAAACAGGATTCCGCAATAAATCGGAGTATATCTGATTCAGGGCCAAACAAAACAGTAGGTTTGGATAAAACATGGTGCACAATCAAATGAACAAGTTGTATAATGTACATTTCCGGTAAGGTTAACCCGGTCAACAAATGCCCGCAGAAGTCGGATGTGTCGGCCTATCGGCGCAAGAACGCAGCTCTGCTGTCAACAGGCACAACGCAATCACGTCCGAAAAAAAAAAAGAAAAAAAAACACTCCGGATGAACGCAGAAGAAGAAGAAGAATGTAAATTGTTCCCTCTTATTATTCCTGTCATCAACTCTCATTCCTAGTAGTTCTAGAACCTCTATATTTAATTGTTTTTGTTTCCATGAAATACGACATATTCTTCTGTATATCCACATCTC
The DNA here is from genome assembly GCA_014155875.1 of Cepaea nemoralis. Classification (NCBI taxonomy): domain Eukaryota; kingdom Metazoa; phylum Mollusca; class Gastropoda; order Stylommatophora; family Helicidae; genus Cepaea; species Cepaea nemoralis. The sequence continues at coordinate 260,515 of JACEFZ010026075.1, forward strand.
CAGGGCCTCTATTCGAATTTCTAATTGCTTGTTCATTATCCAGGCTTCAGCGCATATAGTAGTGTTGAATGTAAATAACATTTGACAATTCTCATTTTAATGCGTTCTTAATATCTCTGGATGTTAATACTGATTTCATGTTGTTGAAAACATATTTGGCAATTCCTTTTTCTGCAATTCGTCTGTTATTATGTTTCCAAGATAGGAGAACTGTGTTACTTGTTCTAGTATCCCATCCTACCCCCACCCCCACCGCCTTTTGTTTACTGTGATGTTCTTTGATGACCTCTCCTTTCTAGTGCTAATTATCATTGTTTTCGTTTTTTTTTTAAATTATTATTATTAATATCTAAGCCACATTCTGCACTATGCCTGTTTCTTTGTTTCATTGGGTTTGTAATTCTTGTTCGCTTTCTGCTAGTAACACTGTAACACCAGCAAACATAAGATTTTTTTTAATGATTCTTTCATTGATGTTAAGTCCAGACAGTTTTAACTATAACTGCATAGGCCTTTTTTCTCCTCTCACCATTACCAGTAATTACGTTGCCGGCTAGGGTGGGCGATTATGTTTCTCCACATCTCTCGATCGTCAGCGAATTTCTTCTATATGCGTGTTAGGAAATAGTCACAGTTTGGAGGATAGGCGATTTAGCTGTTAAGGCTCTGGAGTGTTGTTGCTTCTGGCTACGGTTTGCTTACGCATTTTCCTCATGTTGGACTGGAAGTACTGTACATGGTCCCGTCGCCCAGCTACTGAGTGAAGTGCGTGGAGCGACACTGTGAGCTGTGGATTTCCGGTGGAATGCTTTTACATTTGTCCGCGGTTGTTTGTATTGTAAACTGCATATTCAGAAAAATGGCGGACGGCAGGTTGCTGAACTAGCCTGGTTTTGCCTTATGCAGCAATGTGTGTGCAACTGCTGATTTTCAGTGACTGCCGCTCCCATCGACAATGAACTGTAATTTTAGTGGCCGACTTTTGTTTTGGTATTCTGACAGCGGCCGTGTGCATGAATAACCGTGCGTGCTGTTAGTTTTTCGGGACTCCTATCTACTCCATTTTTCAGATGGGACAGTGAGGAGTATATCGTGTGATATTCATCGGCACTGGAACGGAGTATTATATAGTGACCCTTTGCCGTGAAGTTAGAACCGCGACTAACAAATAACTAAGTCACAACATTTTTCCAACCATCTGAACAAGAAGGATGTAATCTTTTTTGTTTAACATTCCAGCATCCGACTTGGTGAATTCGCCCGTATGCTAAAATCGGGAGTCTTAAGGCAGCAAAGAATGGTAAGACTGAAGCCTAGCATGCATGTTGTAAGAAGCTGCTACGGAGTTTAGGCATGGGAATGGCTGCCCGTCCTATAGAAAGCTTTAGCTGCAAAATCAAGCTAACGACGAACAAGTCTACAATATGTTCGCTAATATATTGGACACTGTCCAATGTGTTTATTATTTGACCTATGCTGGTTTAATATTGAATTATGAGACCGCTGGTGCAATTTCTATAGTTAGATACGAATTCTGCCCATATTCCATAGTTGTGGGTTCACGTGGATGATAGACCTGGCTAATGAAGATATCGTTTTTTTATGGGTGTCTAATTGGTCTTGCAGTCGAAATACACGTATTCCTGCAGCGAGGAGCTATCATCATTTAGAGGTGACAGGTTCGAATCCCGGTCAGTAACTGTAGCTTTCAATTTGTATATTGTCTAGTGTGTTATCTAGTCTCTACTACTCGCTTCTATGAGCTGCAAACATTACATGTGTGTTTATTTATGAACTAAATATAGGAAATAAAAATAGCTCAGTCAACCAATGTGTAAGAAGACTCTTCTAAAAGAGGCTTGACGCCACGCGGAGAAAGCCTCAAGGAATCTGGATCGCTGAAATACCTCCTCTTACTAACGAAAATCTCCCGAATTGGCTCCCGGGAATGTTAATGCTATGCATGAAATGGGAAACACAGCACAGGCGCTAGAAGAATTAATATGGGTAGGGCATTGGGAGTGGGGGAGGGGCTGCAAGGGATAGATACATATAAGACAGTTTGGCGTGAGTTGGTTGATTGCCTACAGGAGGGTACAAGAAAACTTTGAGCAAGAAGAGGGAAACTTCGTCAGTTTACTACAAAAGTACGCAGCAAAATGGCGCGTAGTTTGTTAGTGGTTAGTGCAAAGTGTAGTTAGCTATAGCTGTATGGGTAGAAAACGTTAATCTAAGACTAGAATCCCGCGAAACAAAACTATCGTTCAGATGCCATTAATTATCAATATCCAGATTAACGGTTGACCCAAACCGGGCGTACAAAGCTGCTTTCAGTTCCATAAAAGTCTGTTTGCAGTCTCCAAGTTTGTGCACGAGGTCGGAAATCTCGGCGTGACAGATCGCCTTTGTCCTTTCCAGCTCTGCCATGACCTCCTGTGCGCTCATATCCACAAGGGCATCTCCAAGGAGATATGTAGCACTGAGTTAAGGGAAGTTATCTTTCTATTCGATTATATAGGGTGTACAGTTCTTGCAACATAATTTTTTTTTTCGCATAACATTTACAGGACAACACTGCCAACATCAGCATCTTTCAGCTGATTGTTGATTTCTTGGCAAGATTACGCTAACTAGTTTGCCATTGCTTTCTGAGCGGCCGGCTCACATACCCCGTAAGTTACCAACGCGACGAGAACCGCTACCGATTCTCGCGCAGGTTACATTACTCACAAGAATATACGGGATTACGGAGTAAGACGCTAACTATAGGCCAGGGAGACCGCCTTGCAACATAGTAGGTAAATACAAAACTTGGACCGGCAATATTTTCAAACACTGCTTCTGAAGGAGACAGGAAGAAAATCATTTGAGACGAGAAAAATCTCATGGTAGCAAATATGTAGCTTCTGAAGGAGATAGAAAGAAATCATTTGACGAACTGATAAAAACAAACAAGTGAGGTAATCCTTCAAGAAGCGAATAAAAACACCACACTGATTACAAGAGTTGTGTGTCAAGAGTCAAAGTATTGTGGGTATGTTAAGAAGAGAAATTAACTTGAAAATGTATTGACAACTGGCAAACTTTACAGGAGTGCGGAGAAAGAGAGAGAGAGAGAGAGAAAGAGAGAGAGAGAGAGAGAGAGAGAGAGAGAGAGAGAGAGAGAGAGAGAGAGAGAGAGAGAGAGAGAGCGAGGGAGAGAGAGAGGGGTATACAAAGAGATAAACACCTAGGTGGCTTGGCCAAATTAATAAACCGAGGACTTCTTTATCATCATCTTCTTGGCCTTCTTCTTTTTCTTCATCTTCTTCTTCATCATCATCATCGGTTCCAAATGTTGCTGTATGTAGCCGGGGCGCAGTGTTGGGGTGAGCGCCCAACATTGCTTAAATACCCCAATGGCTCGTGAATACATAACCTATGCAGCAAAAGTCTAACTCCTGGCCTTCACGTGGCGGAACTGTTTCTACTAACAGGAGAAAGGGCGACAGCGAGTTTATGGCGCCGGAAAATAACCAGTGTGCTCTAGATGTGTATACACATACATGCATGTGCAGACATGTGTGTGCGTGTGTACACATCTAAACTCGAGTGAGACCACAGTCTGCTCTAGCACAGGAAAGGTGCTGAAGACGGTGGCAACCAGCCAGAAGGCGCACCACAGAAATCAGGATGTCACGCAATTACGCAAAATGGAATATGTCGACTACTGCAAAATGTTATGGTGTTCGCCCTGCTTTGGACCCCCAGGCAGGTGCAGTGCCGGGCCCTATGTCTCGAAAGGGTCCAACCCCAACTACTGGAGGTCCTTCTCAGATGTCCTGTGGAGCCAGGGGACATGAGAATAGAACGGCTGGCCATACTAAACAAAGACTTAAAATAATGCACTGGAATGCGGAGGGAGTCAGCAACAAAAAAAATAGAATTAGAAAACATCCTGGACCAAGAAAAAGTAAGCATATGTTGCTTGCAAGAAACTCACCTCAACGAAAATATAGCCTTCAAAATCAAAGGCTACCTGTGTTACCGATCTGACCGAAAGGACAGGCGAAAAGGTGGGATACTTACCCTTGTAAAAAATAACATCACTGCTTCCCAAATCGAAGTCTACATGGAAGGGGCTGAGTATCAGACACTTAAACTTCAGACAGGCTATACAGACCTACATCTGATTAATTACTACTGTCCAAGTGACCGCCCACAGGCACTGGACACACTACCATTAACAGAAAAAATGATTGTGTGTGGCGATTTCAACAGCCACTCGCAGAGTTGGGGCTATGATCACATGGACCAGAGAGGAGAGAGACTGGAAGACTGGCAGGATGAGAATAGATTCATCTTGGTTAACAAGCCGTCCGACCCACATACTTTCTACTCGAGATCATGGCACACTACAACTACACCTGACCTGGCTTTTCATTCACCAGACCTGGAGTGGAACATTACACGAATTGTTGGGAAACAACTTGGTGGCAGTGACCATCGGCCAGTCTTTCTAACTGTAGAAAATGAGCTTGTAAGTGAAAGCAGCACCCTCTCGAGGTGGAACTACAAGAAAGCAGACTGGGCAATGTACAAGAATCGCACCAGCATACTGGTTAGAAACCTGAACACTGAGAAAGACATAAATAAAGTAGTTGAAGAGTTTGGGAAATGCATACTACAGGCAGCGCGAGAAACAGTACCAACAGGAGCCCGTAAACAATATAAACCCTACTGGAGTAGTGAACTGGAACAGTTGCATAATGATGTGGTAGTGTGTAGAAAGCAAGCAGAGGCCACACCCAGCCAAGAGCACCACAATAAATTCCAGCACGCAAAAGCCAAATTTCAAAGGGCCAAGCTGCAGGCTAGACGGAAAAGCTGGCAGGAAAAAACAGAGTCTCTGAACTTTGAAAGAGACACAAGGAAATTGTGGAAGCTAATAAAACAACTTAACGATGAGGGCACAGGGAGAAACTCAAAAATTGCACTACATAAAGATGGAAACATCTTAACAAGAAAGCAAGCAGCTGACCATTTTGCGGACTCATTCGCACAAGATAACAATATCAAAATTAGTCCAGAGAAACAACAAGAGATTCGAGAGAAACGGCAACATACAGGACAGAAGGAAATAGTACATGAGGTTCTGGAGGCACCCATCACAATCAGCGAACTGGAGCTAGCCATATCAAAACTGAAAATGAGAAAGTCACCAGGAGCTGATGGTATCTCCAATGAAATGATCAGGAACCTAGGAACAGAGGCCAAAGCAAAGCTGTTGCAGATCTTCAATAACAGTTGGACCTTAGGCAGTGTTCCACAAGCCTGGAGAGAAGCAATCATGATACCCCTCCTAAAATCAGGGAAAGATAGTTCCATTGCCTCTAGCTACAGACCAATTAGCCTCACCAGCTGTCTCTGCAAAACACTGGAGCGCATCATCAATCACAGACTGCAGTGGTACATTGAAAGTAAAAACATCCTTGTGCCACAGCAGGCTGGCTTTAGGCAGTGCTACTCTACGGAAGATCAGACAACCTACCTCTCTCAAGAAATTGAGGATGCATTCCAAGAGAAGAAGCTGGTGCTTGCGGCATGGATAGATTTGAAGAAAGCCTTTGACAAAGTCTGGAAAGAAGGTCTGATGAATAAACTGAGAAACTGCAAAGTCAATGGAAGAATGTACAAATGGGTGAAAGCATACTTGCACAACAGAAGAGCCCGAGTACAGATAGACGGACTCAAGAGCAAGAAAGTACTACTGCGTCACGGTGTTCCCCAGGGCGGAGTCTTGTCCCCCACACTTTTTCTAATCTTCATCAATGATCTCGTTGCTAATCTACCGCATGGAATTAAAGCGGCAATGTACGCCGATGACCTGGTTCTATGGAGCACAAATGAACATGCATCAGTGGCCACCAGATTGCTACAAAGAGCTGTAGATACATTTGTTGCATGGGCAAATAGATGGTGTGTCAGCATAAACACTGACAAGTGCAGCACCACCCTATTTACCCTCTCTCCAAAACAAAAGGCAGGGACCATCCAGATAAATGGAACACCCCTAAGAGAAGATAAAGAACCAACATACCTTGGAGTAACATTTGATGGCAGGCTGACATGGAGAAAGCACATCAACAAAGCAGTAGCAAAAGCCAGAAGGAAAATAGCCATCCTGAGAAAGCTAAGTGGAACCACATGGGGAGCCAGTGGGAAAATACTTAGCAAAGTTTATCAACAGAGCATACGACCACACCTGGAATACGGGTCAACTGCGTGGTGTTCGGCATCAAAAACTACATTACAAGAGCTGGACAAAGTGCAAAATCAAGCACTTAGAGTCACCACAGGAGGGATGAGATCAACCCCTATAGTGGAAATGAAGAAGATGGGGAGGACACAAGCACTGAGTGAGCGCAGAGATACGAAAACGCTAATACAAGCAGAAAAGTTCCTCATCTTGCCAGGCCACCCTATAAAGAACAGATTTGAAAACCTAGCTATGGGGCGGTTGAAAAGAAGTAGTTTTATCCACCAGGCCAAACGACTCTGCAGAGAAACCACCGATCTGCCTACAGTTGGTATCCCCCTAACAACTATTCCAGAGCGAACTCCATGGAAAGATGAGCATAGACTATCATTACAAATCCACACAAAAGTGAGAGGAATATTTGACAAGTGTCACAGACTCACATTTATAGATATTAGTCTAAGGGCTACAACTCCCGCCCAAGGGAAAGAAGTTAGTCACTCGAAGGCCAGAGTAATCTAGAGCCTTCTCGAAGGACTGGTCATTGAGTCCACTGTCCCGTGGACACTGATGTGGCCCGCCTATTGCGGGGTCCACGAGGAACTCGGACAGAGTTGCCACCCGTGTCGGATTGGGACACGTGTGGACCGTCAGAGGACAGACGGACCAGCAGAGAGGCAACAGGGCCTGCCTTAGAGGGACTCAATAGATTAATAGATTAAACCCATGTGTATTTGGGATAGATAGACTATATGCTAGATAGTTTGCTAGGATGTTTGTGATAACTATGTATGATGATGTTAATCTCTGTGATATGTAACTCAGCGCGGGATTGTTAACCCACTGCGCCAAGGCACTGTATAGTGAACTACAATAAATGTTCAATATTATCTTGAACGGAGTTATTGTTGCCTGTGTGAACCCGAGCTCAGATACCTAGACATGAGCAAGACGATGACAACAAGGAAGAACAGAACAGTGTGCAGCGCAGAACAGCCACTCTCAGCTTCCTTGATGAAGAATACCCACAGGACCTCTGGATCCGAGTCTACACAGATGGGTCAGCACAAAATGCTGTTCGAAATGGAGGAGCGGGAGTGTACATAGAATACCCAAATAATACTAGGGACACAGCTAGAGTACCGACAGGAAAGTACTGCCATAACTACGATGCTGAAATTGAGATAATCAAGATAGCAACAGAGAAATTACTAAATACCAGCAATGGTACACAACCTGTGGTGCTATTGACAGATGCAAAATCAGTACTCGAGGCGCTCCTGTCTGGGAAATTGCCAGTACTAAGGACACTACTTTCTGAACTTAGCAGTCAGCATAAGGTCACCATACAGTGGATACCATCCCACTGTGGAGTACCCGGAAACGACAGAGCTGATCAATTGGCTAAGGAAGGAGCCAAAGAAGAACAGCCTGATGTGCCCGTTACATACCACCAAAAGAAAAGAATGATCAAATCAGTCAGAAAGCCACCAAAATCTGCTCAAGATGACTACCACGTTATGGACAGACCAGAACAAGTCATTATTCTGCGCCTCAGAACAGGGCACAATAGATTACGCAACCACATGTATACAAAATTCAAGATTGGTGAAATCAGCCATGTGCACATGTGGATTGGCATCGCAGACAGCAGAGCACATACTCCAAGACTGCCCAAAATATAACATGTCTAGGCAAACCTTCTGGCCTAGAGAGACGACAGTGGAAGATAAACTCTATGGACCGCTGTGTGAACTGAAAAAGACAATTCAATTCATACAAGAGACAGCATTGCAGTTATAGACATATTTCAAGCGAACGAAAGAGGAAGAAGAAATCATCATCATTGTTGTCGTCGTCTTCTTACTCTTCTTCTTTATCATCAGCAACTTCTTCCTCTTCTTTTTCATAATCATCATCTTATTCTTCTTAATCATCGTCATCTTCTTCTTCTTGTACATCATCATCATCATCATCATCATCATCATCATCATCATTATCTTCGTTGTCGTCTTCTTCTTCGTTACATACATAGAACAATCTAAACAAAGAGAGAGGTTGTTTGTACTAATGCAGACATCAGCAGGTCAACTACTTGAATAAAGACAGCAAACGACAAGGAAACATTGCTACTGAAGACAATGGAAGATCAAACCCTGGCTCACAAGCTATACATCTTCTTGTACACTTCTACGCTGCAGAAGATGATAGAAATAAGACCTGTTGGTGTCAGACACAATTCTTGACAGTCTTTTGTCACGGTACGGAAGGGAGTCAACACACGAACTGATACATGCCACTGAAGATCGCAAGATGTGGAGACGCATGATCGTTCACGCCAGTCGGCAAGGCATTTGATGATGATGATGATGATGATGATGATGATGATGATGATGATGATGATGATGATGATGATGATGATGATGATGATGATGATAGACAAGGAATTCCCAATTCAACAACCCCTCCCAGACTCAATGACATCATAGTTGCAAACAATCATGTGAAAGACCCTAATCTCATGCTAAGACAGTAATTAAAGCGAATGGACCCTTTTATACACCTTTTAGCGCAATGGTGGATATGTGGTGCTAGAACCATATTTGTATAGACCAATAGCTCTTTGTTGGTGATGGGATAAATATGACGCCGGCCGTTTTTACTTTCCAAGACATTTTCTGGTACTAATGGTAGTTTAGGTTGATTGGGAGACCAGATCAATGTTACAGATCTCCTCTGATGCGGACTGGAACTCGTGATCATCGGACCAGCAGGAGTGTGTCAAGCCATGCACGCGTGTTTAGAAAAGCAAGGCCAATACGTGTTGTTGCACTGTCTAGTCAACCAGTATCGTTTATTAGCGTCCATGCCCAGTATTCACACTCAACTAATGAAGAATCAGATTCGCTAGGCTGGTCATCACTTGAATCGCATTTTCGATCACAGGATCCCTAAACGAATTTTTTTTACGGCGAGCTGCGTTGTGGTAAACGCTCCCAAGGCGGTCAGAGGAAACGTTTTAAAGACACTCTGAAGATCTCACTAAAAGCTTTCATAATTCATCACGACACATGGGAGACTGCTGCCAAAAACCGAAATTCGTGGCGTACATTGTTACACAAGGGTGCAGTCACTTGTGAAGCAAACAGGACTGCAAGAGCTGTGAAAAAAAGGCTGGACAGAAAAAGAAAAAAAAAAACACTGCAGGAGATCCTCTTCCTGTAACGTCAAGCATTCTTTGTCCACATTGTCAAAGAATATTTCGAGCCAAAATAGGCCTTACCAGCCATCTTAGAACTCATGGCTCCATACTGTCAACCCACTGGATGGAATGAATGGTCATCATCATTCTTGATGGACAAACAACATCGCTTATTAACGGCACTGAAACATAATACATTTACGCTAATTCACATAATTACGTAACGACATACAAAAGGATATGGAATCGTGCTGGCATCATCATTACACATTGCCATTTCATCTTCAGCACACGATAGGTTCTCCAACTCCGCCTTGTTTAGGGAGAATACAAAATTGGGAAAACGTGGTTAACGAATGAATTACTTATTTGTTTCCTTATTTTTTTTTCATGCGTTTGAAATTGTTTTTGTATAAGATATCTGCAATGATGTCTTTTGTATAATCTTCGCTGTCCTTTTTAGTTCATCCAGTGGTCCATAGAGTGTATCTTCCACATTGATTCTCCAGGCCAGAAGGTTTGCCTAGATATGTTGTATTTTGGGCGTCTTGGAGTGTGTGAGCTGCTGTTCACGTCGCCAATCCACCTGTGCACATGGCTGATTTTCAAATGTTAAATTGTGTATACGTGTGGTTACGTAATCTATTGTGCCCAGTTCTGAGGCGCAGAATAATGGTTTGTTCTGGTCTATCAATGAAATAGTAATCGCCTTGAGCTCATGTTTGTGGCTTTCTGATTGATTTGAAGCGTTACAATCACAAGCATTTCTTACTTGCACCGTTTGATAATGGTTCCAGAGAAAGCAATGGAAGATTACTGAACGTAGAAGTGTCTAGGAAATCAGTCAATAAATGCTGGGGTTGACTGAGACGTCCTGTAAAAGTACATGCATTCACCTTTCTTTAAGAAACATATTTGTTATACCAAGTTCTAAGTAAACAAAGAGGATTGGGGTGGGAAGAAAGTAAAGTATCCCTGTTCATACCATGATACGTATCAGTATATGGGCATCATCATCATCATCATCATCATCATCATCATCATCATCATCATCATCATCATCATCATCATCGTGTGCCATGCCGGTAAGCGTGGACGGTTATGTCTCGCCATCTCACTCGATCACCGGAGTCGTGGATCAGCTCAGTGTTCTTGTCTAGACCATGCCACGTGACCAAGCCATCCAGGTATTTACTTCTCTGCCTTCCTCTTGTTCTTTTCCCCTCAATCTTGCTAATTGTCACCAAGTTCTCCAATTTACGAGGGTAAGTTAATAAGTAAGTTACAAATTGCTGTAGAAAAATAACTAAATATGATAACAACTTGAAACCACTTTATTTTTATACATACATTGTCCTTTTATTTCTCAACATAATTTCCACCAACATTTATGCATTTATCCCATCGTTTTATTGGTCCTCCCAAACCGGCTGAATAGAACTGCGTGCTCTGTTTTCATTTACCTGTCATCCCACAGAACTATGTGACTTTCTTATTGACTCGCGCTCGTAACGTTTTCTGCCCAGCTATGCACCGCTTTACGGGATAAACATTTGTCAGCATAAACTTGAAACCCACCTTGGCGGGAGACATTTTGCGAATGACACCGAAGTTGAATGTGAAGTGAAAACGTGGTTTAGAAAACAGAGCACGCAGTTATATGCAGCCGGTTTGGGAGGACTGATAAAACGATGGGATAAGTGCATCAATGTAGATGGAAATTATGTTGAGAAATACAGGGACAATGTATGTATACAAATAAACTGGTTTCAAGTTGTTATCATATTTAGTTATGGGGGGTACGGGGTGTCAGGCATTGGTAGCACCTTTAGTAAGGATGACTCTCATGTCCTTTTCAGGACCCATCCCCCACTGGTCCAAGCCTGACACCCAGCTCACGCCTGTGGCTCCTAGCGCTGTCAGCATGCGACAGCGGCCACCCCCCCCCCCCCCCCCCTTGGGCAACAGCTGTGAGAGGCCGGCTAAATCAGGCGCGGGTAGCCGATTTGGTGTCAAACCAAGCGGTGAACTAGGGTATGCCTACCCAGCATGTGAAGACAGGATCCGACAAACTGCGCGGAAGAAATCATTCCTGATTCAACGGGCAAGAGAGTGTTTACCTGCAAAGCGTTGTGGAACGTAATGAGCACGGCAAGGCACGTAGAGCGCTCTGGTCATCCACTGCACCTGTATTCGTCTCCAGTCGTCTTGACTTGTCCTGTCACTGGATTCAGATGGACTCAGGCGAGAGAGTGAGGTCGACGAATTGCGCAACTCTTCCTCACTTTAATCCAATTCATCACGCAAGTCATTCTTCGCTCCATACTTTCAACCCCACTGGATGAAATGAATGGGCATCATCATTCTTGATGGACAAACTACACATGTTTAGTTGTTTTTCCACAGCAATTTGTGACTTACTTATTAACTTACCCTCGTATTTCTTCTTATAACGTGACCAAAATTTTTTGACTGTCCACGTCTATTTTCTCTAATCAGTTTACGATTTTCATTTGTTTCATGTAGGACTTGGTCGTTGGTTTTTCTGTCTGTCCATGGTATTCTTTGCATTTTCCTCAGAAACCACATTTCCACAGCCATCAGATGTTTTTCAGCCTGTTTGTTCATTGTCCACGCTTTATCGATGAGATTGCAATAGATGCTATTCTTGGCATCTATAAAGAAGGTAGTTTGCTATTGTTTTCCTTCCTAGCAGTGACTATACTATGCTCGATGACCGTAGCCATTGTTCCCCCCCCCCCCCCCCCCAAAAAAAAAAGAAGAGATTCTTGCCTACCGTCATTAAGTTGGAGACCATAACCTACAACTATTTGTTGGCTGTTCTTCAACTTCATCCACAACCTGCACCCATGGCTTCACGTAACCCTGATCGGGGGGCTAAACGGGTACTCCACCTTGCCCAAGGGTGTCCCGTAGGCTAGCGGAGGGAAGGAGGCACCTTACCTCTCCTTTGATAGGTGCTACCCCCTACCCCGCCACCCAAGTATATGGTGTTAACCCCATATTTTAAGGCCAGTGGGCACTCGATTGGTGATGTTGCCCGTAGCACACCGGTCGCCTTTATTACCTGGCACATTTCTTGGTACTTCAATAATAAACAAATGGTATACCTCTCTCTCTCTCTCTTTCTCTCTCTCTTCTCGTTCCTTTATACATCTCCCCCTCTCTCTCCGCTCTCTCACACTACCCTCTCTCTCTCTACCCACACTCTCCTCTGTCTTACTTTCCTCTCTCTATCCTCCGTTCGTCTCTCCTCTTTCTCACCTCTCGCACTCTGTCTCTCGCTGTCTTTGTATCTCTCTCTCTCTCTCTCTCTATCTATCTCTCTGTGTGTATGTGTGTGTGTGTCTGTGTGTGTGTGGTGTGTGCTATGTTGGGAGCGCTGGTGTAACGGTTGTGCGTGATTCTGCCAAAGCCAGAGCCCAGCCAGTCTATTGGTCTGTTCATTACCTCGCACACATGTTCTGGGCAAAACCCCATACGCTCTTGACTTTCGTCTTGTTGAGCGATGCAAGCGGAATTTAACGGCTTCTATTTTACATAACGTGGTCTACAGATTTGTTACAAGCCCAACATGTCACTGGATGTTATGGTCAGTATCGCGTCGGTCGCGTATGTCCCAGAAACGTATCTGCCAAAAGACAATCATGAACAAAACAATTCGAAAGCAGTTTCCCTTGTAAATCACAAGTAATCAGCATTACCTGTTTTGCCGTAAGCTCCCCTTTAAGCTCCATGAGCTGTGCACTGATGCCAGCAAAGCGGTTGATTGTCTGCTGGTCGTCAAGGGTAATGGAATTCTGGAACAGATCATGTTAGTATAGAGACTTTAGTATAGAGAGTGTATACATCTGGCGTCTAGATAACGTGAGTATAGAGAGTGTATACATCTGGAGTCTAGATTATGTTAGTACAGAGAGTTTATACATCTGGCGTCTAGATCACGTTAGTATAGAGAGTTTATACATCTGGCGTCTAGATCACGTTAGTATAGAGAGTTTATACATCTGGCGTCTAGATCACGTTAGTATAGAGAGTTTATACATATGACGTCTAGATTATGTTAGTACAGAGAGTTTATACATATGACGTCTAGATTATGTTAGTACAGAGAGTTTATACATCTGGCGTCTAGATCACGTTAGTATAGAGAGTTTATACATCTGGTGTCTAGATCACGTTAGTACAGTCATTCTTCTTGCTTTTAATTCCTTTAAGTGAAATTTGTTTTGTTTTCGTTCGCTTGCTGTGAACTCAAGCCTAGTCCACCATGTGTTACCACTTTTAGCGCAGTGAAACTGATTTGTATTGAAGTGTGGTTTCAGAATGAATGGACGCAATCGTCGTGCTTACAACCAGTGTGTTACTGAAACGATCAGCATCCACAATCTAATTGACGTGGGAGTGTTTGGGTTATCCCAATGTGTAAGAACATAGATTCTTAAAAACAAGAACCAAGAACCAAACATATACTTTCTGAGGTTTAGTACGTAGAGTTTATATTCGTTGTCCCTTTGCATGGTCTTTATCTGCCATGCGTGTAAGGTGTATTTAGCCATATCCTGTTTAGTGATCTTCTTTCTTTCCTATCTACAACATATATGCATAAATCTGCCAATTTATGTCAACTGGTACGATATCATAAGTATAATATCATCAAATGGCAAATCAGAAGACGAGATCGAGAATAGACGCAATAAGCAAATCAATTAACTTGACAAATGGCACCATTACTAAAGAATAAACACGCATCAGTAGATGCTAAAAGGGCACCCTAAAACTAATCGTTCTACCCATCCTATGCTACCAATGCAAACCTGGACCATAACAGAAAAAGAAAAAACAAAAATTACAACAAAGGATATGAGATTCCAGAGAAGAATACTCAACGTATCAATTAGAGAGAAAATCGGAAATGATTAAATCAGTGGGGTGTAATAGTAAAAGTAGCGCTATATTAGTATATTTCATTAGAAAACAGCAAGTGAAATTGTTCGGACACATAACTAGGCTACCAACTGACAGTATACCACAACAAGCAATGATGTACAGACCAAATTGAAGTAGAAGAAGAGGTCGACCATGTAAACGACCGAGAGGAAATAACAGAATCCATGGGAATCTCGATTTATTATTACCGTATGAAGCCCGTAAAAGTTAAAACCTGGACACGCACAAGTTATTTATGCTTCACCCCGACACCGGCAATGTACAAGAAGGACAAGATGAGATGTGATGATACGATATCGACAGACAAATATGTGGCGTCTATTTAAGTTTATATTTGATCTAGATAGTTGAAAATGTAACAAAATAGCACTCTCTTTAACTACTTTCAAACTAACATTTTGAACGCTGAAAGCCATCTTGAGAGTTCAATACCGGAAGTTCGTATTCTACATTTCTACCAATCAATCAATCATGTGCCATGCCGGAAAGCGTGGGCGGTCATGACTCGCCATTTCACTCTACCATTTCTACCAAGAGCATGCTTTTTCCGGTGGCAATATCACCAGCATCAAGTGCCATGCCGATACACACACACCACCACCACCACCACCATCATCATCATCATCATCATCATCATCATCATTCAGAGCCGTGCCGGCTGGCGTGAACGATCATCCTTCTCCACAAATTACGATCTCCGACGTCATGGATCAATTTGTGTATTGATTCCTTTCCGTGTCATGACACCAGACTGTCAAGATTCTTCTCATGCTGTCTTTCTCGATTTCTCTTTCCGCAAATCTTTCTGGTTGTCCCAAGATGTTTCAATTTTGGTCTGTTGCATAACGTGGCCAAAACACGATGACTGCCTCCTTCTGATGTTGTGATAAGTTGTCTTTACGACTCAGCCTTCCCCTATTACCACCAGATTGCTCTTTTTGACTGTCCAATTAATTGTCAGAATTCTTCTATAAAATCACATCTCCAAGGCTTCCATGGATTTTTTTCCCACCTGTTTACTAATTGTCCAGGATTCGTAACCAGTATGTTAAATCTGGTTCTATGTAACATGCAAGAACTCTTTTTCTGACCTTTCAAGGACAGAGACTTATTGCACAACATGTTCTTCACTAGATAGAATGTAGTTTTTTGCTTGTCCTATTCTGCTCTGTATCTCAGTGATGCATCTTCCATCTGATATTATCTATGTGCCTAGATATCTGAATTTCTGCACTTGTCCCAAAATAACGCCATGTATTTTAATTGCATATTTAGGCACAATCTGTTTCTTTGATATCATCCCGACTTCTGTCTTTCTATTATTCAAACTAAGGCCTATCTTTTCACTTTCTACAACCACTGTATCTAACATTTCCTGTAGATCATTCTGACTTGTTGCTGTCAAGACGGTGTCATCAGCATAACGTTAGCTATTTATATTATGTCCACCAACCAGTATCCAGGACATATTTTCTGTAGATCGCATTATACATTCACTGTACAATGAGAATAAATCAGGAGACAATACACAACCGTGTCTGACGCCCTGCTTTATACACTGAAATGTTCCTACAATGTTGTTGATTCTTATGGCTGCTGTTTGCTGCCAATACATGTTCTTTATTATTCGCAGATCTTTGCCGTCAATGTTCAGTTGTTTTATTAATTGCATTATTTCGTCATGCTTCGTATTGTCAATTTGCGCTCACACATATCAGTCCACCCAGACTTTAGGACTCGACTCACAATAACATTTAGGAGTGCATAATATGGGTTTGGTTAGTACCGCCATCATACTTGTGTGCACACTCCATTGCTCTTCAATATTCGTCCACCGGGGCCAACCCATTCACTGGCACCCACCCATGCTTTGTTAGTACATCCACTGAGATTGCCCAGATACCATTCTCAGACCACTATCACAGGTTGCCGTCCTGCCGGCCCGCCTTCCTGCCTCCGCACCCCCTTCTTTCAATGTACTCACTGAACCGTTACACCTATCACCCCGTCATCATCCTACATCTCACTCCCTCGGTTGGGTATAAAAAGAAGACATCGATGATATTCTGAGTTACACACAGATCGGAATTGTGAGGTAAGTATGAACATTTTTTTCCAATTCTCATTTTCTCTTCATTGCTTTCATTTTTTCATCCTTTTGTTCTTCTCGTCCTGTCGTCACCTTTTGATGTAGTCACAGGAGATCTCCTTGACTATATGTGGTGTTTGTGAATGTGTTTGTTTGCTGATGAAGGCTAATCGCCGCAACGTCCTGTATGTGTTGTAATTCTGTTATGTAAAGCTGCACTACTTTGTGTCATTTATATTGTCTTCATATTGTCAAATGCTTTTGTGTAGCGTATGAAGCATAAGTACAGATCTGTTTGTACTTCTATATCTCTTTCTAATAGTGTCCTGAGAATATATATAGCGTTGTTTATGCCCTTTCCCTCCACAAATCCACACTGGCCACCGAGAGGAGGCGAGTTAGTTGGTGGGGCAGGTACCTCTATAACATCATATCCCAACACTCTATGACGTGGCCGTCGACGGTAAGAGGCGCCATATATAACCTCTCCCCCCAGCTGCCTTGTAGGGTCTTGCGGAAGTCAAGGGGAAACCACCGCTGTATTTCCCCCCCCCCCAAAAAAAAAAATCATGCTTCGAAATAATATTGATCAAGATAGACATCACAGACGATCACCTTAACCTTAGATCAGGTGTGTGTTCTTGTTTCAGTTATGCAATGTAACGAAGCCACCTTGATATGTATCTCTCTGCCTTCAGCTTTCTCTTTTCCAACCAATCTTACTAGTTTTCACTAGGTTGTCCAGTTTATTTCTAATCTCCTCATAACTGTGTTAAAATCTTTACTGTCAACGTATACATTTCTCTTAAAAATTTAGTTTCCCTTTGTTTCGTCTAAGGTTTATTAATTTATTTATTTTTTAAGGTCCGTTCTTTGCATCTTTCCTCATAAACTACTATTTCCACTGCCATTAATTGTCTCTCACTTTCTCTGATGTTTTTTTTAAAGGTGGATAATACAAAAAAGTAAAGCGAGACGACAGGCGTAAAAAAGAAAACAAATTTCATAATGTTAACGACAGTCAGAGAATTTCGCAAACAACTAACAAACAAATAAGCGAATATTTGACTACAACGGAAAATAAATCTTGTTGTCGTGAGTTTACCTTCAGTGGTGTCTGCCTCGTGGGAAGAAAGTTTCGCATTGTTCTACACAAACATTGTCTATGACGAGCAGACGAAGACGTTATATAATTCGTGTCTAAGCTTCTTGCCGGGACATTAAATTCAGCCAGTCAACATTTCTGTAGCCGGAGAAAATGTTGTCCGGTGTTTCTAAGCTGTCGAGGACGATGGTGCTCGACAGTGTGAAAGTCATGTTAGCAAGGAGGAGCCTGCAGACGGGTTCTGCTGCGTCATCACCAACCGTCGCCGCAACCAAAAGCAGTGAGCGAGGTAAATAAACCGAAATTCATAAATGCCTTTAAACTTAAAGCTTAGTTTAGTCTAGTTTAGTCCACGGATCAACATCACCGCACACGGGTGCAACCCATGCCATAAGTGCTCCGTTCTACTAACTCAAGCATGAGTCCGGAGAAACTCAGCTCAGTGCACGGACTCCGTAGCACCGCGAGGATCCTGAAATACTTTGACTTTGGGTAGATTTTTAACTGGACATTTTGCCCGGGCAGCACCGCTAGGCTACTCTTTTTTTATTTCCAACTGCTAAGAGATTTTTTTTTTACGTGCGCAACAGTACACTACGGGCGTCCGATCTCACTACCCAGAGACCAGGGGAAATGTTGTTACTATAAGTAGAACTAGAAGTCCACGTGAAAAAATCCTGTCCCTCACCGGGGCTTGAACCTGGGACCTCCAACACTCAAGGCGGACACCATACTTCGAGACTGCTCAGCCCCTCTAATGCCTTTAAAATGACAAGTAAATTAAATGTCAAGGGAAAGAATATTAGCACTTTAAAAGCACTTATATTTGAAGCATCCAAATTACAAATTTACAGTCTTAATTCAGGTTATAAATTATTCATTTTTAAATTATATATATATTAATAATTTTTGTTGTCTTCATGTTTGTGAAGATGCTGGAGCAGCACAGATCACGAAAGAGCTGCCCCCCAGAGACATGAGACCCCTATACTTAGATGCGCAGGCCACAACACCTTTGGTAAGAATGGGTAGTCTTTTAGAAATAGCTATGTGTCATTTGCTTTAGATGGAAGTTACTAACTAATACAATACTAATAGGGGTTGGGTAAATTATACCAATTGGAGATGTAGGACTTTCTTCCTTCTGTCAGCTTGCGGGACACCTCAAGGGCAGAGGCGGAATACCTGCTCAGTGCTGTGCGCAACCCCATCCACCAAGATACACAAATATATAACATGCAAAATAGTGAATTGATGTATAAAAGATGAGTGATTAAAGGGCCGATTGTAGGACAGCCTGCATGCCCAATTTGAGACTATTTGAAAATAAAGTTTGTTTCTTCGTTCTCTTCCCCTCAATCTTGCCAATTATCACCAAGTTTTCAAATTTATTTCTTCACATAACATTATGAGAAGACGGAAAGGTCGGCAGAGAAGTAAATAACTGGATGGCTTGGCCACATGGTATAGTCAAGACAAGAACACTGAGCTGATCCACGACTCTGGTGATCATGTGAGATGGCGAAATGTGACCACCCATGTTTATCGGCAAGGCACATGATGATGATGATAGTGAAGAACCTCCAAAATTAGAAGCAGAAATAGAAGGTGCTATACAATACACAAAGAACAATAAAGTCCCATGGCCAGATGACATCACTGTTGAAGAAGTAAAAGTTGTTGGTATTAACACATTATTCAGTGACATCTACAACAGTGGATATATACCCGATTATCTTTTGAAATCTATTTTCATAGCTCTGTAAGCTTATCTGTGATTTCTCTGATTACATAGAATCAGAAGTCATGAGTTATGTGACTGATTTTTCGATATCTCATATTTGCAGGATCCTCGTGTCCTGGACAAGATGATGCCATACTTGGTCAGCCAGTATGGAAACCCCCACTCTCGGACTCACGCCTACGGCTGGGAGAGTGAAGCAGCAGTGGAACATGCACGAAAGGTTTGCTTGTCTTGTTATCAATCTTGATGTACCAGATTTTTGTGGTCTGCGTGGTATACAGTGGCTAGACACTCACCTTCTGGCCAGTTGGTCATGGATTCAATCTGTATCGGGTGGATTCGAATTTTAAAACTTGACCTTGGCTCCCAGGTTGAGCCAGCCTAAAATGGGTACCAGGAAATATCTTGGGAGTTAAGTCGGCCGGCGTGGTACTGACCACATGACCCACCCAGTGCCGAGCTGGGAAACACAAAAGTGGGTCTAGCACCATGTACCCAATGACCTTATGGTGTGTGAAAGGGACTTTTACTGAGTACTTATACCTGATGTTTGTAGTACTTTCACGGGAAGAGGAGGACAGTAAAAAATGAGACAAACTGGTATGTTCAATGAATTGCAATCTAATACAACTTTAAGGTGAGTGGTCTGGTAATGAGTGGTCTAGTAATGAGTAGTCTAGTAGTTTGAATTTAATTCCTACACTGTCAGAAGCATATTATATCTATCATGATTGGTTGAATGAGAATCCTCTTGAAAACTGAGTTTTACTGTTTAAGTCCCACACATTGAATTTCAGGCTGTCATGTACCACATATTGTCTTCTCGTGACTCAAATCAGGTCTCTTTCAGCTGCATTGTTATCTTGTTGACTGTTTTCTTTGACTCCCGCAAGGTGGTGCATCATGAGTACGCACCACAAGACCACAACATTAGTTAGTTAGTCGAGGTTCCAACTTCATGGCAACGGGTCATCCCCATTAAGCTCCTTTCCCGTGCCAGTGAATATCACACAAAATGCTCCCCGCTGTCAAATGTGAAAAGTGGAATAGGCAGGAATCTCGGCAATCCAACAGCCTGCACAGGTACACTGTGCATAATGCCACTGCCAGAATGCCAACACAAAATTAATCTACGAAAACCACAGTTCATCGTCGATGGACTCGGCAGTCACCAGAAAGACCTCATTGACCCGGGTTTTCTCACATGGCTTGGTCTTTTACCGCAGGGCGACCCGCCGAAAGTGTCGCATAAAGCACAAACTCTGCAGCTTCAGCGCCGACTCCCGGAAGTCTCCTGAAAAATGCAGTCGTGAACCGAAAAGGCAAATCAGTCTATTCAGCAACAACCACAACATTACTAAAGGGTACTATGTAGAGGTCATCCATTGCTTTCATAATCCTGTGCAGTGCAAGCGAATGGACTTGAGGGTAGCAGGGTCTTTTCAGCTCCAAGACAATGCACCTGCCCAATCTTCTAACTGAATCAGGCTTTCTTGGCCAAAGACAACATTCTGCTGATTCTCCTGGCACCTACTCTCCCAAAAGGGCACCTTGTGATTTTTTGGTTGTTCCCCAAGCTGAAAATGCTTGTGTGGTCTTATTTTGGCTTCATTTTTAGTGTTTCTTCAAGATTTCTGTAGTCTTCCAACCTTTCTGTTACCTTTTTGGGTTTTAATTTGTGACATCTGTTTACCATATTCTGTATTGTTTTTGTGCAGTGATGAGTGTATGTGGACTGTTCTTCTGTATGGATATGAATGCTGTATAATGTTTAATCAAACGGTGGAGAAACTGGGGGAAGCTGAGATGTGATGTTCTAAAAAGAATGTTGAGAATATCCTGGACAGAAGAAAAACGCTGAGGCATTGTGGGCGGCAGGTGTTATAAGGTCACTCATCATAACCTTCAGGAAAATACAGATGAAATTTATGGGACATAATAGATGGAGTGGGAACCATAGTAGTAGCATAGTGACTAGACTCTCACCTGCAGACCAGCGGGTCATGGGTTCCATCTGCATACGGGCAGATTCACATTTTGTGTATTGATCTTGGCTCCCAGGTTGACCCAGCCTAAAATGTCCTGGGAAGTACAGTCAGCTGGTATGATACTGATCACATGACCCACCGACTGTCGAATGACCTGTAAAAATCTGGCTCTGACACCATTTACTCAATGGGCTTTAAGGCGTGTGAAGGAGTCTAAACGATGAAATTGAGAAATTATATATGAGAAAACACGAGGCAAGAGAGGTCGAGGAACACCTAGGAACATGTATGTGGAAAGCTTAGACAGCTGCGCAACAGTTAATAGTATAAGCAATGCCAGCTTCATCAAACTATCAGATGGTGAGCCATAAGAACCGATGTCTGTTCCATACCAAGAAGCTAAAGAAGAATAAGAATGAGCGTCGGTTCTTCATAATTTCAAAGTCTCGTCTTAGTTAAATGTGACTGAGCTACCGTATGACAGTAGATGATATTACTTGCTGTCTGTTAGCGCTGAATGTTGGGTGGCTCTCACCAAATCCGACACCCCACATTGTGCCAATGGCTTCGGGCGGAGGAGTGCAATTGGGGGGTAGAAACCTTACCTTAGTGCGAGGAATTGCGACCTAAAGACTAAATGTCGGGGTAGGGCAGACCAGGACCTAAGCCTTGACCGGCAACTGGTAACCATTTGCCGGTCAAGGCTTAGAGCCTAGGATGGAAGTTCATACAGGTAAACAATTATAGCATTGTTTTGCTGATCTGGCAGCTTCTGCAGCTTGTCTTTTTCCAGACATATTAGTGTTACCTTTGGAGTAAACTAGGCAGGCCAAAAGAGGAATCATGCTGCATGTTCAATGCATGATCTCTAAATTCTGCCCAGGCTTTGTGCTATGGAGAGGCATAACCCCATCCCACAAATTATCATCTATCTACATGCATGGTGCCAATCATGTTCTCCACATCAGTCTCAGTAGATGGAACTTGCTGAGAAGATACATTTGACTTGCATGTTATTTCAGCAAGTGGCACGCATCATTGGCGCTGATCCCAGGGAGATCATCTTCACCAGTGGAGCTACTGAGTCCAACAACATCAGCATCAAAGGGAGTGGCCAGGTTTTACAAGAGCAAGAAGAATCACGTCATCACGACACAGACGGTAAGTCATTAGCACAGCCTAGCCATCACCTTCATAGCAAAGCTGTACTGTATAGGTTAGTGTTCTCCAGAAATAGTTATCCCTCTTCAGGATTTTAACCTTGTTTTGGGTAGAGGGGCTTGCATGTCCCAGCAGCCCCCTAAGAGCTATGCCAGTGTTGCTGGCAGAGTTCACCTTTTTAGATGATGGGTAGGGATGATACAAAAGGAAACACAAAATCTTCCTTCTTATTTGTTAAACTGGAAGTCGTCAAAGGCTAGGGAAAACAATTATTATTATTCTTTTTTATCTTATTACTCTTCTCTTTTGTCTTCTTCCTCTGCCACCATGCCGTTGCCATTTGTGCTCAGTTTGGCCAACTTCTAGCCAGATTCTTCTTAGATGCCTCTTACTATATGCATGATAGGTTACAATGTTACTATTCTTATCTTCCCCTAGGGGCCCTGTGATATGTGAGATGGGTCGACGGATAGGGATCAGACATCAGGTGACACAAAAACTTGACATCTAGTAGGTAGAATGGGCACAGCAAAGGCTAGAGAAGGCTAACCTGATTAAAGTGCATGTTGAAAGTGAATGTACTGGCTTGGTAAAACAACGTAACTAATTTTGTAATAACATAAGATGATGATATCAGATACTGTCACATGAGCTATTAGGGGTCACATAAATACAAGGTCACAGTTTCATGAGGTAGGTTGACCAATGGTATTCCTCCTCATTTTTGCTTTCCCTAGACTCAACTATTGAGATGGTGTTGAGTTATCTGCCTTGCAAATTTATGTTTGTAATATTTGTTTAGCCAGAAGTAAACCTCAGTGCTTATATAACCAAATATCCTCTCTCTCTCTCTCCCTTCCCCCCCCCCCCCCCCATCATTGATAAACCCCAATGTATAACCACATGCAAACCCCAGTGTGTAACCAAATGCAAACTCCAATGTATAACCAAATGCAAACCCCAATGTGTAACCAAATGCAAACCCCAATGTATAACCAAATGCAAACCCCAATGTGTAATCAAATGCAAACCCCAATGTGTAATCAAATGCAAACCCCAATGTGTAATCAAATGCAAACCCCAATGTGTAACCAAATGCAACATGAGTGAGGGCCTTTGCTTCATTGGGGAATAAGAGGCATATCAAGAAGAAGATTGAGTTGAGTTAAGTTGAGTTGAGTTAAGAACCGACATCACTGCACTCAGCACATTCCCATATGTGCTCCGTCCCCTCGTTCAATGGCCAGCGAAGAGTCATACTACTAATCATTCCCTCAACTATCTGATTTAAAGTTTTCCAGGTCTTCCCTGTCAGTTTTGAGATTCTTCCAGAACCCCTACCGATCCCCCGCAATCTCATTCTTTCCACATATGGGTTCTCAATCTCTTTCTCTACCTGGTTCCACAAACACATGACCACCTCTCCCTTGTGCATAGGCAATCTACCACCAAGAGGTGCATTCCTTGCCAACCTATCAGTCTGTTCATTCCCCCGCACCCTGCATGGCCAGGTCAAAATATCCATACAATTCTCACAATCTGTGACCTCTGAAGCGATGATAGCCATTCCACACAAAACATTCCTTTTCTAAGCATACTCTTTGAATCCGTAATGAATACAATGTGTGTTGCAGTAGTCTCCTCTAACCAACAGAATGCTGCTGTTACTGCAGAAGAAGAAGATGAAGATGGTAACCAAATATAGAAGTGCACAATTTTACTTTGTGAGGTGTTAAGTGATTTTCCTGTTTCATGTCAAGAGTTGATTACCACTGGTTGTGTAATCCGTGATATTACAAACCGTACTAGACAATATTGTTACAATGCTTCATAAGTCAAATGTCATCGTCTCTGTCCAGGAACACAAGTGTGTCTTAGATTCCTGTAGGGCGCTGGAGGCTGAGGGGTTTGATGTGACATATCTGCCCGTACAGCCAAACGGAATCATTGACATGAAGGTAGCACCAGGTTTTCATTGTCTTATCTGTGACGTACGTGCACACATACAGTTTTGATTGTCTTATCTGTTACATACATGCACACATATAATATTGATTGTCTGTCTTATCTGTTACATACATGCACACATACAGTATTGATTGTCTGTCTTATCTGTTACATACATGCACACATATAGTATTGATTGTCTGTCTTATCTGTTACATACATACACACATGAAGTATTGATTGTCTGTCTTATCTGTTACATACATGCATACATATAGTATTGATTGTCTGTCTTATCTGTTACATACATACACACATGAAGTATTGATTGTCTGTCTTATCCGTTGCACACATGTAGCATTGATTGTCTGTCTTACATTCATACACACACTTTTCGTTGACTTCTTTCTTACAAGCATACACACATATTTTTTATTGTCTTATTTCTTACACACAGACACTCGCAAACCTTTCTTTGTTTTATCTATTACATATATACGCAGACTTGTCATACAAACCTTTCTTTGTCTGTCTTATCTGTTACATATATATATACAGACTTGTGATTGCCTTATTTGTTACATGTATACACTATTGCTTGCTCTTGTCTCTTACATACATGCACACACACAGACTTTTATTCATACGTTATTGTTATATACACAAACATACATAAATTTGATTGTTCATCTTATCTTTTACATAAACCCACACAGTGAAACAGTCAACAGATATCAGATAGAAAACATTGATATAAACAGAAATCAGATATAAAACATTGATAAAATGGACATTTATACTATCGACAGATATAATACATTTATAAATTCAACAGACATCAGATATAAAACATTGATAAATTCAACAGAGGGGCTATAGTTGACACTATTTTCTCTCACATCTTGTGTTCAGGAACTGGAGAAAAATGTTCGTCCACAGACAGTTCTTGTTTCTGTAATGACAGTCAACAATGAGATCGGGGTTCGACCGCCCATTGAGGAAATAGGTATGTAAGGGTGAGCTAAATCCACCATCACGTGAATTATTTGGTGAATCTTCTTCTTTGTTCCTCTTTCTGTGACAGTGCACCACACCTAGGTATCCACTTCTCTCACTGTTTGTGTAAAGTTTATACAGGGTACTTTATAAGTCTTTACCCTCGCTATGAAGGAGAACTAGGCACATACAAAGCTTCTCATATTTGCACTAAATGTGTGAAGTATATATTTGAGTACGGTGTACTTCCTATCCATCCAAGGTTACTGGCTGTATCTTCCAGTGAGTAGTGTTTCTTTACTAACAATTTAGACTGGTGATTGTGTGAGATGGCGAAACATGACTGTCAAGAGTCCAGAAAGGGGACATTGATGCAGTGACATCGTTACGCCCGCCAGGCGACTTAGCTCCCAGTAGGGACGCAGTAACTTCGTTACGCCGCCAGGCGAATAGTGGTTACCGGCCTGCAAGACTGCTGGCTGACAAGCGACCAGCGGTCAAGCAAGGACGACGCTAAACGCACGCATGCCTCGTGACGTCACCTGAGGTGAGAGGCGAGTGGCGAGTTATCGGCAGACAAGCTCTGGGACTTCGACTCGGACAGACGTGTGCAGAGAGAAAGGCGTTGTGTGGTATCTGTACTGAAAGTCGAGTGTCTGGACATCTTGAGTGAGACTTGTGAGCTGTATGTAAGTGTATTGAAGTATCAAGTATATATTGTTGTGATCATCGTTCTGTATTTGATATGTGAATAAATCCATAGAACGGTGTGTCGTTGAGTCTTACGTCAAATCACGTTGTACTTGTACTGTCCCACACTGTTAGGTTAGCGAGCCAAGTTTAATACCCTGACAATGACCGCCCACACTTATCGGCATGGCATATCATGATGATGATGAAGGATGGTTAGTGTGAGGCTGGCTACTCAACCAGTAGAAAACTTTGGCTGTAACATCCAACCACTCATTTACATGTCCACAACAGGCTTGATATGAGTTGTTGGAGGTCCTATGTTCCGTGGAGAGATGAAAGGCAGAAGAAGAAGGGCTGTTTCTCTCCATTTTCAGAGCTGTTGTGCCAATCTATAGTTGCCATGCCTGGTGAAATGTCACTTTTCTCGCTGTGTTATGTTGTTTGTCCATCAAGAATGATGATGACCATTCATTTCATCCAGTGGGGTTGAAAGTATGGAGCCGTGAGTTCAAAGATGGCTGATGAGGCCTATTTTGGCTCGAAATGTTCTTTTACAATGTGGACAAAGAATGCTTGACGTTTCTGGAGGAGGATTTTCTGCAGTGGTTTTTCTGTTCTGTCTATTCTTCACAGCTCTTGTAGTCCTGGTTGCCTCACACATGACTGCACCCTTGTGTACTGATGCACGCCATGAATTTCGGTCTCTGGCTGCAGTCTCCCAGGTGTCATGATGAATTCCAAAAGCATTCAGAGAGATTTTCAGAGTGTCTTTAAAGCGTTTCCTCTGGCCGCCTTGGGAGCGTTTACCACAACGCAACTCGCCGTAAAAAATTCGTTTTTCTCGCTGTAATGCTAGGTGATATGTCACTTCTCACACTATTGTACTGTGAAGTTTCACTTTTCTCATTACTATGATAGTCGTCCAGTCATTATCCGGATTTTGCCAGGATAACCCAAAGATGAAGATGATTAAGTTTAGTAACTACTCTAAAGTCAGCAGTATACAACTGACACTTGCTGGTAGAATGTGCAAGTATTGGCAGCTTTTCTGTGCTTAAGAACCCACCAAAAGAATGTTATGTTGCTAGAATACAGAAGTTCTAGCCTGATGGGAAAAATGTGTTGCCGTGGCAGGTAACTGCGTCAAAAAATAGTACAGCTCATTTAATTTCTTTTAAAGTTATCTAGAGATGACATCAATGCA
This sequence comes from Cepaea nemoralis, assembly GCA_014155875.1. Taxonomy (NCBI): domain Eukaryota; kingdom Metazoa; phylum Mollusca; class Gastropoda; order Stylommatophora; family Helicidae; genus Cepaea; species Cepaea nemoralis. The sequence goes on from JACEFZ010026075.1 coordinate 287,853, forward strand.
GATGCTGACTGGACAAGCCCTCGTATAATAGGATGTGAAATATATATTGTGATGCTGGTCTAGGCTTAGGTAGTCACAGTGAAATACATGTGGAGAAACTGGACTACAGCAGTGAGATGTGTTTGTCTGATTTATGTACCATGTGAAATGTCACTCTGATGCCATCTATCTCACTGTGAGATCATGTGAAGTATCACTAATGTCACACTGATGCCATCTATCTCACTGTGAAGTCATGTGAAGTATCACTAATGTCACACTGATGCCATCTATCTCACTGTGAAGTATCACTAATGTCACACTGATGCCATCTATCTCACTGTGAAGTCATGTGAAGTATCACTAATGTCACACTGATGCCATCTATCTCACTGTGAAGTCATGTGAAGTATCACTAATGTCACACTGATGCCATCTATCTCACTGTGAAGTCATGTGAAGTATCACTAATGTCACACTGATGCCATCTATCTCACTGTGAAGTCATGTGAAGTATCACTAATGTCACACTGATGCCATCTATCTCACTGTGAAGCATCACTAATGTCACACTGATGCCATCTATCTCACTGTGAAGTCATGTGAAATGGCACTAATGTCACTCTGATGCCATCTATCTCACTATGAAGTCATGTGAAATGATACTCTGATGTCATCTATCTCACTGTGAAGTCATGTGAAGTATCACTAATGTCACTCTGTTCCATCTATCTCACTGTGAAGCCATGTGAAATGTCACTGATTGTGTCTGCATTTTTTACAGGATCTCTGTGTCATTCAAAGAAAGTCTTCTTCCACACGGACGCGGCGCAGGCTGTCGGCAAAATCCCCCTGGACGTGAACACAATGAACATTGACCTCATGTCAATCAGTGGACACAAAATTTATGGCCCCAAGGGTAGGTCACTTCTAGGTGTTTTGTTTAAATCTAGCTAGTGTCTAGCTAATAGAATGTCCATTAAATGTCCAGCTGACCAGATTGTCCTGTCAGTGTTTACCTGATGATTGTCCTGACATTGTACAGCTGATAGATTGACCTGTCAGTGTCTGGTTGATTGATTGTCCTGTCAATGTATACCTGATAGATGGTCCTGACAATGCTCAGCTGAAAGATTGTCATTGTCCTGACTGAAACAAATGTTTCTAGTTTCTGACTACAAGATTTGCCTTCGGTACAGTTTTTTTTCTTTTTTTCGCTCACCCGCTTTGAACTCAAGTGTAGGCCATACACACTATTTATAGTAGTGATGGACTGAATGCAAAACATAGGTACTGATAGGTAGCAATGCAGACAAGAGGTGGGGCAACAGATAGAGATGTTAAAATTAGAATACCCCCGGGAAGGTTAACCTGGTCAACAAATGCCCGCAGAAGTCGGATGTGTCTGCCTAACGGCGCAAGAACGCAGCTCTGCTGTAAACAGGCACAATGCAATCACGTCCGGAAAAAAAAACAACTCCGGATGAACGCAGAAGACGAAGAAATTAATATACAAAAAGCAAGAAGAGATTTAATGGCAGTAAGTCATTTGTGGAAGTCAAAGGAAATAAAGCTGATCACCAAGCTTAGAATTTATAGCTCTACCTTTATACCTTTGCTATTGAGTCACTCTGACGGCTGTTTAAATCTTTGCTATAGTCAGAATCACTTAATTACTCTTTGGTTGTTTTAGCTTTGATGTAATTGGAAATACTCTGATGGCTGTTTATACTTTTGCTATAGTCAAAATCACTCTGACAGATGTTTATACATTTATCATTGTCAGAATTACTCCAATGGCTGTTTATACTTTTGCTATAGTCAAAACCACTCTAACAGATGTTTATACATTTATCATAGTCAGAATTACTCTGATGGCTGTTTATACTTTTGCTATAGTCAAAATCACTCTGATGGCTGTTTATACATTTATCATAGTCAGAATCAATCTTATGGCTGTTTATACTTTTGCTTATGGCTGTTTATCCCCGTGCTAAAATCAGAATCACTCTGATGGCTGTTTACGGGAAATATGATTATCTGTTGCAGGTGTTGGGGCACTATATGTCCGCAGACGACCACGTGTGAGACTAGAAGCTTTACAGAGTGGAGGAGGCCAGGAGCGGGGCATGAGGAGTGGCACAGTACCCACTCCTCTAGTTGTTGGCATGGGGTCTGCTTGTGAACTAGCGGAGGAGGAAATGCCGGTAAGTTGTCAGTCTCCATGTATTATTTTATTTTTCCTGTTGTATCACATTGTGAGGCATTGGAGAACATCGTGACAACTGGAAAGGTCAAGGGGAAAAGAGGCAGAGGCAGACCAAGAGAAATGATGCTGGATGGATTGAGACGGTGGCATGGAGGAATATCATCAGCTGAGTTCTTCGTTCATTTGCTATCTGCAGAGTTGATTCAGAACACCAAAGACCGAGATCTGTGGAGAGACATGAAAGCCTACGCCAGTTGGCAGGGCACTTGATGATGATGATCACATTGTCTATCTAAATTTTTATATATTTCTACTTTTTCATGTTTTCTGTATCTTTTTTATGTTTTTACTATTTCATGTTTTCTGCATCTTTTTTATCTTTCTACTTTTTCTTGTTGTCTGCATCTTTTTATGTTTCTGTTTTTTCATGTTGTCTGCATCAATTGTATCCTTCTTTTCATGTTTTCTGTGTGCTTTTATCTTTTTATATGTCTCTTTGTTATATTATCTGCTTTATTGTGTTGTCTGCATTGGTTTATCTGTCTTTTTGATCATGTTATCAGTCTTCATGTTTTCTTTTTTCTACTGTATTATCTTATGAGTCTATATGTTTTCATCTTTCTACTATATCATGTTGTCATACTCCATATTTACATCCTTCTACTTTATCATGTTTCCAGCCTCCATATTTATATCCTTCTACTTTATCATGTTTCCAGCCTCCATATTTATATCCTTCTACTTTATCATGTTTCCAGCCTCCATATTTATATCCTTCTACTTTATCATGTTTCCAGCCTCCATATTTATATCCTTCTACTTTATCATGTTTCCAGCCTCCATATTTATATCCTTCTACTTTATCATGTTTCCAGCCTCCATATTTATATCCTTCTACTTTATCATGTTTCCAGCCTCCATATTTATATCCTTCTACTTTATCATGTTTCCAGCCTCCATATTTATATCCTTCTACTTTATCATGTTTCCATCCTCCATATTTATATCCTTCTACTTTATCATGTTTCCAGCCTCCATATTTATATCCTTCTACTTTATCATGTTTCCAGCCTCCATATTTATATCCTTCTACTCCATTGTGTTGTCAGCCTCCATATTTATATCCTTCTACTTTATCATGTAGTCTTGCTAATGAAGACAGCCACATGTGGTCAGTCTCTAAAAATGGCAGGGTTCTTTCTTTCTGTCCAGTATTCCTCAAGCTGACTTAACCTCACCACACCTCATTCCAGTGATCCAGAATATGTGAAGACCTTGACACCCCAATAGCAGAATGTGCCTGGGCACTACCTGTACCTCTACTTCTTCCCCCTGGGCACTACCTGTACCTGTACTTCTTCCCCCTGGGCATTGGGCCAGAAGTCTGATCACGGTGACATACCTCAGACCAGCAAGAGGAAGCTTGACCAGCCATTTCCTAGTCTGTCTCCATGTGCTGTGCTGAATCACGATCTGGTTTCATGCCTGTCTGCAGATGTGAAGTTTCACTACCGGCCTGACACACCCCACTGGTGTCTGAGCTTGGGGACAAGTCCTCGGCATGGTACTAGTGGTACATGGTACTTGGCATGGTACTACGAGTACATGGTACTCGGCATGGTACTTTGGTGCCAGATCAGGAGAAAAGTCTTTATACTAGCCTGACTCCAATAGATGCAAGCTCTTTTCAGGGCTCAGTTGATCTTCTTCTTCTGCTTCTCTCGCTCGCTTGAAATTTGTCTTTATCTGCAATGTTGTCTCTTGTATTAACTTCACTGTCTGTTTTTGTTCCCTCAGTGGTCCATCTTCCACTGTTGTTACTCTAGGCCAGAAGGAGATTCTTCTTCTTGTTTCGTTCTATAACTGCAATGTTGTCTCTTGTATGAATTTAACTGTCTTTTTTTTTAGTTCACTCGGTGGTCCATAGAATTTATCTTCCACTGTCGTCTCTCAAGGCCAGATGTTGTCTCTTGTATGAATTTAACTGTCTTTTTTAGTTCACTCAGTGGTCCATAGAATTTATCTTCCACTGTCGTCTCTCTAGGCCAGAAGGTTTGCCTAGGTATGTCATATTTTGGACATTCTTGGAGTGTCATCTGCTGCCTGCGACGCCAATCCGCATGTGCACATGGCTGATTCGCCAATCTTTAATTTTGTATACACATGTTTGTGTAATCCATTGTGTCCTCTTCAGAGGCACAGAATAATGATTTGTTCTTTTCTGTCCATAACATTCTCAATTGATCTGAATGCCTTTGCCTTGGACTTAAGAGTTTCAACTCAAAGTTTTTCAGACATTAATAACCAGCCAACTGTTTCTTAATCATGTTATCAGTCTGCTCCCACACAACATGTGTCACATTCACAGCTCACAAGCTTCCCTTCTTGCTGCTTTAGATAGCTGTCACAACTGTAGATAACTGTCATAACTATCGATAACTGTCATAACTATTTTTTCCACAGTATGATGCCAAAAGGATTGATGCACTGTCAAAACGTTTGGTGAACAAGCTCATGGAGGCGTGTCCCAAGGTCATCAGAAATGGGGATCCTGAGAAAACGTATCCAGGTACATGTTTAAATGTATTGTCTACTGACTGAACTTTCATGCTGCAGTCATATTAATACCCTGACTGTTGAGGACTTGTAGCAGTTGTTCACAAATCTTTACTAGGATCGGGGATTTTCGTTGTCCAGTGTTCGAGCTGCCTGCCTGCCACAACAAAGGTTTGTTTTCAAACTCCATCATTTGGTTCAAAAGTGCAGTTTTTCTTAAACCCCAGCTGGAGTGAAGTCTATACTCTGTGTGACTTTCGACATGCCGCTTTTCAGAAAGAAGACGAGCCATATGGGGTGGAACATGGTGCAGTAAAGCCAATCCTCTTGACTTTCACCCCTTCCCGAGGTTTACTCCCAGTTTGGCACGAATGTGTGCACTTGAACATAGATGCAACAAAGCAAATCACATTGTTGGACAGATGTCTCCAACAAAGTAGATCATGAAAGAATTTACTTTAAAAGATGATTTCTTTGATTCATTCATTACTTTAAAAGAGAGCACTTTTCTACATAGACTCCCTTGCAAATGAAAGTCTGGTTTGCACACTAACAATAAAGGAGAAAAAAAAGCAATTGAAACCAACATAAATGTAATGCCTTAGACAAAGAAAGGCCAAATGTACAAATTGTGGTTTCTTTTCCCAGGCTGTGTAAATCTTTCGTTTGCTTACGTGGAAGGGGAGTCACTCCTGATGGCACTCAAGGATATCGCCCTTTCGTCTGGCAGGTAAATATGCCAGATTTTTTTTATATGGCAGTAAAGAAATGTAACATAATTTTTGTGTGTAAAAGTAAATATCCTATTTCTTCTTCTGCTGGCCTTTCATCTCTCAATGCAACATAAGCCCTCAACCAACCCACGTTAAGCCCTTTGTAGATTTGTTTATGATTTCTTGGGTTTCACTTCTAAAGTTTTCTATGGATGTGGTAGCCAGTCTTGTGCCAACCTTCCTTGATTGCTTTTTGTCACATGCCTGGTTACATTGTTACTAATTCCTTTATTAGTTCCAGCAACACACAGGTGAAAGTAAATATTAGAAGCCATAAAATGGTTTGTTTAAAAATACTCACCAGTTGTTTATGATATTTATTCCTGACAGATTTTCCTTGAAATTATAGATCAATGTCCTAGGACACGAAAGGCTGACATCAAGAAAATAACAGTAACAGAACTAATACTCAAATAACTGAGATCGAGGAAGGAACTAACTGTAGTAGAGCCAACACAAAACGAGTTTCTGAGGTGCTAATTGTAATAGAACTAACATACAGAATACTCCCACCAAGGAACTAATAGCTAATGGACCAGACTGTAACAGAATTAACATAGAGACTCTCAAGGAACTAATCATAATAGAACCAACATAGAAAAGTCTCTGAGGAACTAGCTGTAACAGAATAATACACAGGAGACTACCATCAAGGAACTAACAATTAACACGACTGCCACCAAAGAACTAACAAAACTACGATTACGATCAAGGAACTAACAATTAGCACACAAGGCTATCACCAAGGAAATAATGGAACTAATACACAGGAGACTACCATCAAGAAACTAACAATTAACTCTGAGGAACTAACAAAACTAATACATATAAGATTACCATCAAGGAACTTAAAGTTATAACACACGACTACCACCAAGGAACTAATACACAGAAGACTACCATCAAGAAACTAACAATTAACACAATGACTGCCACCAAAGAACTAACAGAACTAATGACTGGAGATTACGATCAAGGAATTAACCATCAAGACTATCACCAAGGAAATAATGGAACTAATACACAGGAAACTACCATCAAGGAACTAACAAATAACTCTAATTAAACTAACAAAACTAATACATACAAGATTAACATCAAGAAACTAAAAGTTAAACACACGACTACAACCAAGAAACTAACAGAACTAATACACTGGAGACTACCATGAGGAACTAATTGTAACAGAATACACAGAAGACTCCTACCAAATAACTGACAGATAACACACAAGACTATCACCAAGGAACTAACAGAACTAATACACAGGAGACAACCTTCAAGGAAGTAACAGTTAACACAAGACTATCACCAAGGAACTAAAAGAACTAATACACTGGAGACTACCATAAGGAACTAATTGTAGCAGAACTAATACACAGAAGACTCCTACCAAATAACTGACAGATAACACACACACAAAACCCTCTCTGGGGAACTAATTAACAGAATATAAGCAGAATTACAAATGTATTTTTATCTTCCAGTGCCTATATGTGAATGTTGTATGCTTATATTTTCCAGTGCCTGTATGTGAATGTTGTATGCTTATATTTTCCAGTGCCTATATGTGAATGTTGTGTGCTTGTATTTTCCAGTGCTTGTACGTCAGCATCACTGGAACCATCATATGTCTTGAGAGCAATCGGTGCAGACGAAGACCTGGCACATTCCTCAATCAGGTCAGTGTTAACTAGATGTCTTGTGTTGTATTGTCTTGTCACTTCTCATTGTTGTTTTTGTTAGCCAAGTCAAACAAATCTTGCCATGATGTATAGATGCACTCTCTGAACTGTATGGATATAGACAGACAATCTGTACTCTCTGAACTGTATAGATGCAGACTGACAATCTGTACTCTCTGAACTGTATGAATGCAGACATACAATCTGTACTCTCTGAACTGTATAGATGCAGACATACAATCTGTACTCTCTGAACTGTATGGATGTAGACAAACAATCTGTACTCTCTGAAATGTGCATATGCAGGCATACAATCTGTACTCTATTAACTGTATGGATACAGACAGGCAATCTGTACTCTCTGAGATGTACAGATGCAGACAATCTGAACTATAGATACAGACAGACAATCTGTACTCTCTGAGCTGTATAAATGCAGACAGACAATCTTTATTCTCTGAACTGTTTAAATGCAGACAGACAATCTGTACTCTTTCAGCTGTATACATGCAGACAATCTGTACTCTCTAAACTGTCTTAGATGCAGACAGACAATCTGTACTCTCTGAACTCTTTAGATACAAACAATCTGTACTGTCAAAAGTGTATTAAAAATGTACAAAACAGTGCCTGGGTGATGCCATGTAATGTGTTGGAGATCAGTATTTCTGTCAAGGTTCCCCTTCCTGACAGTTCTTAGACATTCATATGTATGGCTACAACCTCATGTATGAAGATCAGGGAAGATCCAGTTACTGCAGCTGTGAGGCAGCTTTCTGGCACTCATACTACCACCTGTGACCAACTATTGTGTGAGGATACCTGACTCATCCCACCAGCTCCGAGAGCAAAAACAAACCACCATCCATGACCAACTGTTGTGTGAGGATACCTGACTCAACCCACCAGCTCCGAGGGCAAAAACGAACTACCATATGGCAACTGTAGACTACTTGTAATCTGTCATGTCAAAGCTGCCTGCAAACACAAATGTCTCTGTGGAATTGAGGTTCTCCTTCTTGTGCCCTTAGGATTCCTAGTGGAGTATGGACCCGCAACCACACAAGCCAAGCCCTTTGTTCTTGGTTGGTTGGTTTATATGTTAACTGATGATTATTTTCTACAGTGTGAGATAGCCAGACTTAGACCAGCCCTCTTTGGTATTTCCAGCTGCCTCAGTTGTTATACTAGCGTGCAGTAGGCGGTTCTCTATACATGAAGACGGGAGGGGAGGGGCTTAGATAGCCTGCATTGTGATAATTGCAACAAAAATCAATTCTGCAGAGTTCTTCTCTATTGCCGTATAGACTGCCTTGTAGAAACCAACAAACTAGCTGTTTGTGCTGATGTAGTGGGTGTGCTAGCCAAATTGATACCAACTTGCACAGATAATATCAGGAGCACAGTTGGACATGGGTGCCATGACTGGGCTCATCACCTGCCAAAGTGAGGGAGAGGTTGGCCACCCATTGCTCCATACATTCAGGCCTACAACGTGTGGCTGTTACATCACAAACCCATTGCTCCGTACATTCAGGCCTACAACATGTGGCTGTTACACCACAAACCCATAGCAGGGAAATGGTTCAGGGCAATTGTGTTTGTATGTGTGTGTGTGTGTGCTGAAATGATGACAAATAAAAACTGGAAATATAACACGCAAACATGAAATATAAATTAGTTTAGTCGACAGATCATCCTCACTGCACATTTAATCATTCAGTCCATAAGTGCTCTGATCCCCATCTCAGTAACTATCAGCTAACGACACCAGTTCTGTGTTGGTTTCCTATTCTTCTCTGGCCCCCCTCATAGCTCTCTTGTCTGGTTTCACACCGTTTGATTTGATGTTCTTTCAGTCTGTTCATGGTTGCAAACTGACAGTCCTTCCTCACCTGATTAAGTTAATCCCCAAGCCTCAGTGAGGGCATTCAAAATATCTCATATGGCGTGGAGTCATGTCGTTCAGATGACATGAATTTCTACCTATAAAACTTGAGTATTGTTTTTTTCCCCCAGATTTGGTATTGGCAGATTCACAACTGAGGAAGAGATTGATTACACTGTGAACAAGTGTATCTCGCATGTTAAGAGGTTACGTGATATGAGGTCAGTTCTGTGTGTCTGTTGATTCTATGTTACCTGAAGTTAGTTTTGACTGTCTTCTTCTTTGCCTTTTCACGGGGGATGTGTCACACCTAGTTACGCACCTCAAAGGTCAACTGACTTCGGCCTGCATTTGTGTCAGGTCTGCTGTCTCTTGACAGACTACATCCAAGGTAACAGGCTCTGTCTACTCTTGGGAAGGTTTTCTTTCCTAACAGTTACCAGGGCAGTAGCCTTACAGCCTGCTCTTTGCAACTTCTAGCTGCCATGGGATTTTTTAATTTGTTCAGCTTGCACATGGGACCTCTTGGTTTTTTGTCCCTATCCAAGAAGGATGGGATCCGATGTCACTGACCAAAATATTAGGGTGACGTTTATCAACAGATACCATACCAGCAGTTCTTTGAGATGCTCACAGCCCTGTATTCAGATCATGCCTGAGCATCTCAGCTCTGGCTTCTCCTGTCCTACATGAGGTCAGTTTTATATGTCTGTCCTACATGAGGTCAGTTTTATATGTCTGTCCTACATGAGGTCAGTTTTATATGTCTGTCCTACATGAGGTCAGTTTTATATGTCTGTCCTACATGAGTTCAGTTTTATATGTCTGTCCTACATGAGGTCAGTTTTATATGTCTGTCCTACATGAGGTCAGTTTTATATGTCTGCCTACATGAGGTCAGTTTTATATGTCTGTTCTACATGAGGTCAGTTTTATATGTCTGTTCTACATGAGGTCAGTTTTATATCTGTATGTTCAACATGAGGTAAGTTTTATATGTCTGTTCCACATGAGGTCAGTTTTATATGTCTGTTCTACATGAGGTCAGTTTTATATGTCTGTTCTACATGAGGTCAGTTTTATATGTCTGTCCTACATGAAGTCAGTTTTATATGTCTGTTCTACATGACGTCAGTTTTATATGTCTGTTCTACATGACGTCAGTTTTATATGTCTGTCCTACATGACGTCAGTTTTATATGTCTGTCCTACATGAGGTCAGTTTTATATGTCTGTCCTACATAAGGTCAGTTTTATATGTCTGTTCTACATGAGGTCAGTTTTATATGTCTGTTCTACATGAGGTCAGTTTTATATGTCTGTTCTACATGAGGTCAGTTTTATATGTCTGTTTTACATGAGGTAAGCTTTATATGTCTGTCCTACATGAGGTCAGTTTTATATGTCTGCCTACATGAGGTCAGTTTTATATGTCTGTCCTACATGAGGTCAGTTTTATATGTCTGTCCTACATGAGGTCAGTTTTATCTGTCCTACATGAGGTCAGTTTTATATGTCTGTCCTACATGAGGTCAGTTTTATATGTCTGTCCTACATGAGGTCAGTTTTATATGTCTGCCTACATGAGGTCAGTTTTATATGTCTGTTCCACATGAGGTCAGTTTTATATGTCTGTTCCACATGACGTCAGTTTTATATGTCTGTTCTACATGAGGTCAGTTTTATATGTCTGTTCTACATGAGGTCAGTTTTATATCTGTATGTTCCACATGAGGTAAGTTTTATATGTCTGTTCCACATGAGGTCAGTTTTATATGTCTGTTCCACATGAGGTCAGTTTTATATGTCTGTTCCACATGAGGTCAGTTTTATATGTCTGTTCCACATGAGGTCAGTTTTATATGTCTGTTCCACATGACGTCAGTTTTATATGTCTGTTCTACATGAGGTCAGTTTTATATGTCTGTTCTACATGACGTCAGTTTTATATGTCTGTTCCACATGAGGTCAGTTTTATATGTCTGTTCCACATGACGTCAGTTTTATATGTCTGTTCTACATGAGGTCAGTTTTATATGTCTGTTCTACATGAGGTCAGTTTTATATCTGTATGTTCCACATCATGGAGAGAACTAAACCATTTCCATTGAATTAAGATGTGAGGACAAGACACTGGTGCTGGATAGGACACACATTGTCACAACCTGTTAATAATGTCACTGTGAAAACTGCTTCCTATGGAACCTACAGGGTAAAATAGAGGGGGACTAAAACACAAGGAGAAGAGAATTAGAGACATGAACATTATGGGGAAGATTTTAGAGGAAGATACAGGAAATAGCCAAAGGAAGGCTTGTCATGAGTTGGTTGAGGGCCTTGGTTTCATTGGACGATGATTTCTTTGATAACAGTCAGGAGAAGAGGAGACACTGCTGTGGCAACAAGTCATATATAAACATGCACTCATACAACCAACAGTCACACACATTCCTGCCAGACAGTGGGCCCACTTCTTCACTTTATCTCCCATTGAGGCATATGCCTTAAACTGTGCCAAGCCGTTCTATCTTCTACTGTCTCCTGTCTATGTACTCCCAATATTATTCATCTCTCTCTGTAATTCTCTTCACCAAGTGTGTTTAGGGCTTCCGATATTTCTTTTGCCTAGTAGGTTCCAGACCAGAGAGTGCCTCGTTATAAAATCCTCAGGGTTTTCTCAGAATGAGCCCACCAAGAATATGTTTTTGCCTGTGATTTTGTATGTCCCTATCAACTTGTTTGACTGTTATCTCCAGATCTATCATCCTGTATTTTGATAAGCTTACCATTCTTCAGTATTCATTGCATCTGCTGAAATGATCTGACAACAGACTTTGTCTTTCTTCAACCAGCCCCCTATGGGAGATGGTCCAGGAAGGAATTGATCTCAAGTCCATCAAGTGGACCCAGCATTAAGATGACCACAGTGGGTGGAGTCACATGATGCACAAAGAGAACTGGACTCACTGACATAGGCCCCCCCCCCCCCCCCTCACCAGGACTTGGGGTCTGTGGCCCAGGGTTCAGTGTCAGAGTTCCAGAGCATTGTCTAAGCATTCAGTAACCCCGGTGTACACGTGTGTAGTGGCAGGTGTCAATGCCAAGATTAAGTGTGTGATTGTTAGAACACATTTATACTGACAACATATGTTGGGACTAACAGTGTATGTTGTTTGTACACATTTATGCTGGAACCATACGTTTGAACTAAAGTTAGATATATGTTTGATGTGGTATTCATTTATGCTAACATGTGTTGGAAGCAGGATTGGATATGTTGTTTGTACATATTTGTGCTGACAACATAGTTAGAACTTAAGTTAGATATATGTTTGCCTGTACACATCTATGCTGAGAATATATGTAAGAATCAATTAGTTACATGTTTGGTATCGTCATGCCAACATAGCATAGCTGCATTGTGTCTCTGGCCATGCAAGCAAATATCCATTGATTAATTTACTTCTGATTTCTTGACTTGTTTCCACCTTGATCACATTATCTTAGAGTTGACTATTTGTTGGAGTCATTTCATTAACAAAGCTTCCATTGACAGTTCTGGCTCTGTACTTTAATAAAGATCTGCTCTGGTATTGTTGCCTTGTCTTGTAGAAATATTAACACTGTAAGTGGTGTTAATGTCTTATGTGGTGGGTGTAAATGGTGTTATTGACTTTTATGGTGACTGTAAATAATGTTACTACACCTGGAGGTGATGGTGTAAAATGGTGTTATTGCCTTCTACAATGAAAATGCAAATGGTGTGTGGTGAACCTGCAAATGGTGTTATCACTTTCAGTGGTAAAACTGCAAATGGTGTTATTGCCGTCTGTGGTGAGCCTGCAAATGGTGGTGTTATCTTCTGTAGTGACACTGTAAATGTCCTTTTCTATGATGACACTATAACTGGTGCTATTGTTTCCTGTGTTTATTCCTGGATGCTTGTCTTGTTGATTGCGACATCTGGGTGTTAGACCTGGTATGATGATGTTTTCTCCAAATGTGATACAACAGACACCACCAAACTCACTATCATTTGTCAGAAAACTAAACAAATCTGAATGTGCTCTCTGTGAATAGATGGGTTCGCATGATGTTTGTATGTGGTATTTATGCATGAGATGTCTGTGTGTGGTATCATACATGCGATGTCTGTATGTGGTATCATTCATGCAATATCTGTTTGTGGTATCATTCAAAAGATGTCTGTGTGATATCATACATGCAATGTCTATGTGTAATATCATACATGAGATGTTAGTATGTGGCAGAAATACTCATTTGAATATGCAATTAAAAGATTTTTCATAAACAAGAAACAGCATTTTGTATGAATGTGTGTGTATCTCTTATCTTCAGTTTATTTATACACACATTGTGATGATACATGTGCATGTTCCACTTGGGTCTTTATTTTTTTTTTCATTATGTGCCCATGCTTGATAGAATAAATGGCACAATGGATGGCATGAGATGATGACACTGTAATCTAAACACAAGTGCGAAGGTTGAGGTATATATAATAAATAGACATTTGTAATCACCAACACTTTCAACTGTCGTATTCACTGGAGATGCTTGTATAGCATCAAGTTTCTAATGATTCACTGATAATTTTTGTGTTTATTATAAATGTTTGTATATCATTGAAGTTTCTAATGATACACTGTCAGTTGTTGTGTTCATTGTAGATGTTTGTATATCATCAAATTTCTAATGATACACCATCAACTGTTGTAGATGTTTGTATATCACCATCAACTGTTGTGTTCATTGTAGATGTTTGTATATCATCAAGTTTCTATTGATCCACCATCAACTGCTGTGTTCATCGCAGATGTTTGTATATCATCAAGTTTCTAATGATACACCATCAACTGCTGTGCATTGTAGATGTTTGTATATCATTGAGTTTCTAATGATACACCATCAACTGCTGTGTTCATTGTAGTTGTATATCATCAAGTTTCTAATGATACACTGTCAACTGTTGTGTTCATTGCAGATGTTTGTATATCATCAAGTTTCTAATGCTACACCATCAACTGTTGTGTTCATTGCAGATGTTTGTATATCAAGTTTTTAATGCTACACTGTCAATTTTTGTGTCCATTGTAGATGGTTGTATATCAAGTTTCTAACTCTAACCGTACACTGTAAACTGTTGTATACACTGGAGATATTCGTATATCAAGTCCCATATGATTCACTATCATCTGTTTACAATCATCCTTAGTTACACACACCAAGATGCTGGTTAGAAAATGTAATAAAACAAAAATAATTATCTAGAAAGGCTTGTTTACAAGAATTTAAAGTTTTCACCCTGTTGTATCAAAGCAAAACAGGCCTGACAATTGTATGTTCAAACTTCTCACATTGCTATTCTTCTTCTTCTTCTGTGTTTGTCTGGAATGTTGTTTTGGATGTAACTGCGTTGTGCCTGTTTACAGCAGAGCTGCGATATTTGCACCTTTTGGCCAACACACTCAACTTCTTCAGTCATTTGTTAACCAGGTTAACCTTCCCGGGTGTTTTGTAGGACATTCGACTCTCACTGTTGTGGTGGTATCCCCATCCCATCTGGCCCATTTAGAACAGCTGAAGACATTCCGGTCAGCCCTCAAGGGAAGGCAGGGGCAGACCATGGGCATTCCCCGCCATCCAAGGAGGCTTCCATAATTGCAGAGCCGACACATCCTGCACATCGCTGCTTGGCCTCATTTCCATATATTGGGCCTTCCATTCACCATAGGCTGTTCCTCCAGAAACCACAAGAATGCAGTCAGCAGATGACATCCACACAGTTAGCTTTTATTTCGGACTTTCCATGTAATGGATTTGCTAGCCAACAACCAATATTCCATTTCGTGCCACTGGGACACTTTTTCCACCTTTTATGACGCCCACACAATGAGCTTTTGATTCTGACTTTCCACATAATGGATTTGCTAGGAAACACCTGCTATTCAACAATTGGGAAAGTAATCAGAAAAGAAGTAGTTTCTGATTACTCATACATCTAATCCAACATTTCCACAAAAAATATTTCTCACCACCTTAAAAACAAAACCTGTTTGTGGGGGTCTCCTCTGTTTAGAGTTTGAGGAAGACCTTACTGTCCTGTATTGCTTTGATGCCTGGAGATGTTTGACATCACCTACAGTCTCCTATGATACATTATCATCTGTTTAGAATTATCTTTAGCTACAAATGCCAAGATGCTGGTTAGAAAAACGCAATAAACAATTATCCAGAAAAATAACGTTTTCAAGAATTAAAACAGTTTTCACTCTGATATATCAAAGAAAAAACCGTTTTCACCTTTACATTTAAAAAAAAAAAAAACGGATCTGACATGCATATGTTGAAACACATCACAATTAGTCCAGCTAACTTTCATCTATGTGCCGGGGCACTCAGTCATGAAATGGAACTAGCAAGCCGATCAGTTGGATGAACATGGCGATGATTGAGATGAGAAGAGAAATGGATGGGCCAGACATAGTCAAAGCCATAAGAGATGTTGAATGAAAAGATGACTCTAAGACACCCATGAATCTGCTTCCTTGTCCAGAGTGAGGGAGATGGGAGTGAAGCGGGAAGCAACCAGACATGAACATTTTCTCAAGAGCTCAGACGTTTGATTAATCAACAAAGAACTGGTACGATCAGTGGATATATGCTGGTAGAGATATTAAGGGGGTGATCGAGGCACCAATGAACCTGTCAGCTTTCACACGTCAGAACACATAGCTTACAGTTCCATATTCTCAGCAATTCTCTTCAGTCCTACGTAAACAATATGCATAAACACATGCAATAATTTCACACTAAATATATGCAAACCTGTGTGCAGACAACTGATCTACACATATGATCCACTAATCCACAGATATCCACTATTTTAACAAAGAAAAAACACAAATCCAATAAACTGCTGCCAAACCGTACAACTACAGCCTCACACATTATGCTCATATTTCTTACAGAAAAGTTGTATAATTAGATCAAACATCTGTTAGGGAAGAAGTGACTATCTACACAACAATTGTTTCAATAAATGCCAGCAAACAACTTACGCTCAAAGCGGACTCCTGACAGTACTGCCACGACAGCCAAGATGAATCCTAGGAATGGTGTCACTAACAAGGTGCATTCTAACCTGGACAGTTTCATGTGATCAAGACAACATACTCTCCACAGCCACAATCTTACACCTAGCATACAAAGGTCTCATCTATAAACTTGCTGCCTTTTCATCTTTCTTTCCATCTTTTTCTGCTTTTTCTCATCCACCTGCTGTGGCTCGGCTGAAGAAAAGAACCATGGGCCTATAAAATTCACCCACAGCATGTACAGCAACCTGCCGGGAGCCTGTAAAATACAGTAAAGCAATGTAACCAATAAAGTGAACATAGAACACAGAAATGTAAGCAGTAAAGTGAACACAGTGAATAAAACTAACTTGTAAAGTGAACACAGAAATGTAAACAGTAACAGTGAATAAGTGTAACTTGTAAAGTAAACACTGAAATATAACCAGTATTGTGAAACAGAACATACAATTTTAACCAATAAACTATATGTAAATTCATTTTTAAAATATTAAATATAATTTGCTTCGTAGATTAAGATGAAGAATGTCTCAGAAACTAATCCACAAACAGTATCATGTCTCATAAACTAATCCACAAACAGTATCATGTATCAGAAACTGATTCACAAACAGTGTCATGTATCAGAAACTGATCCACAAACAGTATTATGTCTCAGAAACTGATCCACAAACAGTATCATGTATCAGAAACTAATCCACAAACAGTATCATGTATCAGAAACTAATCCACAAACAGTATCATGTATCAGAAACTAATTCACACACAGTATCATGTCTCAGAAACTGATCCACAAACAGTATCATGTATCAGAAACTGATCCACAAACAGTATCATGTCTCATAAACTAATTCACAAACAGTATCAGGTATCAGAAACTAATCCACAAACAGTATCATGTATCAGAAACTAATTCACAAACAGTATCATGTCTCAGAAACTAATTCACAAACAGTATCAGGTATCAGAAACTAATCCACAAACAGTATCATGTATCAGAAACTGATCCACAAACAGTATCATGTCTCAGAAACTAATTCACAAACAGTATCAGGTATCAGAAACTAATCCACAAACAGTATCATGTATCAGCAACTAATTCACAAACAGTATCATGTATCAGAAACTGATCCACAAACAGTATCATGTCTCAGAAACTAATTCACAAACAGTATCATGTATCAGAAACTGATCCACAAACAGTATCAGGTATCAGAAACTGATCCACAAACAGTATCATGTATCAGAAACTAATCCACAAACAGTATCATGTATCAGAAACTAATTCACAAACAGTATCAGGTATCAGAAACTGATCCACAAACAGTATCAGGTATCAGAAACTAATCCACAAACAGTATCAGGTACCAGAAACTAATTCACAAACAGTATCAGGTATCAGAAACTGATCCACAAACAGCATCATGTCTCAGAAACTAATTCACAAACAGTATCATATCTCAGAAACTGATCCACAAACAGTATCATGTATCAGAAACTGATCCACAAACAGTATCATGTCTCAGAAACTGATCCACAAACAGTAGCATGTATCAGAAACTAATTCACAAACAGTATCAGGTATCAGAAACTAATCCACAAACAGTATCACGTATCAGAAACTAATCCACAAACAGTATCATGTATCAGAAACTGATCCACAAACAGTGTCATGTATCAGAAACTAATTCACAAACAGTGTCATGTATCAGAAACTAATTCACAAACAGTATCATGTATCAGAAACTGATCCACAAACAGTATCATGTATCAGAAACTAATCCACAAACAGTATCATGTCTCAGAAAGTAATCCACAAACAGTATCATGTCTCAGAGACTGATCCACACACAGCATCATGTCTCAGAAACTAATCCACAAACAGTATCATGTATCAGAAACTGATCCACAAACAGTATCATGTCTCAGAAACTAATCCACAAACAGTATCAGGTATCAGAGACTGATCGACAAACAGCATCATGTCTCAGAAACTAATCCACAAACAGTATCATGTATCAGAAACTGATCCACAAACAGTATCATGTCTCAGAAACTAATCCACAAACAGTATCATGTATCAGAGACTGATCCACAAACAGCATCATGTCTCAGAAACTAATCCACAAACAGTATCATGTATCAGAAACTGATCCACAAACAGTATCATGTCTCAGAAACTAATCCACAAACAGTATCATGTCTCATGGACACAGGACACTGAAGGCACACTGGGCATGACAATGAGGCAGGAAAACTAGTTAAGAGTTAAGAATCTTTGGTGGGTTGTGATGAGAGTGATGTTCTATAATGGATTTGCCACATGATGATGATGATGATGATCTACTTACTAGCAATAAAAACAGCCAGAAGTAGCCGGACAACAGAGATAATGTCTGGACAATGGCTGTGAGTAGAATTAGGTCTTTGGTGTGTCTGTGAATAGATGAAACAGTCTGCATCTTACAGAAACAATAAAATCATGACTTGTTTCTAATAGCATCCACACAAAAAATCACGAGAAACTGACCATATATTTCTAATAGTATCAATAAATAATGAGAAGCTGATCGTTTGTTTCAAATTGCATCAATAAAATCATGAGAAACTGACCGCATGTTTCTAATATCATCAATAAAAATATGAGAACTGACTGATTGTTTCAGACAGCTTCAGTGTAATTACATGAATGTAACCATTTGTTGCTAGCAGTATCAATATAATAATGGGGAACAGATAATTCCTAACAGTCAATAACATCATGAGGAACAGAAAGTTTATTTCTAACAATATCTATAAAATTATGAGGAACAGAAAGCTTATTTTTAATAATACCAATGAAATCATGAGGAACAGAAAGTCTTATTTCTAACAGCATCAATAAAATTATGAGGAACGGAAAGTTTATTCTAACAGCATCAATAAAATCATATGAGAATGTGATTGTTTCTAAAAGTTTTCATAAACTGATGAGGAACCAACAGTTTACTTCTAACAGGATCAATAAAATCATGAGGAACCAACAGTTTACTTCTAAAAGGATAAATAAAATTATAAGGAACCAACCCCCGGGAAGGTTAACCCGGTCAACAAATGCCCGCAGAAGTCGGATGTGTCGGCCTAACGGCGCAAGAACGCAGCTCTGCTGTAAACAGGCACAACGCAATCACATCCGGAAAAAAACTCCGGATGAACGAAGAAGAAGATAAGGAACCAACAGTTTACTTCTAAAAGGATCAATAAAATCATGAGGAACCAACAGTTTACTTCTAAAAGGATCAATAAAATCATGAGGAACCAACAGTTTACTTCTAAAAGGATCAATAAAATCATGAGGAAACAACAATTTACTTCTAAAAGGATCAATAAAATCATGAGGAAACAACAGTTTACTTCTAAAAGGATCAATAAAATCATGAGGAAACAACAGTTTACTTCTAAAAGGATCAATAAAATCATGAGGAAACAAGTTTATTTCTAAAAGGATCAATAAAATCATGAGGAAACAACATTACTTCTAAAAGGATCAATAAAATTTGCATTAATTTAAAAATTTGCATGAAGCAAAATGACTTTGGACCCGAGATCATGTAAATGAGCCAGGACTTACTCTGCCATGCCAGACTCCATGTTGAGGTCGATGCCAGAGTCGACAAGCTGGCCCTCGTGGTAGACTGACTTTCCCATCCTGGCCATGAACTGGTAGCTGCCAAAGTATATTGATGCACAGAGGGCGGATAACAGCTGGGGACAAATAAATCAGAAAGTGATCTATAGAAGCATTGATGGCGTAAATGTGTGTAAACTTGTGTAACTCAACAAGATCACATTTGCTGAAAAACCTAATAGAATGCCTTTCAACAAGTGATTGCCAACTCCTTTCTAATCATTTCTTTGTTCATTATATAGTCATATGACACAGTCTGTTTCAACAAGGTACTAAAGGCAGTATGTACATTTGTGTAACTCAACAAGATCACATTTGCTGAAAAACCTAATAGAATGCCTTTCAACAAGTGATTTCCAACTCCTGTCTAATCATTTCTTTGTTCATTATATAGTCATATGACACAGTCTGTTTCAACAAGGTACTAAAGGCAGTATGTACATTTGTGTAACTCAACAAGATCACATTTGCTGAAAAACCTAATAGAATACCTTTCAACAAGTGATTTCCAACTCCTGTCTAATCATTTCTTTGTTCATTATATAGTCATATGACACAGTCTGTTTCAACAAGGTACTAAAGGCAGTATGTACATTTGTGTAACTCAACAAGATCACATTTGCTGAAAAACCTAATAGAATGCCTTTCAACAAGTGATTTCCAACTCCTGTCTAATCATTTCTTTGTTCATTATATAGTCATATGACACAGTCTGTTTCAACAAGGTACTAAAGGCAGTATGTACATTTGTGTAACTCAACAAGATCACATGTGCTGAAAAACCTAATAGAATACCTTTCAACAAGTGATTTCCAACTCCTGTCTAATCATTTCTTTGTTCATTATATAGTCATATGACACAGTCTGTTTCAACAAGGTACTAAAGGCAGTATGTACATTTGTGTAACTCAACAAGATCACATGTGCTGAAAAACCTAATAGAATACCTTTCAACAAGTGATTTCCAACTCCTGTCTAATCATTTCTTTGTTCATTATATAGTCATATGACACAGTCTGTTTCAATAAGGTACTAAAGGCAGTATGTACATTTGTGTAACTCAACAAGATCACATGTGCTGAAAAACCTAATAGAATACCTTTCAACAAGTGATTTCCAACTCCTGTCTAATCATTTCTTTGTTCATTATATAGTCATATGACACAGTCTGTTTCAACAAGGTACTAAAGGCAGTATGTACATTTGTGTAACTCAACAAGATCACATGTGCTGAAAAACCTAATAGAATACCTTTCAACAAGTGATTTCCAACTCCTGTCTAATCATTTCTTTGTTCATTATAAAGTCATATGACACAGTCTGTTTCAACAAGGTACTAAAGGCAGTATGTACATTTGTGTAACTCAACAAGATCACATTTGCTGAAAAACCTAATAGAATACCTTTCAACAAGTGATTTCCAACTCCTGTCTAATCATTTCTTTGTTCATTATATAGTCATATGACACAGTCTATTTCAACAAGGTACTAAAGGCAGTATGTACATTTGTGTAACTCAACAAGATCACATGTGCTGAAAAACCTAATAGAATACCTTTCAACAAGTGATTTCCAACTCCTGTCTAATCATTTCTTTGTTCATTATATAGTCATATGACACAGTCTGTTTCAACAAGGTACTAAAGGCAGTATGTACATTTGTGTAACTCAACAAGATCACATGTGCTGAAAAACCTAATAGAATACCTTTCAACAAGTGATTTCCAACTCCTGTCTAATCATTTCTTTGTTCATTATATAGTCATATGACACAGTCTGTTTCAACAAGGTACTAAAGGCAGTATGTACATTTGTGTAACTCAACAAGATCACATGTGCTGAAAAACCTAATAGAATACCTTTCAACAAGTGATTTCCAACTCCTGTCTAATCATTTCTTTGTTCATTATAAAGTCATATGACACAGTCTGTTTCAACAAGGTACTAAAGGCAGTATGTACATTTGTGTAACTCAACAAGATCACATGTGCTGAAAAACCTAATAGAATACCTTTCAACAAGTGATTTCCAACTCCTGTCTAATCATTTCTTTGTTCATTATATAGTCATATGACACAGTCTGTTTCAACAAGGTACTAAAGGCAGTATGTACATTTGTGTAACTCAACAAGATCACATGTGCTGAAAAACCTAATAGAATACCTTTCAACAAGTGATTTCCAACTCCTGTCTAATCATTTCTTTGTTCATTATATAGTCATATGACACAGTCTGTTTCAACAAGGTACTAAAGGCAGTATGTACATTTGTGTAACTCAACAAGATCACATGTGCTGAAAAACCTAATAGAATGCCTTTCAACAAGTGATTTCCAACTCCTGTCTAATCATTTCTTTGTTCATTATATAGTCATATGACACAGTCTGTTTCAACAAGGTACTAAAGGCAGTATGTACATTTGTGTAACTCAACAAGATCACATGTGCTGAAAAACCTAATAGAATACCTTTCAACAAGTGATTTCCAACTCCTGTCTAATCATTTCTTTGTTCATTATATAGTCATATGACACAGTCTATTTCAACAAGGTACTAAAGGCAGTATGTACATTTGTGTAACTCAAGATCACATGTGCTGAAAAACCTAATAGAATACCTTTCAACAAGTGATTTCCAACTCCTGTCTAATCATTTCTTTGTTCATTATATAGTCATATGACACAGTCTATTTCAACAAGGTACTAAAGGCAGTATGTACATTTGTGTAACTCAACAAGATCACATGTGCTGAAAAACCTAATAGAATACCTTTCAACAAGTGATTTCCAACTCCTGTCTAATCATTTCTTTGTTCATTATATAGTCATATGACACAGTCTGTTTCAACAAGGTACTAAAGGCAGTATGTACATTTGTGTAACTCAACAAGATCACATGTGCTGAAAAACCTAATAGAATGCCTTTCAACAAGTGATTTCCAACTCCTGTCTAATCATTTCTTTGTTCATTATATAGTCATATGACACAGTCTGTTTCAACAAGGTACTAAAGGCAGTAGATGACAGATGACAATCACCTCTTATTTTGATGCCTGACAATCAACACTTATATTGGTACAACCAATCAGCTCTTCAATATTTGCCAGTCAACCAGGTCTTATTTTGATGCCTGACAATCAACACTTATATTGGTACAACCAATCAGCTCTTCAATATTTGCCAGTCAACCAGGTCTTATTTTGATGCCTGACAATCAACACTTATATTGGTACAACCAATCAGCTCTTCAATATTTGCCAGTCAACCAGGTCTTATTTTGATGCCTGACAATCAACACTTATATTGGTACAACCAATCAGCTCTTCAATATTTGCCAGTCAACCAGGTCTTATTTTGATGCCTGACAATCAACACTTATATTGGTACAACCAATCAGCTCTTCAATATTTGCCAGTCAACCAGGTCTTATTTTGATGCCAGCCAATCAGTTCTTGTATATTTGCCAGCCAATGAGTTCTTCTATATTTACCAGTCAATCAGGTCTTACTTTGAATGCAACCAATCAGCTCTTTTATATAAGCCAGTCAATCAAATCTTACTTTAATGCCAGCCAATCAGCTCTTATGTTAATGTCACAAATAAACTATGGCAATGATATGCCCTATGTGACCAGCAAAATAGATTAGATTTCCTAAATGTTAAAGGCATCCATGAATGTCACTGGCACATGTATTTTCACCCATTCCATGCCTTCTGTAGCACAAACACCATTACAATCCTAAAAGATGGAATCCGTTTAGCCATCCCAGGACTGCAGGTTCCTCTTATACCTCTAACCTCTTGAACTTATACCATTGTTGAACTAGTGGCTCATTTTGGGAGCAATATTTTCTATTCTTCTTTCACCCTTTATCCTCCATTGTGACATAAGCCCTCAAACTCTAAGCCCTGCTATTCTTAAGTTTCCCATAAGCTCCGCCCATGTTCTCCCCATATTATTCATTTCTGTCTTTACTTCTCTTCTCCGTGTATTTTTATGTCTTCCTCTATTTCTTTTGCCTTGTGGATTACAGACATAGGTGTTTCTAGTTATAATTCTTCTTCTGCTGCGTTCATCCGGAGTGTTTTTTTGCCAAGTTTTGCGCCCGTAGGCCAACACATCCAACTTCTGCGGGTGTTTGTTGACCGGGTTAACCTTCCCGGGTCTAGTTATACTATCTCCCAATGCTTGTCCTACCCAGTGCCAGTGTCTTTTCTTTAACTCTTGATTCACTGGTATTTTCTATGTCCCTCCATGAGCCCCACCAACATTTTCTACTTTGCTATTGCCTGCGAAACAATCAACAAAAGGTTCTATCTTCAGAAATATGTTCCAGATTTTTCCAGACACGTTTTTCCTGGCTATGACTTCACCAACACTGTAAGCAACTTTGTCACATTCTGCCCACTCTGTGTGGAAGTGTCTGTAACATCCTATTGACACTATATAGAAGTGTCTATTAACATTTCATCTATGCTCTCTGGATGTTAACATTTCAACCACACTGTATAGACATGCTGACCTGTCTGGCAGACGGAGGGAAACTTACCACAGGCCCTGTTGTGAAAGCATCCCAGAATATGAAGTACCACACAGCATAGTAAACAACCTGTCAAACAACATCATCATCATCATCAATTACTGAGCTCTAACAACACTCATACAAGAATATCACATAGACACAACAGCCAATAACCTGTCTGTTACAGCAAAGAACAGTCACACTGTAACCTGCCATGCATGTCATAAGAGGCAACTAAGGAGGGTTGGCATGGGTCTGGCTACCTCATCTCATAGAAAACATTAAGTCAAAAATCCAACCAATCATGGACAAGTCGACAAAGGTCTTGGCATGAGCTGGTTGAGGGCTAATGCTTCATTGAGAGATGACAGGCAGAAGAGGATGTGGTTCCCTAGCAGACAATGCTGCTGGGGTAGTAAGTGTTAGGCTTCCATGTTTTCTTAGGCCCTGACATAAAGAGGTGGGGTGCCCTGCTTCCTTTTCTCACCATTTTTCCTTCCTTCTCAGATAACTCCACACAAACATGTTTGAAAATTTGAATAATGAAGACACAAACAATAGATGGCACAATTTATTGCCTGGCATGTTTCGCTGCATCTTGTCAGGTATCTGGTACCAATGTGTACGAGGCAAGGTTGGCTCCAGAGCCATTCTGGTTGAAGAAAACAACCTGGTCATAGCTGGGGATTGAACCCGGTTGGCTCTCAGCAAGTGTCATAGACTGCCACTATTCCTCCAGAATGCCTCTCATTCCACAAATACAACGAAGGAATTAACAGAAGAATAAACAGTATTCTCAACATTTAAGAAGCTGACGCAACAAAATTAGAAAAGCTATTTAACTCTTTCAGGACAGGAAAGCTTCTAGTCAGGATGGTATCCCAGCAGAAGCTATTAAAGCCAATAAAAACACATCAGCTGAATAACTTCACAAATGATCTAGCAGTCTGGGAGATTGAACAAATAACAACAGACTGGAGCAGGATATCTGTGAAGCTGCAAAAGAAAGGGGACCTAAAGGAATGTGAAAATTGTACAGGAAAAATATTATTGTCAAATCTAGGGAAAATAACTCTGGAGAGATTTAGAGACGACACTGACAAACAACTTAGAGATGACTAGGCAGACATCTGAACCAACAGATTCTGTACTAACCAGATTTATCATCACCATGTTCCCTAGTAAATGATATAGGCACTCTTGTCTCTAAACAGATCTCAGTTCTTGGTGCTCAGATAAATCCTCTGATTTGTGGTAAAGCTGTGAAAATGTAAACAATATAAAATAACACAAATGCAGCTTTACATAAGGGAATTACGACACATACAGGACATTGCCGCGACTAGCCTTCATCAGCAAACAAATACATACACAAAACACAACATATAGTCACGAAGAAGACCCTCCGGTGACTACATTAAGGCAAGCAATGGGATGAGAAGAATAAAAATATGAAAAAATGGAAGCAATGAAGAGAAAATGAAAATTTGAAAAAAAATGTCCCTACTTACCTCAGAATCCCAAGCTGTGTATTGCCTCGAATGTCACCGTTATCTTCTTTTATACACAGCCTGGGGATGTGGGGTGTGGGATGATAACAGGGTGGTGGGTGTGGCATCCCAGGTACAGTAGACTTTAGGACTCGCCTCATAACAACATAAGGTGAACGTAATATGAGTTTTGTTAGAATCACCATCATACTTGGGTGCTCATTTCACTGCTCTTTAATATTCATCTACTAGGGCCAACCCATTCACTGGTACCCACTCTTGCTTTGTAAAGTACATCCACTGGGACTCCTCAATTTCCATTCTCAGATAACTATCACAGTTTCCCAGTTTCCCGACCTACCTTCCTCCTCCCCCCCCCCCCTTTCTTTTCATGTACCACTTCCATTCAAGTACCTGGGATGCTCACTGAACTGTTACACCCACCACCCCGATATCATCCCACACCCCACTCCCTCAGCTGTGTATAAAAGAAGATAATGGTGACTTTCTAAGCAATACACAGCTTGGGATTCTGAGGTAAGAAGGAACATTTTTCAAATTTTTATTTTCTCTTCACTTGCTTCAATTTTTCATCTTTTTATTCTTCTCATCCTGTCATTACACCTTAATGTAGTCACTGGAGGGTCTTCTCCGTGACTATATGTTGTGATGTATTTGTTTGCTGATGAAGGCTAGTCGCCGCAAGCGTCCTGTATGTGTCGTAATTATGTTACGTAAAGCTGCATTACTTTGTGTTATTTTATACTGATAAATCCTACTGCTGATATTCCGCCATGCCACCATCTCAGGCCATAAAGCACAATTTCTCTCGGCTTGCTTCTGCCTCTTCTATTGCTGATCTGTCCAGTCATCACAATATTCTTCAATTCCTATCTTCTCATTACATGAACAAAAGACTGTCACTTACTTATATAATGTTGGATAATTTTCTATTTTCATCAGCCTCTTCCAGGCTATCATTGTCAGCTATTCTGGCCATCCAAGTTATCTGCAACATTTATCTCAGAAACCATCTCTTGCAGTTCCCTCCATATCCTCCCCATTTTACTCATCGCTGTCTCTAATTCTCTTCTCCAATGGTGTTTAAAGGCACCCTCTATTTTGTTTGCCCTATCCTCCTATTCTTCACCGGTGGTACCTTTACCATTTTTATAAACTCTATAACGACATCACTAATAATGTAAAGATAAAAGTCATTTTAATAAAACCACAGATTAAGTGTGAATACAAGTGTTTTTTTTTACATTTACAACACAGATTATGTGCAGATAAAAGCTCTTACATTTACAACACAGATTATGTAAAGATAAAAGTTCTTACGTCGACATCACAGATTATGTAAAGATAAAAGTTCTTACATTTACAACACAGAAAAAGATAAAAGTTCTCACATTGACACCACAGATTATGAGTAGATAAAATTTCTTACACTGACATCACAGATTATGTAAAGATTAAATTTCTTACATTTACAACACAGAAAAAGATAAAAGCTCTTACACTGACACCACAGATTATGTGTAGATAAAAGTTCTTACATTGGCACCACCGATTATGTAAAGATAAAAGTTAAGAGTTGATTTATTCTCTTCTGCTATTTGTTTCTTGCCTTTAGTGGCTTGCTTTCCCTTTGGCTGGAGAAAAACAATGCAAACACAATCAGTTAATAAAGACATTTCAGCATTAATTTTTGCTCACTATCAAACAAAGTAGTGTAGGTCAGCATGGCAGAATGGATAAGAACGCTTGTTCTCAAACATCCGGTGTGCTGGTGCTGAGGTAAGGTGGTTGGACTAAAATGTTGACTTGGGGACATAAATTACAAGTACCTCTGAAGTTGGAGTGGGTTCATGACCTGATGGTGAGGGACACTGTTAATAGGGAAAGCTAATCTACACGCAAAATTCAGTCCAGCACTACTAGAGGTAGTGTATTTGGATTACGCTTGAGTTCAAAGTGAGCGAGCGCCCCAAAAAAATAAACAATAAATAAAAAAACACACAGTAGTAATCTGATTTGTTCACTGACTATTGAACACTCCATAGTACAAAGCAAGGGGTGAATTGAGAAACCATGTGTTGCCCATGCAGCATGGTCCCTCTCTCAGCCAGCCTAGTTTACTCCAGAGGAAAGGTAACACCAATGCATCTGGAACAAGACAAGCAGCAGAAGCTGATGGATCTGCAAAGCAAATCTCTAACTATCTACCTGTCAGAGCTTTGACCCTAGACCAAGGCAAAATTAAGAGGTAACAGAAAGCAGGTAGTGCTGTCTGTTATATGGTAGCTCATTCATATCTAAGACCTGACCTGAAATGAAGGTCGGAATTCCAATATAAGTTATCAGGAGTGGGAAGGACATACTCACTCTACAGATCCACCAGCTAATAGATTTATGCTGATGAGAAGAACAGGTCCAACAAGATTTCAAAGATTCAAGCATCATAACACTGTACAAGAACAAGGAGGATCAGAGTGAACATAAAAACTATAGTGGTGTCTCACTTCTGTGTATCTTTGGGAAAATATCTGGAAGAATTGGTCTGCACAACTTCGAACCCCAGGTGATCAAATCTACCCTGAATCACAGCGTGGCTTTCAGTGGAAGCAGTCTACCATTGATATGATATTCTCATTGCAACAGCTACAAGAATATATGCCGTTAACAGAATAAACCACTGTTTATTGCTTTCAACGGTGTTTGATGGTGCATCTTCAGAATATTTTAAAATCAAGAGTGGTGTTAAGCAATGTTGTGTACTTTCCTACATCCTATTTGGAATATACTTTTCACTTCTACTGAAATATGCCTTTTGTGATCCGGATGGTAGTATACACATTCATTCACGCTCATTTGACGGCCTCTAAAATGCTCAGAGATTGAAGGCCAAGACAAAAATTAAGAGGGTACTGATCAAAGAGCTGCTTTTTTGCAGATGATGCTGAATTACGACCCATTCTGATGAGGAAGCACTGAATGTTGGGCTGAATGTTGCCTTGGTTTGCAAAATAATTTTGAAAATTGAAACCGTAGTCCATACACACTATTAATAGTCGTGATGGTCTTGCTTGTGGATTAGCTTTCCCTATTAATATAACAGTGTCCCTCGCCATGAGGCGAACCCACTCTGTGATGAGGGGCTATCACTATCCAAATTCATCAATCATTTAATCTCCACTTAAAATTGACATATACACTTGAATAAGGTACTTCTGAATGCCAATTCATCCCTTCTATCAGTTTGGTAATTCATAAAGTTGTGTAGTGTAAACTAGCTCCTGTCGAAGACGAAAGTAAAGCTTTTCGGAAAACGGAAAAGTAATTAATTTATTTACAGTGAACTGTAATGTAAACAAACATTGAACAAGGAGGAAGAGATTATCCGAAGAAAATACTAATAGTCTAATAGTAACATTTGTGACAATAAATAAAATAAACTTACAGGCATAGTTACCGTCTATATTTCTCCCAGACTGGGCTGAAGCGTTCTAGTTGATCAGTGGACAGTCTTGCGGTCTCCGGCTGGTTCAAACCTCTAGATCTGCTGACTACGGGTCGGGTCCGTCCTGCTTTCTGTCGTGGCAATGTCCCACTGGCAGACGACACCGGGAGTTCACTCCCCTCATTGCAATCAAATATGGATAGGATTCGCAGTTTATTTCACAGAAAGAACCAGTTTTCCCAGGCTATTCTAAATTATTATTTGTCATCAGTTGTGAGCCCCTCTGCCATATATATACCGCAAGGTACTATAATGGCAGTAAATGACAGTTTGACATTGTGAGCAGTCACTCCCTGGCAAAAGTCTAAGCTTGGTAGGATCAAGTAAGGGAGCAAACAAATTGGGCTCATAAAGCTCATAAACCCTGGAAGGAAATCCACCTATGTGAAAGACACACCGAATGCCAAACCACCACTGCCTTGTGGAAGTTATTGTAAGAACAGATTAGGGGAACAACGCTCCACAGAAACTGAGGACAGATAGAGCCCGCACGTCCTGGAAGGCAATCTGCCTATGGAAGGGGAATTCCAGAAAAGACACATCAAATGTCAAAATCGGAAGATGTTGGCCTAAATGGCACAGGACTAGTAATCAAATGTTTACAAAGGATGCAATGCATCCGTCTCTGAAATAGACTCTCAGCAAACGTCGATCGCAGAAGAAGAAGGATAGGATTCAAGTCAATTGTCTCACGTGGAAGTCTTATTATAGTTCATGCCGTGTGTCATTGGTGATCATGTCTGTGCACAGCCTTTTGTCTTATGTACGGTCATTTATTTCTGATGCTGATGTCCCTCCATGCCATGATGTCAAACAGTCCAGCATCTTCTCTCTTGTATCCCCCAGCTACTCTTTCAAACCCCCCCCCCCCCTCAAGTTTTCCTGTTGTGACATCGAAATTCTCCAGCTCTCTTCCTGTCATGACATACCCAAAGAATGTGGACTATCTTCTTCTGATGTGAATCTTAGCGAGTTTACTTTTTTCACAAGATATCGCCATATCGTCAATAATCTTTTGTCCGTGTGGATGCATTTGACTTTTCACAAAGAAAAATATATTGAGGAAACAAACATAAAAAACTACGCCATGTATATGTGACCTTTGACCTATGATGTGTTTGTTGACAACCAAGTGCCGAGAGTTTGCGTGGAAATATTATTTAGTAGGTTAAAAAAGCCATTTTGTGTTTCTTTCTAGTACTGAGTTTCTAGTCTAGATGTACAGTATTGTCTTATTCACCAGTTTAGCAATTTTTCTTCATTAAATTAATGTTGTCTCCAAAATAACGGTTGGCTAAAATGAATCGCTAACATTGCTAGCTAACAAAACATCACATCATCATCAACTTACTGAACTTATTTTTTTTTCACTTCTGTTATGATTTATTTCTTTTGCCTGTCTGTCACTTCTTAACTTCGCTTTCTAAATTTTCTTTCCTGCCTGCATCTCACTTTCAACTTTGTTACATGATGAAGTAATTAGTTGTATTGTGCAAGACAGTGTCATCAGTGTCATTACACTGTACTCTGACAGACTGTTGTTTGTTTTTCCATCTTTTGATTTCTAGGTTTGTTAATTTTAAAAAAGATCATAGGACTTAAACTTAAAAACAAGAGAGAGCAGTCACAACTTGACGCTTGTGACTCACAATTATCATCAAGTGCCCTACCAGCTGGCGTAGGCGTTCAAGGCTCTCCACAGATCTCGGTCTTTGGTGTTCTGGATCAACTCTGCTGATGGTATGTATTGGTATTCCTCCATGCCACCATCTCAATCCATCCAGCATAATTTCTCATGGTCTGCCTCTGCCTCTCTTCCCCTCGATCTTTCCAGTTGTTACCAATACCATGCTCTCTAATTCCTCCCTTCTCATCACATGACCAAAGGAAGCTGTTTAGTGTTTGTCTCTTTCTTACTGTTGAATATTATAATGTTCTAGTTTCATTAGCCTCTTTCAGGCATCATTGTTAGTTACTCTGGCAGCCCATGGAATTTGTAATATTCATCTCAAAAACCACATCTCTGTTGCTTCTAAGTTCTTCCTAATTTGTTCATTTACATTCCAAGATTTGCTGCCATACAGCAAAACTGGTTCTATATAGCATTTCAGCACTCTCTTTCTTACATTCATTGATAGTGACTTATTGCATTAGATACTCTTCATTCTCTGAAATGTAGCTTTTGCCTGCCTATTCTGCTCTTAATCTCTGTTGTACATCTTCCATCTGATGTTATAAATGCCCCTAGGTATTTAAAATTATCCACTTGGTTAAGAATTTTCCCTTCTATTTCTATGTCGATACAGTCTTGATTGCAGACAATGAACAGGACCTGCAACATTTAGTAGATGCAGTTGTTACACACAGTGAACAATGAAGGTTAGAATTAAATTGTAAAAAGACACAGGTTATGGTCGTCACTAGGAAGAACGAAATACCACAATGTAATATACAAGTAAATGGGAATATTCTTCAACAAGTGAATAGGTACAATTATCTCGGAAAAGTAATAACATCTGATGGGAGATGCCTTGAAGAGATTAGAACAAGAATCGCCATGTCTAAGGTAGCCTTTAGCAAGATGAAAAACATACTGACCAATAAAAAGATGTCAATTGAAACAAGAAAAAGAGTGTTGAGGTGCTACATAGAACCTGTACTTTTATATGGATGTGAAGCTTGGACAATGAGCAGTCAAGCTGAAAAACATCTGATGGCTGTAGAAATGTGGTTTCTGAGGAAAATGCAAAGAATACTATGGACAGCCAGAAAGACCAATGAACAGGTCCTTCAAGAAACAAACGAAGATCGTAAACTGATTAGAGACATTAGACGCAGACAGTCAAAATTTTTTGGGCATGTTATGAGAAGAAATGGATTGGAGAACTTGGTGACAACTGGCAAGATCGAAGGGAACAGACCAAGAGGAAGACCTAGAAGCAAATACCTGGATGGCTTGGCCACATGGCATGGTCGAGACAGGAACACGGAGCTGATCCACGACTCTGGTGATCGAGCCCACACTTACCGGCATGGCACATGATGGATGGATGGATTTCTATGTCACATTTTGGTGTCACCATTTTCATTGATATCACCATTGTTATTGTTTTCTTTATACTCAAGGAGAGTCTTTTTTTTTTTTACACTCTCTGTTACTACAGTTTCCAACAATTGTTATAGGTCTGTTGATTTATCCACCACCAATACTGACTCACAAGCCAGGTGAAAGTAACCCAGACAGCAAGAGACTGTACACCACTGTCAATACTTTCATGTTTAACTCATCAATGAACAAAAAGCTGACCCCAAGATGGGACACCCAAGTCATCCCCTAGTGGAGCTGGAGAAGGTTGAAAGGACACAAGCACTGAGAGCAGTGAAGATATGAGAGATGCTAATACTAATCAGTAATAGACTAATAGTAATAGTAAATAGACTAATACAAGCTAGAAAAGTTCATCTGCTTGCTATGCTGCGCCTATGCCACCCTATGAATAACAATAACAGATTTGAAATCCTAGCTCTAGGGGTGGTTGAAATGATGCAGTTTTTTCCATCACCTCAAATGATTCCACAGAAACATCAGTTGGTATTCCCCTGAAAACTATCCTATAACAAACTCCATGGTGATAGGAACATAGACTACCAGTACAAATCCAGACAAAAATGAAAGTAATATTAGACAAGGAAGGTCAGAACAGTGAACAAGCAAGTACAGCCATTCTGGAGTTTTCTTGACGAAGAATACTCACAGGATCTCAGAGTTCAAGTCTACACAGACAAAGTTAGGCTCAAAATGATATTAGAAACGATATTAGAAATGATACTAGAAATGGAAGAGCATGGTATGCATGGAATACCTAAATAATATGAGAGATTTGGGCAGAGTGCTAACAGGAAAGTACTGCCAAAACTATGATGCAAAAATCTAGGAAATGAAGACAGCAACAGAGAAATTACTTCTTCTTCTTCTTTCGTTCGCTTGAAATATGTCTATATCTGCAATGTCGTCTCTTGCATGAATTGAACTGTTTTTTTCAGTTCACACAGTGGTCCATAGAGTTTATCTTCCACTGTCGTCTCTCTAGGCCAGAAGGTTTGCCTAGATATGTTATATTTTGGGCAGTCTTGGAGTATGTGCTCTGCTGTCTGCGACGCCAATCCACATGTGCACATGGCTGTTTCACCAATCTTGAATTTTGTATACATGTGGTTGCGTAATCTATTGTGTCCTGTTCTGAGGCGCAGAATAATGACTTGTTCTGGTCTGTCCATAACGTGGTAGTCATCTTGAGCAGGTTTTGGTGGCTTTCTGACTGATTTGATCATTCTTTTCTTTTGGTGGTATGTAACTGGGCACATCAAGCTGTTCTTCTTTGGCTCCTTCCTTAGCCAATTGATCAGCTCTGTCGTTTCCGGGTACTCCACAGTGGGATGGTATCCACTGTATGGTGACTTTATGCTGACTGCTAAGTTCAGAAAGTAGTGTTCCTTAGTACTGGCAATTTCCCAGAGAGGAGCGCCTCGAGTACTGATTTTGCATCTGTTAGTAGCACCACAGGTTGAGTACCATTGCTGTTATTTAGTAATTTCTCTGTTGCTATCTTGATTGCCTCAATTTCGGCATCATAGTTATGGCAGTACTTTCCTGTGGGTACTCTGGCTGTGTCCCTAGTATTATTTGGGTATTCTATGTACACTCCCGCTCCTCCATTTCGAACAGCATTTTGTGCTGACCCATCTGTGTAGACTCGGATCCAGAGGTCCTGTGGGTATTCTTCATCAAGGAAGCTGAGAGTGGCTGTTCTGCGCTGCACACTGTTCTGTTCTTCCTTGTCAAATATTCCTCTCACTTTAGTCTGGATTTGTAACGATAGTCTATGCTCATCTTTCCATGGAGTTCGCTCTGGAATAGTTGTTAGGGGGATACCAACTGTGGGCAAATCAGTGGTTTCTCTGCAGAGTCGTTTGGCCTGGTGGATAAAACTACTTCTTTTCAACCGCCCCATAGCTAGGTTTTCAAATCTGTTCTTCATAGGGTGGCCTGGCAAGCTGAGGAACTTTTCTGCTTGTATTAGCGTTTTCGTATCTCTGCGCTCACTCAGTGCCTGTGTCCTCCCCATCTTCTCCATTTCCACTATAGGGGTTGATCTCATCCCTCCTGTGGTGACTCTAAGTGCTTGATTTTGCACCTTGTCCAGCTCTTGTAGTGTGGTATTTGATGCTGAACACCACGCAGTTGACCCATATTCCAGGTGTGGTCGTATGCTCTGTTGGTAAACTTTGCTAAGTATTTTCGTACTGGCTCCCCATGTGGTTCCACTTAGCTTTCTCAGGATGGCTATTTTCCTTCTGGCTTTGCTACTGCTTTGTTGATGTGCTTTCTCCATGTCAGCTTGCCATCAAATGTTACTCCAAGGTATGTTGGTTCTTTATCTTCTCTTAGGGGTGTTCCATTTATCTGGATGATCCCTGCCTTTTGTTTTGGAGAGAGGGTAAATAGGGTTGTGCTGCACTTGTCAGTGTTTATGCTGACACACCATCTATTTGCCCATACAGCAAATGTATCTACAGCTCTTTGTAGCAATCTGGTGGCCACTGATGCATATTCATTTGTGCTCCATAGAACCAGGTCATCGGCGTACATTGCCGCTTTAATTCCATGCGGTAGGTGAGCAACAAGATCATTGATGAAGATTAGAAAAAGTGTGGGGGACAAGACTCCGCCCTGGGGGACACCGTGACGCAGTAGTACTTTCTTGCTCTTGAGTCCGTCTATCTGTACTCGGGCTCTTCTGTTGTGCAAGTATGCTTTCACCCATTTGTACATTCTTCCATTGACTTTGCAGTTTCTCAGTTTCTTCATCAGACCTTCTTTCCAGACTTTGTCAAAGGCTTTCTTCAGATCTATCCATGCCGCAAGCACCAGCTTCTTCTCTTGGAATGCATCCTCAATTTCTTGAGAGAGGTAGGTTGTCTGATCTTCCGTAGAGTAGCACTGCCTAAAGCCAGCCTGCTGTGGCACAAGGATGTTTTTACTTTCAATGTACCACTGCAGTCTGTGATTGATGATGCGCTCCAGTGTTTTGCAGAGACAGCTGGTGAGGCTAATTGGTCTGTAGCTAGAGGCAATGGAACCATCTTTCCCTGATTTTAGGAGGGGTATCATGATTGCTTCTCTCCAGGCTTGTGGAACACTGCCTAAGGTCCAGCTGTTATTGAAGATCTGCAACAGCTTTGTTTTGGCCTCTGTTCCTAGGTTCCTGATCATTTCATTGGAGATACCATCAGCTCCTGGTGACTTTCTCATTTTCAGTTTGATATGGCTAGCTCCAGTTCGCTGATTGTGATGGGTGCCTCCAGAACCTCATGTACTATTTCCTTCTGTCCTGTATGTTGTCGTTTCTCTCGAATCTCTTGTTGTTTCTCTGGACTAATTTTGATATTGCTATCTTGTGCGAACGAGTCCGCAAAATGGTCAGCTGCTTGCTTTCTTGTTAAGATTTTTCCATCTTTATGTAGTGCAATTTTTGAGTTTCTCCCTGTGCCCTCGTCATTAAGCTGTTTTATTAGCTTCCACAATTTCCTTGTGTCTCTTTCAAAGTTCAGAGACTCTGTTTTCTCCTGCCAGCTTTTCCGTCTAGCCTGCAGCTTGGCCCTTTGAAATTTGGCTTTTGCATGCTGGAATTTATTGTGGTGCTCTTGGCTGGGTGTGGCCTCTGCTTGCTTTCTACACACTTCAACATCATTATGCAACTGTTCCAGTTCACTACTCCAGTAGGGTTTATATTGTTTACGGGCTCCTCTTGGTACTGTTTCTCGCGCTGCCTGTAGTATGCATTTCCCAAACTCTTCACTGCTTTATTTATGTCTTTCTCAGTGTTCAGGTTTCTAACCAGTATGCTGGTGCGATGCTTGTACATTGCCCAGTCTGCTTTCTTGTAGTTCCACCTCGAGAGGGTGCTGCTTTCACTTACAAGCTCATTTTCTACAGTTAGAAAGACTGGCCGATGGTCACTGCCACCAAGTTGTTTCCCAACAGTTCGTGTAATGTTCCACTCCAGGTCTGGTGAATGAAAAGCCAGGTCAGGTGTAGTTGTAGAGTGCCATGATCTCGAGTAGAAAGTATGTGGGTCGGACGGCTTGTTAATCAACATGAATCTATTCTCATCCTTGCCAGTCTTCCAGTCTCTCTCCTCTCTGGTCCATGTGATCATAGCCCCAGCTCTGCGAGTGGCTGTTGAAATCGCCACACACAATCATTTTTTCTTTTAGTGGTAGAGTGTTCCAGTGCCTGTGGGCGGTCACTTGGACAGTAGTAATTGATCAGATGTAGATCTGTATTACCTGTCTTAAGTTTAAGTGTCTGATACTCAGCCCCTTCCATGTAGACTTTGATTTGGGAAGCCATGATGTTATTTCTTACAAGGGTCAGTATCCCACCTTTTCGCCTGTTCTTTCGGTCAGATCGGTAACACTGGTAGCCTCTGATTTTGAAGGCTATATTTTCATTGAGGTGAGTTTCTTGCAAGCAACATATGCTTACTTTCTCTTTGTCCAGGATGTTTTCTAATTCTACTTTTTTGTTGCTGACTCCCTCCGCATTCCAGTGCATTATTTAAGTCTTAGTTTAGTATGGCCAGTCGTCTATTCTCATGTCCCCTGGCTCCACAGGACATCTGAGAAGGACCTCCAGTAGTTGGGGTTGGACCCTTTCGAGACATAGGGCCCGGCACTGCACCTGCCTGGGGGTCCAAAGCAGGGGCGAGCACCATAACGATTAGCAGTAGTCGACATATTCCATTTTGCGTGATTGCGTGGCATCCTGATTTCTGTGGTGCGCCTCTTGGCTGGTTGCCTCCGTCTTCAGCACCAGAGAAATTACTGAATACCAACTATGGTTCACAGCATGTGATACTACTGACAGGCTCAAATTAGTACTTCAAGTGTCCCAGTCCAGAAAATTTCCAGTACTACAGACACTACTGTCTGAACTAGACAACTAACATAAGGTCACCATACAATGGTTACCATACCGATGTGGAGTCACCAGAAATTAGAGAGCTACTCAGCTAGCTAAGGAAGGAGTAACAGAAGAGCAACTCGGTGTACTTATCACATATCACCAAAAGAAAAGAGTCATCAGAACAATCAAAAGGCCACCAACACCAGCACAAGATGATTACCATATTATGGACAGACCTGAACAAATCATTATTCTGTGACTCAGAACAGGACACAATCGATTACAGTATTAAAGATTGGCAAATTAGCCATGTGTACATGTGGATTAGTGCCTCAAACAGCAGATTGCATACTCCAAGACTGTCCCGAATACAACATATCAAGGCAAATCTTTTAATCTAGAGAAACAACTGTGGAAGCTAAACTATAGGACCAATAAGTGAACTAAAAAGACAATTAAATCTATGCAAGAGACACATTACAGATATAGAGAATCAATTTAAAACAAACAAAAGTAGAAGAAGATACTCATCATCATCAGCCTGATATAGATTGCTTTGTTGGATACAATAATACAGCTATTATAGAGGTAAAATAAGCAGACAAGGAAGAGAAGGATGGAAGAGAGAAAAAGAAAGATTACTCAAATGCAAAGTAAAATCTAGGTACTGGCCCTTTGTAGCTTAGCTACATGGATTGATTGATTAATTGATTAATTGATTGATTGATTGATTGATTTAGGAATCGACATCATTTTTTTTTTAATATATTCAATATAATAAATTATTCAATATATTTTATTATAATTTAAATATTTATATTATAATTATTCAATTATTTAATTAATTTATATTAAA
The DNA here is from genome assembly GCA_014155875.1 of Cepaea nemoralis. NCBI lineage: Eukaryota > Metazoa > Mollusca > Gastropoda > Stylommatophora > Helicidae > Cepaea > Cepaea nemoralis. Next base: position 326,087 of record JACEFZ010026075.1, read on the forward strand.
CATATAATTCATATTAAAAATATAATTATATTATTATTACATTATATAATATTATATTAATTCAAAATAACATTATATATTTTAAATTATATTATCATATTATTATTTATAATATAATAATTATATTAATATTATAAAAATTATATAAATATATTATATATCATTATAATTATATTTAATAATATTAATATACATATATAATAAATAATATTTTAAAATATAATATATACATTATAAATTTTTTAATATATTTTATAATATATTTTAATATATATAATAGAATATATATATATATAATATATTATAATATAATCATTTTATATTATAATTTTATAAATAATATTTATTATTATAATATCATATATTATATATACATATATATAATAAATATCAATATAATTTATATAAAATAATAAAATATAAATATATATTTATAATTCATAATAAATATATTTATATATAATATATATATTAATTATTATTAATTCATATTTAATAATTAATATCAATATAAATAATATATAATCAATTATTATAATATAAATTAATATAAATATATATTATATATATTTATAATATATATAATTAAATTAATATATATATCATAATAATTATTTATATTAATTAATATATAATTCATATAATTTAATCATTATATATATAATAATAATATATATTATTATACAAATAAATTCATAAATATAATTATAATATTATTAAAATCATATATTATAATATATAATATTATTATATATTAATATAAATATATCATTTAAATAATTCATATTTATATATATTAAAATTATAAATTAATATAAATTCATATAAATATAATAAAATATTAAATTACATATAAATATTTAATATAATATATTTTATATATAAATTATTAATATTATTATATATAACATTTTTATAATTTATATATTATATATAAATAATTAATAAATAAAATATAAATATTAAATTTATATCATATTACATATATTTAATATATATAATATAATATTATTATATTATATATAATTTTTATATCAATAATTAATATTTATAATTAAATTTTAATAAAATAAATAATTAAATATTATATCATATTTTATAATCATATAATCATACATTATATTATAAATTATATATAAATAATAATATATCATAAATATTTAATATATTAAATATATATAAACATAAATATATTATAAATATATTTATATATCATAATAATTATTATATTTTTATAATAATATCATTAACATTTATATATCATATATAAATAATATTAATAAATATAATAATTTCAATATTAATATATCATATATATCAACATATTTATAATAATAATATTAATATTAAATAAATCAAATATCATTAAATATTATATAAAATTAATTTCATAATAAATATATTATATATTCATAACAAATATTTATATAATTAAATTTATCATTAATATCAATTAATTTATCATATAATATAAAATTATAAATATCATATTTTTATTACATATATAATACATAATTATTTATAATTTCATAATATAATTATTCAAATTTATAACAATTATATTTAAATATAAATATCATTTATTATATTATAAATTTTATTATATTTTAATTATTAATAATATAATTCATATAAATTATAATACAATATTTTTATTTCATATATATATATTATTTATATAATATATATAATTATATCAAATATAATATAATTATATTAATATTCATATAAAAATCAAAAATAAAATTTATATCATTAATAAATATTATCAAATTATAATAATAATCATTAATATACAATATCAAATAATATATATTTAATTTATTATTAATATTAAAAATTAATAATATTAATATTAATCATAATATCATTAATTAAATAAATTCATCATTATATAATATATTCTATATTATTTCATATAATTTATAATATATATAAAATTAATATTTATTTTAATATATATAAATTCATATTATATAATTATATAATTAATTTATTCATATAAATACAAATATTATATCATTATTTAATAATTAAATTAATATTTTTATTTATTATATAATATAAATATCTATAATAATTATATCATAATTAAATTATATTTATTCATATACATATAAATTATTATAATATCATCAATATATTATCATTATTATTTTTAAAAACATATATAAATATTAAATAATAATAATTTAATATTATAAATATATATAATCACATTATAATATATATATATAATATTTTATTATAAAATATATATATTATTTTAAATATAATTACAATTTTAATATTCATATATTATAAAATAATTATTTAATTCAATCATTTTAATTAAATAAAATATATTATATTAATAAATCATATATAATAATTTATAATATATATTAATAAAATTATTCAATCAATTATAATATAAATTATAAAAAATTAATTTATTTATCTTCAAATATCATTAATTATCATTATTATTACATTATCATATAATATAAATCATAATATCATACATATAATTATTATTTTATAACATATATATCATATCAAATTATATATAATATCATATATAATTTCATAATTAAATTCATTTTAAATAATTTAATAATAAAATATCATATAATTAATAATTTAATATATATATAACATATTATATCATATCATATATATAATAAATAATTATATTATATAAATCATATAAATAATTATATATCATTAATATTATATATAAAATATATAATATATTAATAATATATAATATCAATATTATATTATACATCATATCATTTATAATTTATAAAATTAATAATTAATATAACATTAAAATACAAATATATAAATATTATTAAATCATATTATATATTTTTAATAAATAATTATACATATACAAAATTAATTTCATTCATCAATATAATAATATTTAATTATAAATATATTATCATTATATATTAATTATATTACAATAATTAATCATTTAATAACAATTAATTTATATTATTAATCATTTTTATCATTATAATATAATCATAATATATATAATTAAAATTTATTAATATAATATAAAATCAAATACATAATAATATAAATTATAATAATAATATATAATATATATTTTAATTCATCATATTCAAATATATATTCATATTAACATTATTATTAAATAATAATATATATTAATAATATTATCATTATATCAATAAATTATTTAAATTCATTTTCATATATTTCAATAAATAATTTTAATTCATATAATATATAATTAATATATTAAATATTAATATACAATAATATAATTATATAAATATCATAATTTTATATCATTCATAATTTAAATAATTATATATATTATTATTCATATATTTATATTACATATTATCATTAACATAATATCAATATAATTAACATTAAATATACATTATATCATTTATAATCATAATTATAATAAAACATTTAATAATTCAATAATAAAATATATTTAAAATCAACATATATATATATCAATAAAAATATAATATATAATAATAATATAAATCATATAAATAATTTCAATAATTCAAATATATATATCATATCATAATTATATATTATAATAATAAATATATCATAATATTTACATACATATTATATTAATATCAATATAAAATTATAAATAATAAAATCATAATCATTATTTCATAATATAAAATATTTAATCAAATAATCAAATATACATATATCATTTATATATCTATTAAATAATATATAATATTAATTATAATTTACATATAATTAATTAACATATATTACAAATAATAATTATATAATAATATCATAATCAACAATAATAAAATATTAACAAATATAATTAATAATAATATATTTTAATAAATATACATTAATTAAATATATAACAAATAAATATCATATTATTACATATATAATCAAATATAATATATTTTATTTATAATTCAATAAAATAATATATCAAAATCATAATAATCAATAATCATATAATAATAAATATATATTCAAATCATATATTATTAATCATATATAATTCATTAATAATATAATTATATTTATCATAAATATTATACATTAAATTAAATATCATATATAAATATATATCAAATTATTTATATATATCATAATTATCATATAATAATAATTATAATCATTACATATATACATTATATATTATTATAAATTATAATCCTATATATATATCATAATAATAAATATCAATAATAATTTCATTCATTCATAATATAAATATTTTTAATATATCATAAATAATATAAATTTAATTCAATTTATATATCATTATATATTATATTCATTAATATATTTTAATATATAATATACATAAATTCATCATTTTTAACATATAATTATATACATTATATAATTAATATAATAAATAATAATTTCATTATTTATATAAAAAAATAATTTATAAATATTATATATATTAAAAATAATTCATAATTATAATTTAATATATTAATTCATTAAATATTAATATCATCATTTAACATAATAATAATAATCATTTAATTCAATAATTATAATATATATTTTAATAACATATTAATTAATATTTAATTTATATCATATAATTAATATTATATATATATAATAATAATTTAATAATAATATATTAATTAATACAATAACAATAAAAAATTATATAATATATTAATCATATAAATATATCATTTCATATAACATAATTAAAAATTTAATTATAATTATATATATATATAATATTCATAAATATTATATATATATCATATCATATAATATAATAAAATATATTTATAATAATAATAATATATATATATATAATAATAATTTTAATAATATTTATATTTAAATAAATAATAAAATATATTTCATATAATATATATAGCATTCGGGCATTCCCATAAGTGCTCCGTCCCCATCCTCAGCAGCCAGCGAAGAGTTCCAACACTAATAGTACCAGTAGCAATCTGATTATAAGTCCGTCTCGCCTTTCCTCTGAGCGTTGAGCGTCGGCCAGATCCCTTCGTCACTCCTCGTTGTCTCATTCTTGCCAGACCATGGTAATCCATTTGCTCCTCCGAGGTGTGCACGTGCTCCCACAAGGCCGCTTAGCTACATGGATAGATGTTTTTATGAGATCTTACAACTAGAGGATCCGGCTGACATTCAGAACTCAGAGGAAAAGCCAGGCTCACAAATAATCACACTGCTACTGATACCATTAGTATAGGGACTCTTCACTGGCTGTTCAAGATGAAGACAGAGCACTGCATGGGAATGTCCTGAGTTCTGTGATGTCAGTTCTTGACTCAACTCAACTTAACTCAATGAGATCTTGCATCTTTTGTTTTTTCTTGCTTTCAGAGAAATGAACCAGTATTTCAAATATGAACAGAAGAATTGCATCAGAAGAGCCATGTAACCAAATATACCAACGGACACCAGACAGTTAGTATTCATTTATATACAACTTGCCACACTCATTATTTATTTCTAATGATAAAATCTTATCTGTAACAATTAATTTAAAAACCGTGATTTTGCTTTGATAATAAACAAAGTTGCCGGTCTCCCAGGTGAAGAGATTTAAGGACGCTGTTCGTAATCCTGTATACCCACGTATGAAACACAGCTGTACGAGATTTGGCAGCGGATCGCGTCGCGTTGGTTTCTTACTGACAGGTATGTGAGCCAGTCGTTCAGAAAGCAATGGCAAACTACTGAACGTAAAACCTTGCCAAGACATCAACAGCAGCTGAAAAATACTGGTGTTGACTGCAATGTCCTGTAAATAGGAAATACAAAAAAAAAAATTTAAAAAGTTAGTTGCATGTCCTTTTACAGAACATCGCATAAAACTCCAGCATTTATTGACTATGATTTTCTAAGCAATTTCTGTTCAGTAGTTCCAGTGCTTTCTAAAATGGCAATACTTTGTATACCTTATATCATTTGGAAAATCAATGCAGAGTGATCTTCTCACCAATCTCCTGTGGCTGACCTGAACTCTCTGTCTGTTGGATTGTGAGCTGTATTCATGAACCCTCAGCCACTCACATCAACAATTTTGATAATACACCCCAACTATTTGGTTAAACTGTTTGAAACAGTTTGATTCTGCTGTGCGTTTGATTTCGTCTGTCTCTACAGGATGGCAGCCATGTGGAAGTCTGAAGAAAGACATCTGCCCACAGATGGCAAGTCACAATCAAGAACTCACACCACAGGTATCATATTGTCTTCAATTTTTTTTTTAAACACCCCAGGTCACATCACATGTAAAACCTACTTACGTTCATCAACTACACCCTAAGTAACATCATAGTCACATATTTTCTTTCAGCAATTGACGTCACAGGTAACAAATAAACTGGTACTTCAGGTAACCTAATAGTGTAATTTAGTTAACTTCAATAGTCTATTCAGGTAACCTTTATAGTGTCATTTAGTTAACTTCAACAGTCTTTCAGGTAACCTAATAATGTCATTTAGTTAACTTCAATAGTCATTCAGGTAACCTAATAGTGCCATTTAGTTAACTTCAGTAGTCATTCAGGTAACCTAATAGTGTCATTTAATTAACTTCAGTAGTCATTCAGGTAACCTAATAGTGTCATTTAGTTAACTTCAATAGTCATTCAGGTAACATTTATAGTGTCATTTAGTTAACTTCAACAGTCTTTCAGGTAACCTAATAATGTCATTTAGTTAACTTCAATGGTCATTCAGGTAACATTCTTCTGTATTCGCATTACACCTCAATAATATACTTTCTGTAATCAACTTACACCTCATATAACATACTTCTTCTTCGTTCATCCGGAGTTTTTTTTCGGACGTGATTGCGTTGTGCCTATTTACAGCAGAGCTGCGTTCTTGCGCCGTTAGGCCGACACATCCGACTTCTGCGGGCATTTGTTGACCGGGTTAACCTTCCCGGGGATATAACATACTATCTATAATCAAAGTACACCGCAGGTATCTACTTTCTGTAATCATCTCACACCTCAGGTAATATATAAATAATCAACTTAGACCTCAGGAATATCGTCATTCGCACTGCGAGCGCTAACACGTCAAGTCACCTGAACAAGTCAAGCAGCCTGAAATGGGGGAAAATGTCACGTTGAAAGTCCAACAACAAGAAACACGCGGCAGCCAAGATGTGCAGCGTGGGAGCTGACAAGAAGAAGAACGTGGAGAGTCTGCCGGCAAGCTGTAACAAAGAACCTGAAACTACAGCTACTACTGAAGCTACCATGAGGAAGAAGATCGACAGCCCACCACATACAAGAACCAAACCTACGGAGAAGCAGAGAGAGGAGAAAGACACCAGAGTCATAAACACACTCACCAACAAGCAAGCGGGTTATCAAGCATATCCAAGTGGAGCTATCAGACGAAGAAATCATGAAGCAGCTTCGAGAAGAGAATCAACACATCCGATTCTTGAAGGCGGAGTGGCTCCTCACCTACTCCAAGATTCCTACAACCTTGGCGGTGGTAACGACAGAGGGCAGCGAGATGCCGACCACAGTATCGATCAACAAGAGAATGTAGCTGCCAGAGAGATTCATCCCAAGAATCACTCAATGTTCCAGATGTCAGAAGGCCGGCCACAGCAGAGCAACATGTCATTTTTAGTCTTGGTTTTTCGATTGCTTTGAATTCAAGAATAGTTCACAGTTGACCTGTTTTTGCATGGGAGATAGCTTTCCGTATCACCGGTGTTCCTTACCATCAGGTGAACCCACTCTGACTTCAAAGGTACTTGTAATTTACATCCCCAAGTCAAGGACGAGAAGTCACCATTTTAGTCCAACTGACCAGTGTAAGAGTCGTATCTGGCACCTCACCAGAAGTTTGAGAGCAAGTAGTCTTATCCATTCGGCCATGCTAACCTTTACAGTAGGCAGTGAAAAAAGATATTTAAGGATGCTTGATATTTTTTGTTAGATGAGCACTGTTCAGGAGGGATATTTGAGGGAGACATCTGGCATGTTTGCAATCAGCATGTTGCTGGAACGATCATCATTTACCCGTTATGACATCTGCTAAGAGAGATGGAGATTTATGAGTTTTTATGGAGGGTTATCCATTTACTATTATTTCACTGTTTTCGCTCACAAAAACACATTCTGTTGAGTCATTATTTTCAGTGCTCCCACAAACAAAACTAATTCTCTTGAGTCATTAATTTAAGTGCTCCAACTCACAAAAAAACATTCTCTTCAGTTATTATACATTTTATTACAGCTCAATTTGCTCATACTGTCATTATTTGATTTCCTCTGCAGCGCATAGTTCTGATGATGGGTGTAGCAGTTGCTCTGTTGTCATGCCTGTGTGTGCTCCTTGCGTGGTACTTTCAAACTGTTCCATGGAAAATATTAGAAAAAACCCACCGGTGTAGACATGGCTACAGGCTACTATAATGCTACAGAAACGGGTATTTAATTTTGTGTTCCCAGCAATGCAAGAAGTGTGACCAGCTATTCTCTATACGTATATGAAATAAATGCATGATGAGTTATTAAACTATTTGTGTTTGATCTAAACATGCTAATGAAATCTGGTTATTTATGTTTGTAAGCAACACTGTCCGTTTATATAAAGTGTCTATATGTTGCCTCTTTAACAATTATATACCAAACAAAAAGTAGATCTGAAACAAACAAACATGACGAAATGGGAAGTGGGAGTGTGTAACAGTTACGGCTTAAAAGTTGTTAATATAGTAGTGGATATGTTGCACAGGGTGTATTTTTAATTACTATGTAGTGTTTGAAACTATTGCCAGTCCAAGTTTTGTATTTACCTGTTATGTTACATGAACTTTACATAGGGTGAATACAAAACTTGGACCAGCAATATTTTCAAACACTGCACAGTCATTAAAAATACACCCAATATTAAATCACAGTGAGAACATTTCAGCAATATCTAAGCTCTTGACAGATACAGTAGTCACCTAACTGATATAAGCTCTGGACAGATACAGTAAGTCGCCTAACTGATTCAGGGCCAAAGGAAAAAATATCATTTAATGTGACCTCCCATTTGGACAGAAGGATGATATATCGCCATACTATGGTCATTGTGTTAATTGTTTTGTTTCGCGGTATTCTCCGCAATTTCAGTGATCAGTGAACGGAAATTTACATTATAATACTTGTTTATTTGATTATGTGCCATGTCTGGCACAACCCTTTTTTTTCTTTGGCACTGAATAAGCTAAGACGATCAGTCATCCCACGGCACCTAATGTTAAAGGTCATGCATTTGCAGTTTTTCATTGTAGTTATGTCCACCTTTTGGAACCCACTGCAAAATATTCTGGTAATGAAAAAGTTAAAACAGGCTGAAAATGCCTGTAACTGATTCATTGCCAAATGACAATATATCACTAAATGTAACTTCCCATTTTGACAGACGGGCGATATATCACTTGCCTAGGGTCATCAACTAGAACACTATATACAACAATAAGACAGAGACAAACAGCTTTCTTTGGTCATGTAATGAGAAGAGAGGCATTGGAGAACATCGTGACAACTGGAAAGATCGAGGGGAAGAGAGGCAGAGGCAGACCAAGAGAAATGATGCTAGATGGATTGAGACGGTGGCACGGAGGAATATCAGCAGCAGAGTTGATCCAGAAAACCAAAGACTGAGATCTGTGGAGAGCCATGAACGCCTATGCCAGCCGGCACGGCACTTGATGATGATGAGGGTCATCGTGTTATTTGTTTCAGTGCCTCCACAATTTTAATGCTCAGAGAATAAAAGTGATGAGAGATGAAATGAGAGAATGAAAGTGATGAGAGATGAAATGAGAGAATGAAAGTGATGAGAGATGAAATGAGAGAATGAAAGTGATGAGAGATGAAATGAGAGAATGAAAGTGATGAGAGATGAAACGAGAGAATGGAAGTTACATACAGGGTGTATTTTTAATGACAGTGGGGTTTTTGAAATATTGCCGTTCAAGTTTTGTATTCACCTGCTGTGGAGTTCATACAACATAAAAGGTAAATACAAAACATGGAACGGCAATATTTTCAAACACCCCACAGACATTACAAATACACCATGTACATATTCGTTTGATTGTACACCATGTTCGATCCAAGCGTACTTGTCTGTTTGGCATTGAATCAGTTAAAATGTAATAACGGTAGGATTTGTATGAACTTGTGAAACAGTTTCACAATTCTCCAACAGAGTTAGCTGCAGATTTATTTGGAAGCAGGTCGCATTGCGTTGATTTTGATGGTAGGAGGCGTCCACCACCCAGAAACAATGGCAAACTACTGAACATAACATTGCCTAGTTCGGGGAGTTAACCTGGCCAGCAATCGTCTGAAGATGCCGGTTGTATCTGTCGACGACAGGCGCAAAAAATCGCAGCTAAACGGGAACAACAAATTTACGTCTAAAACAAACATTTCAGCCAAACGAAGAAAAAGAAAACATTTGTCAGTAAATCACAAATAGCTAAAAAAAATATTAGAGTTGATTGCAACGCTCAGTAAAGGACAGGCAACTAACGTTTAATAAAGGATATGCTGCAAATGGTTTTAAAATGTAATATATTAGGATATGTAATATTCAGTGAGATGAAAACCGTAAACTGATTAGAGAAATTAGACGTAGACAGTCACAATTTTCGGGACACGTTATGAGAAAAAATAAACTGGAGAACTTTGTGATAACTGGGCAAAATTGAGGGGGGAAAACAAGGGGGAAGGCGGAGAAGTAAATACCTGGATGGCTTGGTCATGTGGTATGGTCGAGACAAGAAGAATACGGAGTTGATCCGCGACTCTGACGGTTATTGAAACATGACCGCCCAGGCTTATCGGCGGCACGGCACATGATGATGAGTATTCAGTGGCAAGTTGAGCAGATGTCAACCTATTGCTTTCTCTTCTTCATTTTCTGCCTTTCATCTCCCGTAGACCATAGGTCTACAATAAACTGAGGCCAAGCCTTTTATAGACGTGTTCATGATTGGTAGAATTTCGCAGCTAAAGTGTCTACAGGCTGAGATGGCTGTCTTACACTAACTCTCCTTTGTCGCCCCTTATGGCATGCATGGTAGTCCATATCCTATTAAATTTACAGGACGCCAGTCTCCCTGGCCTAGAGGTTACACGACTTTCTCCGTAATCCCGTTTATCCACGTAGGGTAACGCAGCGAGCGAGGGGTGAGCCGGCAACTCAGAAACCAAAGGCAACTATTGAGCGTAATCTTGCCAAGAAATCAACAATCAGCTGAAAGATGCTGACGTTGACAGCGATGGATATGCGGGGAAAAAGAATTTACAGGACATCGCTGTCAACACCAGCATTTTATTACTGTTGTTGATGTCTTGGCAAGTTACGTTGGGTAGTTAGCCATTGCTTTTTGAACGACCGTCCCCCCATACCAACATGTTAATACCGAACACAACGCGGTCTGCTGCCAAATCGGCCGCATATGTGTTTCGAACGCAGGTAAGTGGGCTTCCGAATCGCGCCCGTAAGCCTTTAGCCACGGAGATATGGTAGGTTACAACATTAATATTCGGATACGTTACTTGCGTTTCAGCCTTGACAACACACTGATGATGCGTGCTGTGTTTGCTCTTGTAAATGTTCACACTTTAGTGCAAATGTCCATACTCTACCGCAAATGCCAAATTAATAAAGCGGAGACTCCTAAATGGATTGAAAGAGACACTGAAGAAACCAAAAACGACATTAGGACAAGTAATAAGACAAGTGAATAGCAGAAAATTATACCTGCCACCTCTCCGCGACGCTTGCCGGCGAAAAGTAGTACAAAAGATCTAATGGAACAGATAAACTAACCTTATCTGTGGAAAATGCTAAGCAAGAAAGGTTGAGACATGTGTATCACAACAATTTACATGGAAAAAAAAATTTGCTGGCCACCGGATATTTGCCGAAACCCGGGATTGAACCAGGGACCTTTAGATCTTCAGTCTAACGCTCTCCCAACTGAGCTATTTCGGCCGGCGAGAAAAGAACTGAATACACTTACACAAAGGTTTAGCGAGAATCAGCGTGACTTCCTCATGTGTAATTTAAATAAATGAATATAACGAAATGAGAGCTTTAATATCTACTTACACTTAAGCTATTATAATGGACAACAATCACTTTCAAATTAATATCCTATTTGTGGCTGACCTTTTCACATGATTATTAATCTGAGCCAGGGATGGAGGTACTTTTGCTTTAATTCACCCCAAACAAACTTCGTGAGTTATATTTAGCGTCACGAGCTATATTTAGCGCCGACGGTGATCTCCCTGTGTTCGGCTGGAGTGCGTGTCAGTGCGTTTCAATTGCCCCACACCACAGTGTTGTTTCTTTGGGGCTGTGGCAACCCGTTTCTGTGTGAGTGTCTGTCTCCCTTCGATCCTCATTTGCATCGGTCCTGCAAATCACTTTCCGGTTAGGGTTAGGGTTAGGGTTGTGTGTACCCTACCCCTAACCCTAACCCTACCCCTAACCCTAACCGGAAAGTGAAAGAATAGCGCACACGGCCGCATAGAATTGCGCACCGAGCTACGGCGCAACACACGGAAACCCCCTGGATGTTCGGCGCAACACAGGGAAGCCCTGGATGTGACGTCATACCCTGGGATTCCCTTTTGTTTGGGGTGAATAAAAGCAAAAGTACCGTGGACCCTAATATTAGTAATAATTAATATAACTTCTCTTCTGAGGTTGAATGGGGTATACCGGTTATGGTATATAATGCAGTGGTTTTCAACCGGTGGGGAATTCTCCCCACCCAGGGGGGAATTTTAGGGTTTCCAAAAGAATAGGGGGATTAAGATTATTTCAAGATCGCATTATAATAGAATACAAGAACCGATTACTTGATATTGTTTTTCCCTCCATACTTTACAGTTCTGTACTTCTCGCCTTTCTGAAATTCGTTTTATAACGTAAGTAGACCAGTAAATCACGTTTTATGTAGACGGCTAGACTTGTTCTAGAATGTGTTATTAAATGTAGCTTCCATTTTTACGTATACTGTGTAGGGGTGTTGGGGGTCGGGGGGAGAATTTATAGGGAGGAAATGCGAAAGGGGGGAGGGGGGTTATATTCTGAACATATGGTGAAGGGGTGCGTTGGCCAAAAAAAGGTTTGGGAACCACTGTTATAATGGATTAATGGATCTATAGAAACATATTCACGGATATTGAATGTCATTAATATAAGTACATCAAATGAGTAGAAAGTATGGAGTTAATTCTTATTGAAAACAACGTTTTCCCGTAGTGAATTTGAATAACGAAGACACGAACAATAGATTGCACGATTTATGGCCTGGCATTTTACGTTGCATCTCGTCAGGTACATACTGCAGAAATCACACAACACAAACTAAAGTGATTAGATAAATCCTTCAAGCTGAAATATACACATATTCACACAATAAAATTGCATTTTATGTTGGTGGTACATAGTAATAAAATAGCCTCTCCAGAAAGATGTTGGTATGCTTAGTTTAAGGTGTTTGTCTTTAATGCGTTCACCTATTATTTTAACTGGCTCATCTAATGAGACGTTGGTGTATAAGGAGGCTATATCCATGGATATCATGTGTTTATTATTTATGTCCATTGTTTTTTGTTTTTTTTTAAATTCGCATATCCTTTACAGGACATCGCTGTCAACAGGAGCATCTTTCAGCTGTCTGTTGATTTCTTGGCAAGATTACGCTCAGTAGTTTGCCATTGCTTTATGAGCGGCCGGCTCAGTTATCCCGCAAGTCACCAGCGGGGTCGAACCGCTCTCCAGCTTCTCGCCCGCCTACGAGACTCTGCATGATAAACGGGATTACGGAGAAAGTGGTGTAACCCCTCGGCCAGAGAAACCGGCATGTCCATTGTAACTGGTGGAATTATTGGATACAATGGTCATAAATAACAAACACATGGCATCCATGGATATTGCCTCATAATTCACCAACGTCCCATTAGATGAGACAGTTAAATAATAGGTGAACGCATTAATTCTTATTATTAATAATATCTCTAGCCCCAATGTTACCCATCATTTGGATGGTTAATTGAATGACTACGTTTGATTGAAAGCGATGGAGTTGATGCACTCAAACCCATTTGAAACACCACGTTGATCAAGATGCCGGCGGAAACAGTAAAACGTCTTGGCAAACCAAAGGCTTTCAAGGCTTCAGCCGTAACGTCTGTTTTGTCGCTTGTGATCGCGTTCTAGTAGATTAGTTAGTTAGTTAGTTAATTAGTCCCCCCCCCTCCGGTGTGTCTCCACCTTGTCGCTGTGTGCGTGTCCCAATGACTGCAAGAGCCAAGCCGACGGAAGCACAACTATGTGTAGGACAGGACTTGGGTTAGGGGCCAGACTAAGCGAGACACAACCTGCTGCTCTGCAAGTAGACTGAGGATAGCAGTCAAAAGTTCAAATCAGGCGTACGAAGGCAGAAATTCTGGTCCGGACACATACTCTAAGGTTCTCAGCTGAGGGATATGGCGGAACGTCTCTAAGCCATCAACCTTTGGGTGCCGAGACTAACCTAGTGCAAAATGTGGGTGAGATGCTGAGCACGCTACATGCTTAGTTTAGATACTGGTTCGAAGGCTCTCAGCTGGGGGATATGAGGGATCCCCGGATGAGAGGGCCTGGCCGTTACTCGCTCACTGATGCATAGAGGTAAGGAGCTGAGCCGGCAGCACGTGTAGCCTACCTCGTGAGCGCTTACCAAAGGTGGAAAAAGCGCCCCAGTCGCACGCAGTGGTTAAGATGAAAGCCTATATCTATACTCATAGAGAGCATAGACAAAGGTGGAAGATGTCTCGTTTACACTAAATGGAACGCTTGGATAGCGAATCCATTACGTGGAAGCCCGAGGCAAAAGCTTTCTGAGTGAATGTCGCCCGCAGTCTGTCCGTCCCTGGTTTGTGCTTGAGCGATCAGTGGCAAAAGAAATGCCCAATACACGGAAGTGAAGAATTAAAGCAGCCATGAGCAGGACGTGGCAATTCCTCGGATAAGCCCAGTCTCAGAGCAATATGTGCTGGCTCTGCAATTATGGAAGCCTCCTTGGATAGCAGGAAATGCCCATGGTCTGCCCCTGCCTTCCCTTGAGGGTTGACCGTGATGCTTTTGACCGTTCTACCTTGACCAGCTGAGATGTGGGGCGACACCACAGCAGTAAGAGCCTAACGTCCCTCGAAACCCGAGGAAGGCTAGCCTCAGTAAAAATTGCCCGCCAAGTCGGATGTGCCGGCCTAAGGTTGGCAAATAAAAACTGGCACTACGTAATTACGTCCGAGTGAAATGTCGATAGTGCTCAGAATAGCTCTGACTAACTAGTTTTTCGAATGTAACGGAACAGCTCTGACGAGATAGTTTTCCGATTGTCCCTCGTGCTTGGAACAGCTCAGACTATATAATTATAGTCTTCCGAATGCCCTTCGTGTCCGAAATAGCTCTGACTAACTAGTTTTCCGAATGTAACGGAACAGCTCTGACTAGATAGTTTTCCGATTGTCCCTCGTGCTTGGAACAGCTCAGGCTATATAATTATAGTCTTCCGAATGACCTTCGTGTCCGAAATAGCTCTGACTAGCTAGTTTTCCGAATGTCCGCCGTGCCCGGAACAACTCTTATTTTATTTTCCGGGCACAGCGACTAAGCACATGTCTGAAACGAAAGCTCGCTGAGTGGATACCATCTGCAATCCGGCTGTCACTGGTTTGTGCGGGGAGCGGCACGTAGCGAACGAAAGGCCCAATACATTGAAGAGAGGAATTCAAGCAGCCATGAGCAGGACGCGACGTTTGTTCTTTAATATTAATGTTATTTGTCCAATGAGTTGGTTTGCCTTATTGCATCTATTTTCTATCTCGTCTTCTAATTTGCCATTTCATGATATTATACATCCTTGAAGTTCTTTACTTGTTTCATGGGTGTTCTTTTAGACGGATCTACGTTGTTGTTTTCTTTTTCTGTTTTTCTTTGGTAATGGTCATTACCTCTGTAACTGATGTTGATGTCCATGTTAAATTGTGTACTGCTTCGTTTAGACTATTTACGTAGACTTGTAGTTCTTCTTCTTCTTCGTTCATCCGGATTTTTCTTTCGGATGTGACTGCGTTGTGCCTGTTTACAGCAGAGCTGCGTTCTTGCGCCGTTAGGCCGACACATCCGACTTCTGCGGGCATTTGTTGACCGGGTTAACTTTCCCGGGACTTGTAGTTCTGATTCTGCAATTCATCCGCAAATAGGAGTTCTTTAATAGTAATGTGTTATTGGTTCTTCCTTTGTGTTCTGTTCTAACTAGCGAAATCCCCCCTATTCAAAAGGAACATGAAATGCTTCGCTAAGAAGGACCTGAAGATAAATAACCTCGCGGTTGGCTCTGGGTCGTGGCATCTTCCATGGAAGCATTTCAACTTCGCTACTTCCAGGTTAACCAAGAGGGTGGAGACACGGAGGAGGACCAGATATATGTGAGCCATGTCGTAGCAGGCAGATCATACGTGACTCAAGCCTCAGACTTAAGCGAGTGTCCGTGGTGAAGTGGTTACGCCTGCCTCGCGTTACAAAGTTTGTGGGTTCGATTCCGGACCACGTCGTTTGGTTCACGTGTGCAATTTTCTTGGAAGCTCCTGGGGAGGGTGGGGGTCGTCGCTGGAGCTATGGAGTTAAGCTTTGTCGACGCTTTTGGAGGCCTCCTCTGCGGAAAGACACCGGACCAAATGAGATAAAACCCGGTGCAATGATGTCGATCTTTTTGTACATCTTATTTTTTAAACCTTAATAAATAAATTGTCTGCTGGTTTCAGAGGTACAGACTGAACGATATATCCAGGAACTCTGCGGAAGGAACAGGACATACAAGCATTTTCGCATGTGACCACATAGTCATTTCCACCATCACGCACCATCTGATATCTCATAAGCTCAGTTTGTAACTTATCCGCAACCATTTACTCCGTTGTCTTTATTCCATTCCTGATATTTTTCCCTTCATGCAGTTGATCAGCGGTGACTCGCTCTCACGGTACAATATCGATGCCTGTATCAATGATACGGTATCTGCAGTCCCCATCAGTTTTCTGACTCCATTTTTCTGATGAAAGTTCTGTGAATTCTGTCCATCTTATGTATACAGGGTCAATTTAAATGGGAGGCTCATTGGCCAAGTCGTCTGGTTCGCGCTCCGAAGGTTGTGGGTTCGATTCCTGGCTATGTCGTTTGGTTCACGAGTGCATTTTCCCTCGGAGACTCCTGGGGGTCGTTGCTGGAGCTACAGAGTTCGTGTTTTGTGCGGCGCTTTTGGCAGAGCACCCTGCCAAAAGAGACCGAGCCATATGGGATAAAACCCGGTGCAATGAATTAGATTCTCTCGACTTTTAAGACTTATTGCTCACGGAGCTCTTCGTAAGTGCGCAGTCTTCCCTCATAGATCACTGTTCCATTGCATATGTAAAGCGGGTTGCCGCCCTTTGCAGTCAGGATCACCACCACGTGACCTGCCAAATAGTTTCTCCGCAGATATCGGTCTCTCTGATTTCAATCTCTGAATGGCCAACTCTCATACCATGGAAATCAACGCAAAGCGTCTGTTCCCAAGTCGCTGGTGTCGAACCCTCGAACTGGTATGTCGCGGAATTGTGGAACTGTGCACTAACCCCACACACTTACAGCAGGCGTAGGAGAGAAACGAACCCCAATTCCACGCCGTATGTGTGTATATATATATATGACGTCTGTGCAAAGAGGACATCATCATCATGTGCCATAGCCATAAACATGGGCGGTCATGTTTTGCCATCTCACACGATCATCAGTCGTGAATCATCTGTTTTTGTTTCGACCATGCCATGTGGTCAAACCATTTAGATATCTACTTCTTTGCCTTCCCCTTTTTCATTCCCCCTCAATCTTACCAGTTGTCACCAGGTGTACTTAGTTTATTTATACTTATAAAATCTCCCCAAAATCTTGAGGACTGTCTAATTTCTCACATCAGTTTACGGTTTTCATTTGTTTCATGTAGGACTTGCTCATTGGTTTTTCTGTCTGTCCAGGTTTTCTTTGCATGTTCCTCAGAAACCATTTTTCTACTGCCATGAGATGTTTCTCAGCTTGTCTGTTGGTTGTCCATGTTTCACATCCACACAAAAGTACGGGTTCTATGTAAAAGCAGCACAACCAGAACATTTGGATAGTAGATTTTATTGCACAAGTGATGGGGCTCAGACAGGTTTCATTAATGTGACCTTCCCTGCGACCAGACTAGCCCCAGCGCTTGTTCCCGCCAAAGCACAGACGACAAACACATGATGAAGTAAGTTAGCAATACACACACTCCACGTCTTCTTATGTACGTTTCATGGTGATGACATATTAATCCAATAAACACACTCAGTATCTTCTTACATACGTCTCATGTTGACGACAAAACAACGCAATATACAGACTCCACGCCTTCTTAGATAAAATTCATATTGACAACGTAACAATGCAATATACACACACTCCGTTTTCTCACAAAAGGCTAGCGTTGACGACATATTAGAATGTACACAGGCTCAAGTTGACGACATAACGCAATGTACACATGCAGCATATACTGCCAGGGCAATTGGTGTCCCCAACAGCCCCGCCCCCTCCCCCACTAACTACTTCTCTCCCATAGCTAGTGTCCACAACAGCTCCCTTACAACTTATCTCCAACAGCTGGTATCACTAACAGCTCCCATATGCAGATTATCTCCCACAGCTAATGTCCACAACTCCCCTACTACAACTTCTCCCCCACAGCTGATGCCCTCAACAGGTCCCCTACTACAACTTCTCTCCCACAGCTGATGTCCACAACTCCCCTACTACAACTTCTCTCCCACAGCTGATGTCCACAACTCGTCCCCTACTACAACTTCTCTCCCACAGCTGGTGCCCTCAACAGGTCCCCTACTACAACTTCTCTCCCACAGCTGATGTTGGTGCCCTCAACAGGTCCCCTACTACTTCTCCCCCACAGCTGGTGCCCTCAACAGGTCCCCTACTACAACTTCTCTCCCACAGCTGGTGCCCTCAACAGTTCCTCTACTACAACTTCTCTCCCACAGCTGGTGCCCTCAACAGTTCCTCTACTACAGTGGTTCTCAACCTTTTTTGGCCCATTCCCCCCTTCACCATATTTTCAGAACGCCATCCCCCCCTTCCTATCAAAAATTTGTCCCGTTCCCCCCTTCACCGTATTTTCAGAACGTCATCATTTTCATATTTCCTATCTAAAAATCCCCTCACCCCTACACAGTATACGTAAAAGTGGAAGGCAAATGTAATAGCATATACTAAAACAAGTCCAGACATCCACATAAAACATGATTTGTGGGTCTACTTACTTTATAAAATGAATTTTAGAAGGACGAGACATACATAACTGTAAAGTATGAAGGGAAAAACTATGTCAAGTAATCGGTTCTTGTATTAACACGATCTTGAAATGGTCTTCATTTCCCCCCTGGAAACCATGAAATTCCCCCCTGAATTCCCCACCGGTTGAGAACCACTGCTCTACTACAACTTCTCTCCCATAATTGGTGCCCTCAACAGTTCCTCTACTACAACTTCTCTCCCACAGCTGGTGCCCTCAACAGTTCCTCTACTACAACTTCTCTCCCACAGATGGTGCCCTCAACAGTTCCTCTACTACAACTTCTCTCCCACAGCTTTAGGTTGCAGGTGTCCAAAGACTAATCATAGAAATAAGAGTTGGTATTTGTCAAACTTGATGTCACTTCCAGGGAACGCAAATACTGTCACAGAGATGCCCCTTCTAAGGAACAGATAACTGTCACTTCTAAGGAACAGATAATTGTTACACATACGTCACTTCCAGGGAACAGATAGCTGTCACACAGATGTCACTTCTAGGAAACACAGATAACCATCTCACAGATGTCACTTCCAGGGAACAAAGATAACTGTCACACACATGTCACTTCCAGGGAATAGATAACTGTCACACAGATGTAACTTCCAGGGAATGCAGATAACTGTCTTACAGATGTCACTTCTAGGGAACACAGATAACCATCTCACAGATGTAACTTCCAGGGAATGCAGATAACTGTCTTACAGATGTCACTTCTAGGGAACACAGATAACCATCTCACAGATGTCACTTCCAGGGAACACAGATAACCATCTCACAGATGTAACTTCAAGGGAACACAGATAACCATCTCACAGATGTCACTTCCAGGGAACAGATAACCACCACACAGATGCCACTTCATAGGAACAGATAAGTGTCACACAGATGTCATTTTCAGGGAACAGATAATTGTCACACAGATGTCACTTAAAGGGAACCCAGATAACTGTCATACAAATGTCACTTCCAGAGAACAGATAACTGTCACACAGATGTCACTTCCAGGGAATGCAGATAATTGTCTTACAGATGTCACTTTTAGGAAATAGATAACTGCCATTTCCAGGGAACAGATAACTGTCACTTCCAGGGAACACAGATAGCATCACAAAGATGTCACTTCCAGGGAACAGATAACTGTCACACAGATGTCATTTCCTGGAACTTGTCTAACTGCCACACTAAGAGATGTCACCTGTTAAGAACCTAAATAAATGTCACATACAAGTAAATGTCACACCCAGGGAACATGGATAACTGCTACACACAGGCAGATGTCACGTTCAGAGAACACACTGTCATACAGATGTCACTTCCAGGGATCATAGGCACTGTCATACAAATTTCACTTCTGGAGAACACAAACTGTTATACAAATGTCACTTCTGGGGAACACAGACACTTTTATACAAAGGTCACTTCACAAACACTGACCTACAAATGTCACTTCCAGAGAACACAGACACTATCATACAAATGTCACTTCTAGGGAACACACTGACTTACAAATGTCACTTCCAGTGAAAACAAACACTGTTATACAAATGTCACTTCCAGTGAACACAAACACTGTTATACTGTACAAATGTCACTTCCAGAAAACACACTGTTATACAAATGTCACTTCCAGGAAACACAGACATTATCATACAAATGTCACTTCTAGGGAACACACTGACATACAAATGTCACTTCCAGAAAACATAGACACTGTCATACACATTTCACTTCCAGGGAACATACTGACATACAAATGTCACTTCCAGGGAACACAATGACATATAAATGTCACTTCCAGAAAACACAAACTCTATTATACAAATGTCACTTCCAGGGAACATAGACACTGTCATACAGATGCCACTTCCAGGGAACACACTGACATACAAATGTCACTTCCAGAAAACACAAACAGTTATAAAATGTCACTTCCAGGGAACATAGACACTATCATACAAATGTCACTTCAAGGGAACACACTGACATACAAATGTCACTTCTAGGGGTTATACAAATGTCACTTTGAAGGAACATAGACACTATCATACAGATGTCACTTCCAGGGAACACACTGACATACAAATGTCACTTCCAGGGAACACAGACAATGCCATACAAATATCACTTCCAGGGAACATAGACAATGCCATACAGATGTCACTTCCAGGGAACAGACAGTCACACAAATGTCACTTCTAGGGAACATAGACAGTCATACACATGTCACTTCCAGGGAACATAGTCATACAAATGTCACTTTCAGGGAACACAGACACTGCCATACAAATATCACTTCCAGGGAACATAGACAGTCATACAAATGTCACTTCCAGGGAACGCAGACACTTCCAGACATGACCAGTCATAGACACTTCCAGGCAACCTGGCAACCACCACAAAAACAAGGAACCTGGATAAGTTCACACAAACAGATGCCATTGTCTGGGAACATGCAAGACGAGCATACAAGCAGCGAATGTCAAAGTAAAAACAACGACAGAAGCACACAAACACACATATACTAAACAAAGAGGGGGGAACGAAAGTGTGGGGTGCTGTCAGGGTACACATGATGCAAGGAAGCCCTGGAGCAGTAGCAATGAAAGCCAAAAACAAAAACCAAACACCAAAAAGGACAAACTCTGTGGATAAATCACAAGTATGTGGTCAATAGTCTGTGGTAGAAATCAGCGGAAAACTATAAATCGGTCTGTCATTCACACACACCATGTAAAGTTAGATGAGACATGCAGACTATCCAACACTCGCAGAAGTCATGAGCAGAACATGTGCGGCACATTTATACTATCTACCAGAGGTGACGAAGGGGTTACGAATGCAATTAGTAATCTCGCATATGACGTTCGAAACATAGCTGCGGGCGATTAGGAAGCAGACCGCCTTGCGTTGGTTTGCATACAATGGTATGAGTGCCGGTTATTAAGAAAGCAATGGTAAACTACTGAATGTAAACTTGCCAAGAAATCACAAACAGCCAAAACACACTGGGGTTGACTGCTATGTCCTGTAAAGGATATGCAGCTGACTTAAACGCAGGTCAGCAAGGCTGAGAGGTTTAACATGCCTAAACTTTCTCTTCTACGTTGCCATAGTGGGTTTGTTCCACGCGTCGGTCAGCTGAACTTAAATGTTGACTTGTCCGGGCAGTTCTACGGCGAAGAGGTTATGGACGCAGTTAGTAATCCAGTATAATCGCGTTCGAAACAGCTGTGGGTAATTTGGCAGCAGACCGCCTTACATTGTACTTTAATGAAATGGTATGGGTGCCGGTCGTTCAGAAAGCAATGGCAAACTACTGAATGTAAACTTGCCCTGGAATCACGAACAGCCAAAGAACTATAAAGTTGACTGCCAGATCCTGTAAAGGATACGCAACAACTTTTTAAAAATTGTCCTTGACGGCAAGGGACATTGGTAATAAGGAAAGCTAACTCTAATGCAAAAATCAGTTCAGTGCACTCACGTATATTAGCAATTATTAGTAGTGTGGACTACTATGTTTGAGTTCAAAGCGAGGTAACACAAAAAAGAAATAAAATCAACAACTCACACACTTCATGTGTCACGATGGATAAAGACTATCTATCATTCACACACGTTATGTTAAGAAAACAAGCAATACATATGGTTATATATCCCTCACACATCATGTGAAAGAGAAACAAGCAACACACACAGCCTTTCACACCATGAGATGAAAACAAGCGACACATACAGTCCATCTCACAATTAAAACAAAGATGAGCAACACACACAGCTCATCACATCATGAGATGAAAACAAGGACACATACAGCCCATCACACAATTAAAACAAACACACACTCTCAATCCATCACATCATGAGAGGAACACTCTATCCCTCACATCATAAGAAGAAAAACATGAAACAGTCTATCACATCATGAGATGAAAAAGAAAAAAAAACGAGCAACCCACTGTCTATCACATTATGAGAAGGAAAAAAAAACAACAACAACTGGGTATCTATACCAGTAAACATCTTCACAGCAACGACATTCACCGACAACACCATTCCCTCAACCCTGAACCCTTCCCTCACTATGACATACCAGTAAACATCTTCACAGCAACGACATCCACCAACATCATTTCCTCAACCCTGAACCCTTCCCTCACTATGAGATACCAGTAAACATTTTCACAGCAACGACATCCACCAACAACATCATTCCCTCAACCCTGAACCCTTCCCTCACTATGACATACCAGTAAACATCTTCACAGCAACGACATCCACCAACATCCTTCCCTCACTATGAGATACCAGTAAACATCTTCACAGCAACGACATCCACCAACATCATCATTCCCTCAACCCTGAACCCTTCCCTCACTATGAGATACCAGTAAACATCTTCACAGCAACGACATTCACTAACATCATTCCCTCAACCCTGAACCCTTCCCTCACTATGAGATACCAGTAAACATCTTCACAGCAACGACATCCACCAACATCCTTCCCTCACTAAGAGACATATGTGGTATGTGGTACAAACTCCATATCTGTATAGACCATTCACCATTGGACAGGCGATGTGACCAATAGCACTCTGGACATTTTTACTTCCCAGTATCAAATTTACGTCGGGTCTAGGGGGATTCAAACACATGACTACCAGGCCAGCAAGCTCGCCACTGCACTACAACAGCTCGCTATCAACTACATTATGAGTTGAGTCGAGTCAAGCATCCACATCACAGTAGGCTCGCCACTGCATTACAACAGCTCCCTATAAACTACATTATGAGTTGAGTTGAATCAAGCATCCACATCACAGCACTCGCAACTTTTCCATACATGCTCAGTCCTCATCTTCAACAGCCAGCGAAGAGTCCCAATACAAATGATATCAGTAGCAGTCTGATTATGTATCTGTCGGGCCTTTCATCTGAAAACTGAGTGTCGGCCAGATCCTCTGATCACTCCCTGCAGCATCATTCTCTCCAGGCAATGATGGTGTATCTGTTCTTCCACACTATATACACTACCTTATAGTCCACCAACACCACACCAGGAAATGCAGACCCAGCCAATTTGTCTGCCTGCAGGTTTCCCAACACACCAGCATGTCCTGAGGAAAAGATACAATGGCTGCTCCCCAACACATCAGCATGTAATGGACACAAGGTACAATGGATGCTCCCTATCTTACATTTTTTTAAACTGAAGCATGCCACTCTGCTGGAAGAAGCTTGTCCGTTATGTGTGTAAATGTGTCCAACAGACACAAGGGAAGGCCAAAGAAATATTTGTTCTAGTCTAGCTATCAGACATGCACAGCTAGTGACTGAAGTTTCCATAACTTGAGAAGTCATCAGTGACCAGGTCATATGCACATTTGGTCAAAGTCACTTGAGATAAAGACCTAACTGTGTGTGTTGGGATGTAATATTGTGAAGGTTGTGGTATCCTGTGTGGTTTCAGGTGCTGTTGTGTGTGGAGTGTTTTACTGTGTGGACAGGGGTGTTGTGTGGGCTGAGATGTGATATTGTGGGGGATGTGGGATCCTATGTGGTTTCAGGTGCTGTTGTGTGTGAGGTATTTACTGTGTGGACAGGGGTGTTGTGTGGGTTGAGATGTGATATTGTGGGGGTTGTGGTATCCTGTGTGGTTTCAGGTGCTGTTGTGTGTGAGGTGTTTTACTGTGTGGACAGGGGTGTTGTGTGGGTTGAGATGTGATATTGTGGGGGTTGTGGTATCCTGTGTGGTTTCAGGTGCTGTTGTGTGTGAGGTTTCACAGAGTGGCCAGGGGTGTTGTGTGAGTTGAAGCGTACAATTTTGTGTGAGTTGAAGCGTACAATTTTGTGTGGGCTGAGCTGTGCTTTTGTGTGGCCAGGGTCTGCAATTTTCTGAGAGGAGTTGTTATTGTGGGTAGAAGTGTATCACAGTTAAAAGTATCACTCTCCCTAAGACTGAAAGTGTCTTCAACACTGAGAATGAAACATGGCTCATTAAATATTTTCTCCATGTGATAACTAAACAATGGAACATCACGTTCTATCAACAAGCTACCCCCGTTGCTGTGGAGCACAACCCTATTTCTTTCTATCTGCTTCTTCTTAATTTGACCTTTTTTATTCTGCATTTGTCAGTTTACAGCAGAGCTGCAACATTTGTGCCTTTCGGCTGACACATACTACTTTTTCTGGCCTATGTTGATCAGGTTAGCCTTCCTGGGTATCTTTCTATCTTTAAAAAGATACAGTGCACAAGAAATGTCACCTAGTCAATAGTAGATGGTCAAGTGGCGACAATCTTCTTCAATGTCAAAATTAGAGAAAGAAAAAGAAAATGGATAATTGGAAGGAATTCAGAATTTTACATGCATCAGTTCTACGTGAATGAGAATATGAACCAGTTCTATGTGACCAATACTACACAAACCAGTTCCACATGATCATATGAGCCAGTGCTACATGATCACATAAACCAGTTCTACATAATCACGTAAACCAGTTCTACACGATCACATGAACCAGCTTTACACGATCACACGAACCAGTTCTATATGATCATATGAACCAGTTATACATAATCACATAAACCAGTTCTACATGATCACATGAATCAGTTCTACAAGATCACATAAACCAGCTCTACATGAACCAGTTCTAGGCCAGTCATGATCACATAAACCAGTATTAGATTAATGATCTCTCACACACAGACACAGACACTAGACGTACAAGAATGACCAGCAAGGAATTGTTCTCACACATAAATAATAATATGCAGTATATACAGTAGCAGACCATGTTAGCATAGACATGTCATGAATTATATGAAACAACACTAAATCCTCACATCCGTTCTAAGACAAATGTTTGTGTACTGAAAGATGCTATCAGCTAGCAAATAAAAATGGCCAACATAGCATGCAAAATCTGGCCCACAGATACTGGTATCATGTGGTCAATTAAGAAATGGATACACACTGTGGCATCTACATGCATCAATAATAGAATTACGATAAAACTCAACAACAAAATATGATCAATTAATTATCAATATTTCATAAGTAGTTAAGAAATAGAAAACCCAAATTCCAATGGATTCTCTATACTACATTCTCAAATAAGTTTAGCTACTCAAATTTACCACATACAACATTTCTCAGTGAAATGTCTCTTCTGTTATTTTCTCCAGACAACATTCTCAGTCAAGCGTTTCTGTCCTCATTTTCCTCACACATTTTTTTGTCCAGTGTAGTTACCATTCTCCACATAATATTCTCAGTCAGTGTTTCTGTTCCCATTTCCCACATATTTCTTTGTCTAGTGTAGTTACCATCCTCCAGATAACATTCTCAATCAAGTGTGTTTGCCATATTTTCCCAACACAAAATGTTTTTGTCCATTGTAGTAACCATTCTCCACATAATATTCTCAGTCAAGCATTTTTGCTCCCATTTCCAACATAACATACTCAATCAAGTTTTTCTGTTTCCATTTCCCACACATTTCTTTGTCTAGTGTAGTTACTATCCTCCAGATAACATTCACAATCAAGTGTTTTTGTCCTCATTTTCCCAACACAACATTCATTTTACCAATCAAGTGTTGCTGTCCTCATTTTCCCAACACAACATTAATTTTACCAATCAAGTGTTGCTGTCATAATTTTCCCCATTTAACATTCTCTGTCAAGTGTAACTGTCTTAATTTTCCACATATGACATCTAAGTCTCGTATTTTGGGCTCAATTTTCCACACACAACGTTCTCCATCAAGTATTCTGCTCCCATTTTCCCCACACAACATTCTCCGTCTAGGCTTCTGCTCCCATTTCCCCCACACAACATTCTCCATTAAGGCTTCTGCTCCCATTTCCCCCCAATATAAATTCTCAGTGTTTCCGTCTGAATATTCCACACAGAATTTCTCAGACAAGTATCCCATTGTCTCCACGCAACAGATGTGCCCATCCTGCATAGCCCAAAATCTCAAGACAATGCAATAACTACATCCACACAATCTGCAAATAAATATATATATGAAGCCTCAAGCAAAACAAGATACAAAAGACATCAGGGAGACAATATAATATCAGTCTATTACATGGTGAAAAACTAATAAAAGTTCATACGAAGCACAAAGAGCAACCAGCATACATATGAGAGATGGGGAGAAGATCAGAAATGTGGAAACATGGTAACATGCATGGACTGTGGACTTCTGACTCTCAAACAATCAATGTGTATGTATGGGAGTCAGTGCTTTTGTAACTCCTGTTATCTTGTATCAGTTGTGTCTGATGTGAAGCAACAGATGTGTCTAACTGTTGATGTGTCTGTCTTGTAATTGTTGATATGTTGTCTTGTAATTATTGATGTGTCTGATGTGAAACAGATGTGTATGTCTTGTAATTGTTGTGTCTGATGTGAAATAGATATGTATAACAGTTGATGTGTCTGTCTTGTAACCGCTGCTGGGCCTATCTTGTAACAGCTAATGTTTCAGATGAGAAACAACTGGTATGTCTGTCTAACAGTTTTGATGTGTCTGTCCTGCAACTGTTGATGGATTTGTCATGTAACATCTGATGTAATGTAAGTAGCAACATTTTTTCACATTTTCATTTTCTCTTCATTGCTCTCATTTTTTTCCATCCTTTTATTCTTCTCGTCCCACCCTTATGCCTTAATGTAGTCACCAGAGGATCTTCTCCTGTACTATATGTTGTTTCGTGAATGTTTATCTGTTTGCTGATGAAGGCCAGTAGCTGCAATGTCCTGTATGTGTCGTAATTCTGTCATGTAAAGCTTTGCGTTATTTTATATCAGTGTTTATACATGTACTTTGTGAAAAGTTGGACTGTGCAGTGTTTAAAGTGAAAAAATTGGATTATTCAGTGTTTACACATGTTTAATGTAAAACATTGGATTATTCAGTGTTTACACATATTTATTGTGAAAATTTGGATTATTCAGTGTTTACAAATGTCTACCCCAATAATTGATGTTCCCATGTCTCTTATAATTCTAACTGCTAATCCGTTGACTGATGCCAGTCGTATGTCCAAGTTTCCATCTGGTGTGTAAGCAGAATTAGATTCTATGTACACTATGTTACTATCATCGTCATGTCTCTCATACATATCTGCCGCATTAGCCACTGTTTTACTTTCATCTTTGTCGCTACTTGATATGATGTTGACCATATTGGTCTCTTTGTACATGTATTTTAACTTACACTTTCTAGCAAAATGACAGTAGCTTTACAGATATAACATTTTAGTTGGATTTTGTAGAATGTATATCTGTTACTTTTTTCTTCAACTCAGATCTTTCAAGTAAACCTCATATTTGGGTTTTTATCACACATCTCACGTGATCCATGTGTGTATTTACAGAATTTACATATGATAATGGTACCATTTCTTGCTGCATTCAGACTTCACTGTGGACTATATCTACCTTGAATGGTATGATGCCTGATTACCACAAGTTGTTGCCTTGCTTGGTTATTGTTACCTTTCTGCTGACAGAATCTGACAGATGCTCCTATCACCAGATCAGAATAAGCACATTCAGCAAAGACTTCCCCGTGGGCGTTGTAATAAACCTCACCTTTTGATTCCATCTCTTGTACGATATTGCATTTGTTTTCTATCAGAAATGTAGACATCACATCAGGCACTGCTGAGATCAGCTTGTCCCTCAGCATGAGGTCTCTCAGCTTATGGAAGTTTTCCTGGACGTATGCTGATTTTAGCCACTTGTACACTTTCTCTCACCTTGTTGGCTTCTCTTATCTTCACTATCACAAACATCATAATCACTATCAGAATGTATATTCATCCGCCGCTTATATTTTTGTAATTGGATGTGTCAGAGTTTTCACCACTCTTCAATATTTCCAGCCTTTTCATTTCATTTGCTTTATATTCATCTGTTTTCTGCTTGTTCAGATATTTGAAATATTTATCAAATTTGGCGTTGCCAGCCACACAGACATTGGCCTGCATGATGTTGACAACTTTACAGCTGAGTGTCAATTTCACCATTACACGAGTATTGTCTTCATCAATTCCCTCCACAGTTCCGTACAAATCTGTGTGACTTCCGGCAGTCACAACACAGTAGGCATTGTTCTTTAATTCAAGTTCTCCTGTGTCACCAACCGCATTCTGTGTCAGGCTGTTCTTGTCCAGCCCAGAGTTGTTACAAACAGCTCCCAAGCCCAGGCCTTTGGGCCATATGTGTGCTTCCACAGGCGCTGTCACTTTACTGTTCTTGCCAATACCTTTGTCTTTGCTCCAGCCCATGCCTCTCAACATGGGCAAACCAAAATGCGGAAAGATCAGGGAGCATGGAGTTGGCTTCGCTATCAGAAACAAGCTGCTTAATTCCATCACACCACCAAGTACTGAAAGAATACTGAAGCTCCAACTCCAGACAGAGTTTAATGTGAAAAGTTGGATTATTCAGTGTTTAAAAATGTTTAATGTGAAAAGTTGGATTGGTCAGTGTATACAAATCTTTAACCCTTTACAGGGCAGATGCTTGTCCGTTTTGTAGCCCTGAACGGGCAAGATTTTTTCAGGTTCTGTAAAAATTTCGGGTCGCGTTAGTAAAAACATCACAAATAAGGTGTTAGTCAACCGATTTTAGTTAAATAAACAACACAATGAAGGGAAAAGCATGCAGAATATGTTACTCACGTGATGTTGCCGGTAATCCATATATGAACACAAATATTTACGAAATACGGAATGTTGTTTGTGATTTTCCGTCATCTATACGGCAATTTACAAACACATTTTCAGAATCATAATCACTTTCTTTAAAGTCCAGCTCACGACTGCTAATGCAAAGTAACGCTTTGCACTGATATCTAGCTCCGATTAATAATCAACTTCGTGCCCTTTAATGTCATTTAAATTGAACAGAGCGAAATCTCGGCTATCACTTGAAGAATCGCCGAAATCCATTTTGAAAAACAGCGTAAAACTCCCAAAAACTATCAAAACAAGTCCGTAAAAGTCTGTTCAAAGTCATTGTAGCGCGTTTACAAATGGCGGCCATGTTGTCAAGCTATCGGCGATAGTGAAAGTAGCCGACGGAAGTGTCGGAAAGCCGGAGATCGCGTTTTTACAATGCATAATAGTATCGGCCGGATCGGACGCTACGCTCGTATTTAGAGATCGGCCGGTAAAGGGTAATGTGAAAAGTTCGCTTGTTCAGTGTTTAAAAATGTTTAATGTGAAAAGTTGGATTGTTCAGTGTTTCATGTACAATATGAGTAGTTGAACTGTTAGTGCATTTTCAATATCCACACACATTCAAACACACTTAAATATTGCTGGCAATAAAACTTTACATCAGAAATCAGAAAACAGAAATTCTACAAGTGAAATGAGTTGAATATTTTTACCAGCAGACTAGAGTAACAAAAACACATTGTTAATGTCAAGGAAATGAGTCACTGAAGTCAGCACTTAACTAAGCTGTTCAAACAACAGCCACTCACAGCAACAGCTGCCCTCAGACAGCATATGTTACAAAACTGCAATCAATGCACTAGCTCACACCCCGGCATGTACGTTACACATATGAAAAATTCAAGACTGCACTGCAGTCTATTTATCAAGACAGGTTACTCAAAATTAAGTATTAAGTTCACGGCAGTTGACTAAAGCAATACAGTACATGACTGCAGTAATTCACGACAGCTGGTGACACTAACAAATGACATGACAGCACTAACAAATGACATGACAGCACTAACAAATGACATGAGAGCTGACAGTACTAACATATGAACATGACAGCTGATGGTAGTGGTAGCGTATGACAGTTAACCGCAGCAAACACACAGGACCTCTTGCCACACCACTGCAAGGAGGACATGATAAGTCATGGCTTCATCTTGCAAAATGGGCTACACTTGAATCACTGAAGAAACTTCCACATGATGACATAACGTACAAGCTGAGGTTGACATCTGATGGGTGAGACTGACATATGAGCTGAGGTGACATCTGGTGGGTGAGACTGATATATGAGCTGAGGGGACATTTGATGGGTGAGACATGAGCTGAGGGGACATATGAGATGTTATTTATGAGATGTTATATATGAGCTGAGGGACAGATGAGATATGACATGAACCAAGAGGACAGACAAGACATGACATATAGTTGAGGGGACATATGAATCATGACATATGAGCTGAGAGGACATTGATGAGACATGACATATGAGCTGAGGGGGAAGACAAGACATGACATATGAGCTGAGAGGGACATGAGACATGACATACAAACTGAGGGGATAAAAGAGACATGACATATCAAACTGAGGGGATAATGAGACATGACATACAAGCTGAGGATAATGAGACATGACATACAGCTGAGGGGGCAGATGAATAAGACATCTGAGACATGACATATGAGTTGAGGGGACATATGAGACATGTCAAATAACCTGAGATGACAGCTGATAAATGAGATTAAGGGCAAGCTGATGTATGAAAAATACAGCACAAGACTGATGGGACGACTGATGGACGACGAGCGACGGAAATCAACACATAAGTTACAAGCCGAATGACCGATTGGAAAACGAGAGCACCAAACATCACATACTGAAAGTGTTGTTTCAAGACTTGATCGTAACACACATGAATATAGAAGTGCGCACACAAACGACGATGTCATCAGGACGGGGGCCCTTGAGAGTCTGTGGATGTGCTGTTTGTCTCGCCCAAAGATTTCTTCCCCGGGTCATGCGTTCCAGTTCTGCTGCAGCATCTCGTGTCACCGCTGCTTTATCTGGGAGAAGAAATAAGTTAGTTGCTTATCCTTTACAGGACGTTGCAGTCAACGCTAACATGTTTTACTGTTGTGATCTCTTGGCAAGTTTATGTTCAGTTGTTTGCCATTGCTCTTTCTGAACGACTGGCACCATACATATTGTTTAAAAAAAAACAAAAAACAAAAAACAATGCAAGGTGGTCTGCTGCCAAAATCGCCAGCAGCTGTCTTTCAAATGTGGGCTTACGAACTTCGTCTTCTTTTCTTTATCCCCCCATTGGGCATATAGTCTTCTTTCTTTATCCCACATTTGGGCATATAGTCTTCTTTCTTTATCCCTCATTGGGCATATAGTCTTCTTTTTCATCTTCTTCTCTTTATCCCCCATTGGGCATATGGTCTTCTCTTTATCCCCCATTGGGCACATGGTCTTCTTCTCTTTATCCCCCATTGGGCATATAGTCTTCTTTGTCTTCTTCTCTTTATCCCTCCTTTGGGCATATGTCTTCTTCTTCATCTTCACTTTATCCCCCATTGGGAGGCATATGCACCCCAACCAAGCCACGCCCAGCCGTCCTTGTCTTTTGCTATGTCTGCAGCATCCTTCAAACATTATTCGTCAGTTTGTGATTCTCTCCAAGTATATTTAGGTCTCCGCACTGTTTCACTTGCCTTGTGGATTCCAGACAAGAGAGTGTCTAGTTATATTGTCCCCAGGTTTTCTCAGTGTGTGTCCTTGTGGGTTCCAGATAAAAGAGTGTCTAGTTATATTGTCCCCAAGGTTTCCCAGTGTGTGTCCTGTCTTGTGGATTCCAGACAGAGTGTCTAGTTATATTGTCCCCAGGTTTTCTCAGTCTGTGTCCTATCCAGCGCCAGTGTCCTTTCTTCACCTCATGGTTCACTGGCATGTGTTTAGTTCTCTCCATGAGCTCCACATTGGTGATTCTGCTATACCATCCCATCCACTATGGTGCCGCAGGCAGCAATTAGTGAAGCTTGTGTATATTATTAATTCTTGTAGTTGTCCATGTTTCTGACCCAAACATCAGCACCCACTTAACAATGGAGTACACATTCTAAAGCTCGAGTATACAGTGTTAGATCCATATATTTAAAGTTGTTTTTCCAGACCTATTGGCACTGGTGGCTGATGTGGTCAGTATAATGTCGGCACACCTGGTGCTGATGTACCCCCGATGTTAAGCAGGGCCTTCCTGTAGTTGC
>JACEFZ010026076.1:0-12500 GCA_014155875.1 Cepaea nemoralis
GGGGGGGGGGGGGGGGGGGGGGGGGGGGGGGGGGGGGGGGGGGGGGGGGGGGGGGGGGGGGGGGGGGGGGGGGGGGGGGGGGGGGGGGGGGGGGGGGGGGGGGGGGGGGGGGGGGGGGGGGGGGGGTGGGGGGGGGGGGGGGGGGGGGGGGGGGGGGGGGGGGGGGGGGGGGGGGGGGGGGGGGGGGGGGGGGGGGGGGGGGGGGGGGGGGGGGGGGGGGGGGGGGGGGGGGGGGGGGGGGGGGAGGGGGGGGGGGGGGGGGGGGGGGGGGGGGGGGGGGGGGGGGGGGGGGGGGGGGGGGGGGGGGGGGGGGGGGGGGGGGGGGGGGGGGGGGGGGGGGGGGGGGGGGGGGGGGGGGGGGGGGGGGGGGGGGAGGGGGGGGGGGGGGGGGGGGGGGGGGGGGGGGGGGGGGGGGGGGGGGGGGGGGGGGGGGGGGGGGGGGGGGGGGGGGGGGGGGGGGGGGGGGGGGGGGGGGGGGGGGGGGGGGGGGGGGGGGGGGGGGGGGGGGGGGGGGGGGGGGGGGGGGGGGGGGGGGGGGGGGGGGGGGGGGGGGGGGGGGGGGGGGGGGGGGGGGGGGGGGGGGGGGGGGGGGGGGGGGGGGGGGGGGGGGGGGGGGGGGGGGGGGGGGGGGGGGGGGGGGGGGGGGGGGGGGGGGGGGGGGGGGGGGGGGGGGGGGGGGGGGGGGGGGGGGGGGGGGGGGGGGGGGGGGGGGGGGGGGGGGGGGGGGGGGGGGGGGGGGGGGGGGGGGGGGGGGGGGGGGGGGGGGGGGGGGGGGGGGGGGGGGGGGGGGGGGGGGGGGGGGGGGGGGGGGGGGGGGGGGGGGGGGGGGGGGGGGGGGGGGGGGGGGGGGGGGGGGGGGGGGGGGGGGTGGGGGGGGGGGGGGGGGGGGGGGGGGGGGGGGGGTGGGGGGGGGGGGGGGGGGGGGGGGGGGGGGGGGGGGGGGGGGGGGGGGGGGGGGGGGGGGGGGGGGGGGGGGGGGGGGGGGGGGGGGGGGGGGGGGGGGGGGGGGGGGGGGGGGGGGGGGGGGGGGGGGGGGGGGGGGGGGGGGGGGGGGGGGGGGGGGGGGGGGGGGGGGGGGGGGGGGGGGGGGGGGGGGGGGGGGGGGGGGGGGGGGGGGGGGGGGGGGGGGGGGGGGGGGGGGGGGGGGGGGGGGGGGGGGGGGGGGGGGGGGGGGGGGGGGGGGGGGGGGGGGGGGGGGGGGGGGGGGGGGGTGGGGGGGGGGGGGGGGGGGGGGGGGGGGGGGGGGGGGGGGGGGGGGGGGGGGGGGGGGGGGGGGGGGGGGGGGGGGGGGGGGGGGGGGGGGGGGGGGGGGGGGGGGGGGGGGGGGGGGGGGGGGGGGGGAGGGGGGGGGGGGGGGGGGGGGGGGGGGGGGGGGGGGGGGGGGGGGGGGGGGGGGGGGGGGGGGGGGGGGGGGGGGGGGGGGGGGGGGGGGGGGGGGGGGGGGGGGGGGGGGGGGGGGGGGGGGGGGGGGGGGGGGGGGGGGGGGGGGGGGGGGGGGGGGGGGGGGGGGGGGGGGGGGGGGGGGGGGGGGGGGGGGGGGGGGTGGGGGGGGGGGGGGGGGGGGGGGGGGGGGGGGGGGGGGGGGGGGGGGGGGGGGGGGGGGGGGGGGGGGGGGGGGGGGGGGGGGGGGGGGGGGGGGGGGGGGGGGGGGGGGGGGGGGGGGGGGGGGGGGGGGGGGGGGGGGGGGGGGGGGGGGGGGGGGGGGGGGGGGGGGGGGGGGGGGGGGGGGGGGGGGGGGGGGGGGGGGGGGGGGGGGGGGGGGGGGGGGGGGGGGGGGGGGGGGGGGGGGGGGGGGGGGGGGGGGGGGGGGGGGGGGTGGGGGGGGGGGGGGGGGGGGGGGGGGGGGGGGGGGGGGGGGGGGGGGGGGGGGGGGGGGGGGGGGGGGGGGGGGGGGGGGGGGGGGGGGGGGGGGGGGGGGGGGGGGGGGGGGGGGGGGGGGGGGGGGGGGGGGGGGGGGGGGGGGGGGGGGGGGGGGGGGGGGGGGGGGGGGGGGGGGGGGGGGGGGGGGGGGGGGGGGGGGGGAGGGGGGGGGGTGGGGGGGGGGGGGGGGGGGGGGGGGGGGGGGGGGGGGGGGGGGGGGGGGGGGGGGGGGGGGGGGGGGGGGGGGGGGGGGGGGGGGGGGGGGGGGGGGGAGGGGGGGGGGGGGGGGGGGGGGGGGGGGGGGGGGGGGGGGGGGGGGGGGGGGGGGGGGGGGGGGGGGGGGGGGGGGGGGGGGGGGGGGGGGGGGGGGGGGGGGGGGGGGGGGGGGGGGGGGGGGGGGGGGGGGGGGGGGGGGGGGGGGGGGGGGGGGGGGGGGGGGGGGGGGGGGGGGGGGGGGGGGGGGGGGGGGGGGGGGGGGGGGGGGGGGGGGGGGGGGGGGGGGGGGGGGGGGGGGGGGGGGGGGGGGGGGGGGGGGGGGGGGGGGGGGGGGGGGGGGGGGGGGGGGGGGGGGGGGGGGGGGGGGGGGGGGGGGGGGGGGGGGGGGGGGGGGGGGGGGGGGGGGGGGGGGGGGGGGGGGGGGGGGGGGGGGGGGGGGGGGGGGGGGGGGGGGGGGGGGGGGGGGGGGGGGGGGGGGGGGGGGGAGGGGGGGGGGGGGGGGGGGGGGGGGGGGGGGGGGGGGGGGGGGGGGGGGGGGGGGGGGGGGGGGGGGGGGGGGGGGGGGGGGGGGGGGGGGAGGGGGGGGGGGGGGGGGGGGGGGGGGGGGGGGGGGGGGGGGGGGGGGGGGGGGGGGGGGGGGGGGGGGGGGGGGGGGGGGGGGGGGGGGGGGGGGGGGGGGGGGGGGGGGGGGGGGGGGGGGGGGGGGGGGGGGGGGGGGGGGGGGGGGGGGGGGGGGGGGGGGGGGGGGGGGGGGGGGGGGGGGGGGGGGGGGGGGGGGGGGGGGGGGGGGGGGGGGCGGGGGGGGGGGGGGGGGGGGGGGGGGGGGGGGGGGGGGGGGGGGGGGGGGGGGGGGGGGGGGGGGGGGGGGGGGGGGGGGGGGGGGGGGGGGGGGGGGGGGGGGGGGGGGGGGGGGGGGGGGGGGGGGGGGGGGGGGGGGGGGGGGGGGGGGGGGGGGGGGGGGGGGGGGGGGGGGGGGGGGGGGGGGGGGGGGGGGGGGGGGGGGGGGGGGGGGGGGGGGGGGGGGGGGGGGGGGGGGGGGGGGGGGGGGGGGGAGGGGGGGGGGGGGGGGGGGGGGGGGGGGGGGGGGGGGGGGGGGGGGGGGGGGGGGGGGGGGGGGGGGAGGGGGGGGGGGGGGGGGGGGGGGGGGGGGGGGGGGGGGGGGGGGGGGGGGGGGGGGGGGGGGGGGGGGGGGGGGGGGGGGGGGGGGGGGGGGGGGGGGGGGGGGGGGGGGGGGGGGGGGGGGGGGGGGGGGGGGGGGGGGAGGGGGGGGGGGGGGGGGGGGGGGGGGGGGGGGGGGGGGGGGGGGGGGGGGGGGGGGGGGGGGGGGGGGGGGGGGGGGGGGGGGGGGGGGGGGGGGGGGGGGGGGGGGGGGGGGGGGGGGGGGGGGGGGGGGGGGGGGGGGGGGGGGGGGGGGGGGGGGGGGGGGGGGGGGGGGGGGGGGGGGGGGGGGGGGGGGGGGGGGGGGGGGGGGGGGGGGGGGGGGGGGGGGGGGGGGGGGGGGGGGGGGGGGGGGGGGGGGGGGGGGGGGGGGGGGGGGGGGGGGGGGGGAGGGGGGGGGGGGGGGGGGGGGGGGGGGGGGTGGGGGGGGGGGGGGGGGGGGGGGGGGGGGGGGGGGGGGGGGGGGGGGGGGGGGGGAGGGGGGGGGGGGGGGGGGGGGGGGGGGGGGGGGGGGGGGGGGGGGGGGGGGGGGGGGGGGTGGGGGGGGGGGGGGGGGGGGGGGGGGGGGGGGGGGGGGGGGGGGGGGGGGGGGGGGGGGGGGTGGGGGGGGGGGGGGGGGGGGGGGGGGGGGGGGGGGGGGGGGGGGGGGGGGGGGGGGGGGGGGTGGGGGGGGGGGGGGGGGGGGGGGGGGGGGGGGGGGGGGGGGGGGGGGGGGGGGGGGGGGGGGGGGGGGGGGGGGGGGGGGGGGGGGGGGGGGGGGGGGGGGGGGGGGGGGGGGGGGGGGGGGGGGGGGGGGGGGGGGAGGGGGGGGGGGGGGGGGGGGGGGGGGGGGGGGGGGGGGGGGGGGGGGGGGGGGGGGGGGGGGGGGGGGGGGGGGGGGGGGGGGGGGGGGGGGGGGGGGGGGGGGGGGGGGGGGGGGGGGGGGGGGGGGGGGGGGGGGGGGGGGGGGGGGGGGGGAGGGGGGGGGGGGGGGGGGGGGGGGGGAGGGGGGGGGGGGGGGGGGGGGGGGGGGGGGGGGGGGGGGGGGGGGGGGGGTGGGGGGGGGGGTGGGGGGGGGGGGGGGGGGGGGGGGGGGGGTGGGGGGGGGGGGGGGGGGGGGGGGGGGGGGGGGGGGGGGGGGGGGGGGGGGGGGGGGGGGGGGGGGGGGGGGGGGGGGGGGGGGGGGGGGGGGGGGGGGGGGGGGGGGGGGGGGGGGGGGGGGGGGGGGGGGGGGGGGGGGGGGGGGGGGGGGGGGGGGGGGGGGGGGGGGGGGGGGGGGGGGGGGGGGGGGGGGGGGGGGGGGGGGGGGGGGGGGGGGGGGGGGGGGGGGGGGGGGGGGGGGGGGGGGGGGGGGGTGGGGGGGGGGGGGGGGGGGGGGGGGGGGGGGGGGGGGGGGGGGGGGGGGTGGGGGGGGGGGGGGGGGGGGGGGGGGGGGGGGGGGGGGGGGGGGGGGGGGGGGGGGGGGGGGGGGAGGGGGGGGGGGGGGGGGGGGGGGGGGGGGGGGGGGGGGGGGGGGGGGGGGGGGGGGGGGGGGGGGGGGGGGGGGGGGGGGGGGGGGGGGGGGGGGGGGGGGGGGGGGGGGGGGGGGGGGGGGGGGGGGGGGGGGGGGGGGGGGGGGGGGGGGGGGGGGGGGGGGGGGGGGGGGGGGGGGGGGGGGGGGGGGGGGGGGGGGGGGGGGGGGGGGGGGGGGGGGGGGGGGGGGGGGGGGGGGGGGGGGGGGGGGGGGGGGGGGGGGGGGGGGGGGGGGGGGGGGGGGGGGGGGGGTGGGGGGGGGGGGGGGGGGGGGGGGGGGGGGGGGGGGGGGGGGGGGGGGGGGGGGGGGGGGGGGGGGGGGGGGGGGGGGGGGGGGGGGGGGGGGGGGGGGGGGGGGGGGGGGGGGGGGGGGGGGGGGGGGGGGGGGGGGGGGGGGGGGGGGGGGGTGGGGGGGGGAGGGGGGGGGGGGGGGGGGGGGGGGGGGGGGGTGGGGGGGGGGGGGGGGGGGGGGGGGGGGGGGGGGGGGGGGGGGGGGGGGGGGGGGGGGGGGGGGGGGGGGGGGGGGGGGGGGGGGGGGGGGGGGGGGGGGGGGGGGGGGGGGGGGGGGGGGGGGGGGGGGGGGGGGGGGGGGGGGGGGGGGGGGGGGGGGGGGGGGGGGGGGGGGGGGGGGGGGGGGGGGGGGGGGGGGGGGGGGGGGGGGGGGGGGGGGGGGGGGGGGGGGGGGGGGGGGGGGGGGGGGGGGGGGGGGGGGGGGGGGGGGGGG
The DNA here is from genome assembly GCA_014155875.1 of Cepaea nemoralis. Lineage (NCBI taxonomy): Eukaryota > Metazoa > Mollusca > Gastropoda > Stylommatophora > Helicidae > Cepaea > Cepaea nemoralis. Next base: position 5,450 of record JACEFZ010026076.1, read on the forward strand.
GGGGGGGGGGGGGGGGGGGGGGGGGGGGGGGGGGGGGGGGGGGGGGGGGGGGGGGGGGGGGGGGGGGGGGGGGGGGGGGGGGGGGGGGGGGGGGGGGGGGTGGGGGGGGGGGGGGGGGGGGGGGGGGGGGGGGGGGGGGGGGGGGGGGGGGGGGGGGGGGGGGGGGGGGGGGGGGGGGGGGGGGGGGGGGGGTGGGGGGGGGGGGGGGGGGGGGGGGGTGGGGGGGGGGGGGGGGGGGGGGGGGGGGGGGGGGGGGGGGGGGGGGGGGGGGGGGGGGGGGGGGGGGGGGGGGGGGGGGGGGGGGGGGGGGGGGGGGGGGGGGGGGGGGGGGGGGGGGGGGGGGGGGGGGGGGGGGGGGGGGGGGGGGGGGGGGGGGGGGGGGGGGGGGGGGGGGGGGGGGGGGGGGGGGGGGGGGGGGGGGGGGGGGGGGGGGGGGGGGGGGGGGGGGGGGGGGGGGGGGGGGGGGGGGGGGGGGGGGGGGGGGGGGGGGGGGGGGGGGGGGGGGGGGGGGGGGGGGGGGGGGGGGGTGGGGGGGGGGGGGGGGGGGGGGGGGGGGGGGGGGGGGGGGGGGGGGGGGGGGGGGGGGGGGGGGGGGGGGGGGGGGGGGGGGGGGGGGGGGGGGGGGGGGGGGGGGGGGGGGGGGGGGGGGGGGGGGGGGGGGGGGGGGGGGGGGGGGGGGGGGGGGGGGGGGGGGGGGGGGGGGGGGGGGGGGGGGGGGGGGGGGGGGGGGGGGGGGGGGGGGGGGGGGGGGGGGGGGGGGGGGGGGGGGGGGGGGGGGGGGGGGGGGGGGGGGGGGGGGGGGGGGGGGGGGGGGGGGGGGGGGGGGGGGGGGGGGGGGGGGGGGGGGGGGGGGGGGGGGGGGGGGGGGGGGGGGGGGGGGGGGGGGGGGGGGGGGGGGGGGGGGGGGGGGGGGGGGGGGGGGGGGGGGGGGGGGGGGGGGGGGGGGGGGGGGGGGGGGGGGGGGTGGGGGGGGGGGGGGGGGGGGGGGGGGGGGGGGGGGGGGGGGGGGGGGGGGGGGGGGGGGGGGGGGGGGGGGGGGGGGGGGGGGAGGGGGGGGGGGGGGGGGGGGGGGGGGGGGGGGGGGGGGGAGGGGGGGGGGGGGGGGGGGTGGGGGGGGGGGGGGGGGGGGGGAGGGGGGGGGGGGGGGGGGGGGGGGGGGGGGGGGGGGGGGGGGGGGGGGGGGGGGGGGGGGGGGGGGGGGGGGGGGGGGGGGGGGGGGGGGGGGGGGGGGGGGGGGGGGGGGGGGGGGGGGGGGGGGGGGGGGGGGGGGGGAGGGGGGGGGGGGGGGGGGGGGGGGGGGGGGGGGGGGGGGGGGGGGGGGGGGGGGGGGGGGGGGGAGGGGGGGGGGGGGGGGGGGGGGGGGGGGGGGGGGGGGGGGGGGGGGGGGGGGGGGGGGGGGGGGGGGGGGGGGGGGGGGGGGGGGGGGGGGGGGGGGGGGGGGGGGGGGGGGTGGGGGGGGGGGGGGGGGGGGGGGGGGGGGGGGGGGGGGGGGGGGGGGGGGGGGGGGGGGGGGGGGGGGGGGGGGGGGGGGGGGGGGGGGGGGGGGGGGGGGGGGGGGGGGGGGGGGGGGGGGGGGGGGGGGGGGGGGGGGGGGGGGGGGGGGGGGGGGGGGGGGGGGGTGGGGGGGGGGGGGGGGGGGGGGGGGGGGGGGGGGGGGGGGGGGGGGGGGGGGGGGGGGGGGGGGGGGGGGGGGGAGGGGGGGGGGGGGGGGGGGGGGGGGGGGGGGGGGGGGGGGGGGGGGGGGGGGGGGGGGGGGGGGGGGGGGGGGGGGGGGGGGGGGGGGGGGGGTGGGGGGGGGGGGGGGGGGGGGGGGGGGGGGGGGGGGGGGGGGGGGGGGGGGGGGGGGGGGGGGGGGGGGGGGGGGGGGGGGGGGGGGGGGGGGGGGGGGGGGGGGGGGGGGGGGGGGGGGGGGGGGGGGGGGGGGGGGGGGGGGGGGGGGGGGGGGGGGGGGTGGGGGGGGGGGGGGGGAGGGGGGGGGGGGGGGGGGGGGGGGGGGGGGGGGGTGGGGGGGGGGGGGGGGGGGGGGGGGGGGGGGGGGGGGGGGGGGGGGGGGGGGGGGGGGGGTGGGGGGGGGGGGGGGGGGGGGGGGGGGGGGGGGGGGGGGGGGGGGGGGGGGGGGGGGGGAGGGGGGGGGGGGGGGGGGGGGGGGGGGGGGGGGGGGGGGGGGGGGGGGGGGGGGGGGGGGGGGGGGGGGGGGGGGGGGGGGGGGGGGGGGGGGGGGGGGGGGGGGGGGGGGGGGGGGGGGGGGGGGGGGGGGGGGGGGGGGGGGGGGGGGGGGGGGGGGGGGGGGGGGGGGGGGGGGGGGGGGGGGGGGGGGGGGGGGGGGGGGGGGGGGGGGGGGGGGGGGGGGGGGGGGGGGGGGGGGGGGTGGGGGGGGGGGGGGGGGGGGGGGGGGGGGGGGGGGGGGGGGGGGGGGGGGTGGGGGGGGGGGGGGGGGGGGGGGGGGGGGGGGGGGGGGGGGGGGGGGGGGGGGGGGGGGGGGGGGGGGGGGGGGGGGGGGGGGGGGGGGGGGGGGGGGGGGGGGGGGGGGGGGGGGGGGGGGGGGGGGGGGGGGGGGGGGGGGGGGGGGGGGGGGGGGGGGGGGGGGGGGGGGGGGGGGGGGGGGGGGGGGGGGGGGGGGGGGGGGGGGGGGGGGGGGGGGGGGGGGGGGGGGGGGGGGGGGGGGGGGGGGGGGGGGGGGGGGGGGGGGGGGGGGGGGGGGGGGGGGGGGGGGGGGGGGGGGGGGGGGGGGGGGGGGGGGGGGGGGGGGGGGGGGGGGGGGGGGGGGGGGGGGGGGGGGGGGGGGGGGGGGGGGGGGGGGGGGGGGGGGGGGGGGGGGGGGGGGGGGGGGGGGGGGGGGGGGGGGGGGGGGGGGGGGGGGGGGGGGGGGGGGGGGGGGGGGGGGGGGGGGGGGGGGGGGGGGGGGGGGGGGGGGGGGGGGGGGGGGGGGGGGGGGGGGGGGGGGGGGGGGGGGGGGGGGGGGGGGGGGGGGGGGGGGGGGGGGGGGGGGGGGGGGGGGGGGGGGGGGGGGGGGGGGGGGGGGGGGGGGGGGGGGGGGGGGGGGGGGGGGGGGGGGGGGGGGGGGGGGTGGGGGGGGGGGGGGGGGGGGGGGGGGGGGGGGGGGGGGGGGGGGGGGGGGGGGGGGGGGGGGGGGGGGGGGGGGGGGGGGGGGGGGGGGGGGGGGGGGGTGGGGGGGGGGGGGGGGGGGGGGGGGGGGGGGGGGGGGGGGGGGAGGGGGGGGGGGGGGGGGGGGGGGGGTGGGGGGGGGGGGGGGGGGGGGGGGGGGGGGGGGGGGGGGGGGGGGGGGGGGGGGGGGGGGGGGGGGGGGGGGGTGGGGGGGGGGGGGGGGGGGGGGGGGGGGGGGGGGGGGGGGGGGGGGGGGGGGGGGGGGGGGGGGGGGGGGGGGGGGGGGGGGGGGGGGGGGGGGGGGGGGGGGGGGGGGGGGGGGGGGGGGGGGGGGGTGGGGGGGGGGGGGGGGGGGGGGGGAGGGGGGGGGGGGGGGGGGGGGGGGGGGGGGGGGGGGGGGGGGGGGGGGGGGGGGGGGGGGGGGGGGGGGGGGGGGGGGGGGGGGGGGGGGGGAGGGGGGGGGGGGGGGGGGGGGGGGGGGGGGGGGGGGGGGGGGGGGGGGGGGGGGGGGGGGGGGGGGGGGGGGGGGGGGGGGGGGGGGGGGGGGGGGGGGGGGGGGGGGGGGGGGGGGGGGGGGGGGGGGGGGGGGGGGGGGGGGGGGGGGGGGGGGGGGGGGGGGGGGGGGGGGGGGGGGGGGGGGGGGGGGGGGGGGGGGGGGGAGGGGGGGGGGGGGGGGGGGGGGGGGGGGGGGGGGGGGGGGGGGGGGGGGGGGGGGGGGGGGGGGGGGGGGGGGGGGGGGGGGGGGGGGGGGGGGGGGGGGGGGGGGGGGGGGGGGGGGGGGGGGGGGGGGGGGGGGGGGGGGTGGGGGGGGGGGGGGGGGGGGGGGGGGGGGGGGGGGGGGGGGGGGGGGGGGGGGGGGGGGGGGGGGGGGGGGGGGGGGGGGGGGGGGGGGGGGGGGGGGGGGGGGGGGGGGGGGGGGGGGGGGGGGGGGGGGGGGGGGGGGGGGGGGGGGGGGGGGGGGGGGGTGGGGGGGGGGGGGGGGGGGGGGGGGGGGGGGGGGGGGGGGGGGGGGGGGGGGGGGGGGGGGGGGGGGGGGGGGGGGGGGGGGGGGGGGGGGGGGGGGGGGGGGGGGGGGGGGGGGGGGGGGGGGGGGGGGGGGGGGGGGGGGGGGGGGGGGGGGGGGGGGGGGGGGGGGGGGGGGGGGGGGGGGGGGGGGGGGGGGGTGGGGGGGGGGGGGGGGGGGGGGGGGGGGGGGGGGGGGGGGGGGGGGGGGGGGGGGGGGGGGGGGGGGGGGGGGGGGGGGGGGGGGGGGGGGGGGGGGGGGGGGGGGGGGGGGGGGGGGGGGGGGGGGGGGGGAGGGGGGGGGGGGGGGGGGGGGGGGGGGGGGGGGGGGGGGGGGGGGGGGGGGGGGGGGGGGGGGGGGGGGGGGGGGGGGGGGGGGGGGGGGGGGGGGGGGGGGGGGGGGGGGGGGGGGGGGGGGGTGGGGGGGGGGGGGGGGGGGGGGGGGGGGGGGGGGGGGGGGGGGGGGGGGGGGGGGGGGGGGGGGGGGGGAGGGGGGGGGGGGGGGGGGGGGGGGGGGGGGGGGGGGGGGGGGGGGGGGGGGGGAGGGGGGGGGGGGGGGGGGGGGGGGGGGGGGGGGGGGGGGGGGGGGGGGGGGGGGGGGGGGGGGGGGGGGGGGGGGGGGGGGGGGGGGGGGGGGGGGGGGGGGGGGGGGGGGGGGGGGGGGGGGGGGGGGGGGGGGGGGGGGGGGGGGGGGGGGGGGGGGGGTGGGGGGGGGGGGGGGGGGGGGGGGGGGGGGGGGGGGGGGGGGGGGGGGGGGGGGGGGTGGGGGGGGGGGGGGGGGGGGGGGGGGGGGGGGGGGGGGGGGGGGGGGGGGGGGGTGGGGGGGGGGGGGGGGGGGGGGGGGGGGGGGGGGGGGGGGGGGGGGGGGGGGGGGGGGGGGGGGGGGGGGGGGGGGGGGGGGGGGGGGGGGGGGGGGGGGGGGGGGGGGGGGGGGGGGGGGGGGGGGGGGGGGGGGGGGGGGGGGGGGGGGGGGGGGAGGGGGGGGGGGGGGGGGGGGGGGGGGGGGGGGGGGGGGGTGGGGGGGGGGGGGGGGGGGGGGGGGGGGGGGGGGGGGGGGGGGGGGGGGGGGGGGGGGGGGGGGGGGGGGGGGGGGGGGGGGGGGGGGGGGGGGGGGGGGGGGGGGGGGGGGGGGGGGGGGGGGGGGGGGGGGGGGGGGGGGGGGGGGGGGGGGGGGGGTGGGGGGGGGGGTGTGGGGGGGGGGGGGGGGGGGGGGGGGGGGGGGGGGGGGGGGGGGGGGGGGGGGGGGGGGGGGGGGGGGGGGGGGGGGGGGGGGGGGGGGGGGGGGGGGGGGGGGGGGGGTGGGGGGGGGGGGGGGGGGGGGGGGGGGGGGGGGAGGGGGGGGGGGGGGGGGGGGGGGGGGGGGGGGGGTGGGGGGGGGGGGGGGGGGGGGGGGGGGGGGGGGGGGGGGGGGGGGGGGGGGGGGGGGGGGGGGGGGGGGGGGGGGGGGGGGGGGGGGGGGGGGGGGGGGGGGGGGGGGGGGGGGGGGGGGGGGGGGGGGGGGGTGGGGGGGGGGGGGGGGGGGGGGGGGGGGGGGGGGGGGGGGGGGGGGGGGGGGGGGGGGGGGGGGGGGGGGGGGGGGGGGGGGGGGGGGGGGGGGGGGGGGGGGGGGGGGGGGGGGGGGGGGGGGGGGGGGGGGGGAGGGGGGGGGGGGGGGGGGGGGGGGGGGGGGGGGGGGGGGGGGGGTGGGGGGGGGGGGGGGGGGGGGGGGTGGGGGGGGGGGGGGGGGGGGGGGGGGGGGGGGGGTGGAGGGGGGGGGGGGGGGGGGGGGGGGGGGGGGGGGGGGGGGGGGGGGGGGGGGGGGGGGGGGGGGGGGGGGGGGGGGGGGGGGGGGGGGGGGGGGGGGGGGGGGGGGGGGGGGGGGGGGGGAGGGGGGGGGGGGGGGGGGGGGGGGGGGGGGGGGGGGGGGGGGGTGGGGGGGGGGGGGGGGGGGGGGGGGGGGGGGGGGGGGGGGGGGGGGGGGGGGGGGGGGGGGGGGGGGGGGGGGGGGGGGGGGGGGGGGGGGGGGGGGGGGGGGGGGGGGGGGGGGGGGGGGGGGGGGGGGGGGGGGGGGGGGTGGGGGGGGGGGGGGGGGGGGGGGGGGGGGGGGGGGGGGGGGGGGGGGGGGGGGGGGGGGGGGGGGGGGGGGGTGGGGGGGGGGGGGGGGGGGGGGGGGGGGGGGGGGGGGGGGGGGGGGGGGGGTGGGGGGGGGGGGGGGGGGGGGGGGGGGGGGGGGGGGGGGGGGGGGGGGGGGGGGGGGGGGGGGGGGGGGGGGGGGGGGGGGGGGGGGGGGGGGGGTGGGGGGGGGGTGGGGGGGGGGGGGGGGGGGGGGGGGGGGGGGGGGGGGGGGGGGGGGGGGGGGGGGGGGGGGGGGGGGGGGGGGGGGGGGGGGGGGGGGGGGGGGGGGGGGGGGGGGGTGGGGGGGGGGGGGGGGGGGGGGGGGGGGGGGGGGGGGGGGGGGGGGGGGGGGGGGGGGGGGGGGGGGGGGGGGGGGGGGGGGGGGGGGGGGGGGGGGGGGGGGGGGGGGGGGGGGGGGGGGGGGGGGGGGGGGGGGGGGGGGGGGGGGGTGGGGGGGGGGGGGGGGGGGGGGGGGGGGGGGGGGGGGGGGGGGGGGGGGGGGGGGGGGGGGGGGGGGGGGGGGGGGGGGGGGGGGGGGGGGGGGGGGGGGGGGGGGGGGGGGGGGGGGGGGGGGGGGGGGGGGGGGGGGGGGGGGGAGGGGGGGGGGGGGGGGGGGGGGGGGGGGGGGGGGGGGGGGGTGGGGGGGGGGGGGGGGGGGTGGGGGGGGGGGGGGGGGGGGGGGGGGGGGGGGGGGGGGGGGGGGGGGGGGGGGGGGGGGGGGGGGGGGGGGGGGGGGGGGGGGGGGGGGGGGGGGGGGGGGGGGGGGGGGGGGGGGGGGGGGGGGGGGGGGGGGGGGGTGGGGGGGGGGGGGGGGGTGGGGGGGGGGGGGGGGGGGGGGGGGGGGGGGGGG
>JACEFZ010026076.1:17500-25000 GCA_014155875.1 Cepaea nemoralis
GGGGGGGGGGGGGGGGGGGGGGGGGGGGGGGGGGGGGGGGGGGGGGGGGGGGGGGGGGGGGGGGGTGGGGGGGGGGGGGGGGGGGGGGGGGGGGGGGGGGGGGGGGGGGGGGGGGGGGGGGGGGGGGGGGGGGGGGGGGTGGGGGGGGGGGGGGGGGGGGGGGGGGGGGGGGGGGGGGGGGGGGGGGGGGGGGGGGGGGGGGGGGGGGGGGGGGGGGGGGGGGGGGGGGGGGGGGGGGGGGGGGGGGGGGGGGGGGGGGGGGGGGGGGGGGGGGGGGGGGGGGGGGGGGGGGGGGGGGGGGGGGGGGGGGGGGGGGGGGGGGGGGGGGGGGGGGGGGGGGGGGGGGGTGGGGGGGGGGGGGGGGGGGGGGGGGGGGGGGGGGGGGGGGGGGGGGGGGGGGGGGGGGGTGGGGGGGGGGGGGGGGGGGGGGGGGGGGGGGGGGGGGGGGGGGGGGGGGGGGGGGGGGGGGGGGGGGGGGGGGGGGGGGGGGGGGGGGGGGGGGGGGGGGGGGGGGGGGGGGGGGGGGGGGGGGGGGGGGGGGGGGGGGGGGGGGGGGGGGGGGGGGGGGGGGGGGGGGGGGGGGGGGGGGGGGGGGGGGGGGGGGGGGGGGGGGGTGGGGGGGGGGGGGGGGGTGGGGGGGGGGGGGGGGGGGGGGGGGGGGGGGGGGGGGGGGGGGGGGGGGGGGGGGGGGGGGGGGGGGGGGGGGGGGGGGGGGGGGGGGGGGGGGGGGGGGGGGGGGGGGGTGGGGGGGGGGGGGGGGGGGGGGGGGGGGGGGGGGGGGGGGGGGGTGGGGGGGGGGGGGGGGGGGGGGGGGGGGGGGGGGGGGGGGGGGGGGGGGGGGGGGGGGGGGGGGGGGGGGGGGGGGGGGGGGGGGGGGGGGGGGGGGGGGGGGGGGGGGGGGGGGGGGGGGGGTGGGGGGGGGGGGGGGGGGGGGGGGGGGGGGGGGGGGGGGGGGGGGGGGGGGGGGGGGGGGGGGGGGGGGGGGGGGGGGGGGGGGGGGGGGGGGGGGGGGGGGGGGGGGGGGGGGGGGGGGGGGGGGGGGGGGGGGGGGGGGGGGGGGGGGGGGGGGGGGGGGGGGGGGGGGGGGGGGGGGGGGGGGGGGGGGGGGGGGGGGGGGGGGGGGGGGGGGGGGGGGGGGGGGGGGGGGGGGGGGGGGGGGGGGGGGGGGGGGGGGGGGGGGGGGGGGGGGGGGGGGGGGGGGGGGGGGGGGGGGGGGGGGGGGGGGGGGGGGGGGGGGGGGGGGGGGGGGGGGGGGGGGGGGGGGGGGGGGGGGGGGGGGGGGGGGGGGGGGGGTGGGGGGGGGGGGGGGGGGGGGGGGGGGGGGGGGGGGGGGGGGGGGGGGGGGGGGGGGGGGGGGGGGGGGGGGGGGGGGGGGGGGGGGGGGGGGGGGGGGGGGGGGGGGGGGGGGGGGGGGGGGGGGGGGGGGGGGGTGGGGGGGGGGGGGGGGGGGGGGGGGGGGGGGGGGGGGGGGGGGGGGGGGGGGGGGGGGGGGGGGGGGGGGGGGGGGGGGGGGGGGGGGGGGGGGGGGGGGGGGGGGGGGGGGGGGGGGGGGGGGGGGGGGGGGGGGGGGGGGGGGGGGGGGGGGGGGGGGGGGGGGGGGGGGGGGGGGGGGGTGGGGGGGGGGGGGGGGGGGGGGGGGGGGGGGGGGGGGGGGGGGGGGGGGGGGGGGGGGGGGGGGGGGGGGGGGGGGGGGGGGGGGGGGGGGGGGGGGGGGGGGGGGGGGGGGGGGGGGGGGGGGGGGGGGGGGGGGGGGGGGGGGGGGGGGGGGGGGGGGGGGGGGGGGGGGGGGGGGGGGGGGGGGGGGGGGGGGGGGGGGGGGGGGGGGGGGGGGGGGGGGGGGGGGGGGGGGGGGGGGGGGGGGGGGGGGGGGGGGGGGGGGGGGGGGGGGGGGGGGGGGGGGGGGGGGGGGGGGGGGGGGGGGGGGGGGGGGGGGGGGGGGGGGGGGGGGGGGGGGGGGGGGGGGGGGGGGGGGGGGGGGGGGGGGGGGGGGGGGGGGGGGGGGGGGGGGGGGGGGGGGGGGGGGGGGGGGGGGGGGGGGGGGGGGGGGGGGGGGGGGGGGGGGGGGGGGGGGGGGGGGGGGGGGGGGGGGTGGGGGGGGGGGGGGGGGGGGGGGGGGGGGGGGGGGGGGGGGGGGGGGGGGGGGGGGGGGGGGGGGGGGGGGGGGGGGGGGGGGGGGGGGGGGGGGGGGGGGGGGGGGGGGGGGGGGGGGGGGGGGGGGGGGGGGGGGGGGGGGGGGGGGGGGGGGGGGGGGGGGGGGGGGGGGGGGGGGGGGGGGGGGGGGGGGGGGGGGGGGGGGGGGGGGGGGGGGGGGGGGGGGGGGGGGGGGGGGGGGGGGGGGGGGGGGGGGGGGGGGGGGGGGGGGGGGGGGGGGGGGGGGGGGGGGGGGGGGGGGGGGGGGGGGGGGGGGGGGGGGGGGGGGGGGGGGGGGGGGGGGGGGGGGGGGGGGGGGGGGGGGGGGGGGGGGGGGGGGGGTGGGGGGGGGGGGGGGGGGGGGGGGGGGGGGGGGGGGGGGGGGGGGGGGGGGGGGGGGGGGGGGTGGGGGGGGGGGGGGGGGGGGGGGGGGGGGGGGGGGGGGGGGGGGGGGGGGGGGGGGGGGGGGGGGGGGGGGGGGGGGGGGGGGGGGGGGGGGGGGGGGGGGGGGGGGGGGGGGGGGGGGGGGGGGGGGGGGGTGGGGGGGGGGGGGGGGGGGGGGGGGGGGGGGGGGGGGGGGGGGGGGGGGGGGGGGGGGGGGGGGGGGGGGGGGGGGGGGGGGGGGGGGGGGGGGGGGGGGGGGGGGGGGGGGGGGGGGGGGGGGGGGGGGGGGGGGGGGGGGGGGGGGGGGGGGGGGGGGGGGGGGGGGGGGGTGGGGGGGGGGGGGGGGGGGGGGGGGGGGGGGGGGGGGGGGGGGGGGGGGGGGGGGGGGGGGGGGGGGGGGGGGGGGGGGGGGGGGGGGGGGGGGGGGGGGGGGGGGGGGGGGGGGGGGGGGGGGGGGGGGGGGGGGGGGGGGGGGGGGGGGGGGGGGGGGGGGGGGGGGGGGGGGGGGGGGGGGGGGGGGGGGGGGGGGGGGGGGGGGGGGGGGGGGGGGGGGGGGGGGGGGGGGGGGGGGGGGGGGGGGGGGGGGGGGGGGGGGGGGGGGGGGGGGGGGGGGGGGGGGGGGGGGGGGGGGGGGGGGGGGGGGGGGGGGGGGGGGGGGGGGGGGGGGGGGGGGGGGGGGGGGGGGGGGGGGGGGGGGGGGGGGGGGGGGGGGGGGGGGGGGGGGGGGGGGGGGGGGGGGGGGGGGGGGGGGGGGGGGGGGGGGGGGGGGGGGGGGGGGGGGGGGGGGGGGGGGGGGGGGGGGGGGGGGGGGGGGGTGGGGGGGGGGGGGGGGGGGGGGGGGGGGGGGGGGGGGGGGGGGGGGGGGGGGGGGGGGGGGGGGGGGGGGGGGGGGGGGGGGGGGGGGGGGGGGGGGGGGGGGGGGGGGGGGGGGGGTGGGGGGGGGGGGGGGGGGGGGGGGGGGGGGGGGGGGGGGGGGGGGGGGGGGGGGGGGGGGGGGGGGGGGGGGGGGGGGGGGGGGGGGGGGGGGGGGGGGGGGGGGGGGGGGGGGGGGGGGGGGGGGGGGGGGGGGGGGGGGGGGGGGGGGGGGGGGGGGGGGGGGGGGGGGGGGGGGGGGGGGGGGGGGGGGGGGGGGGGGGGGGGGGGGGGGGGGGGGGGGGGGGGGGGGGGGGGTGGGGGGGGGGGGGGGGGGGGGGGGGGGGGGGGGGGGGGGGGGGGGGGGGGGGGGGGGGGGGGGGGGGGGGGGGGGGGGGGGGGGGGGGGGGGGGGGGGGGGGGGGGGGGGGGGGGGGGGGGGGGGGGGGGGGGGGGGGGGGGGGGGGGGGGGGGGGGGGGGGGGGGGGGGGGGGGGGGGGGGGGGGGGGGGGGGGGGGGGGGGGGGTGGGGGGGGGGGGGGGGGGGGGGGGGGGGGGGGGGGGGGGGGGGGGGGGGGGGGGGGGGGGGGGGGGGGGGGGGGGGGGGGGGGGGGGGGGGGGGGGGGGGGGGGGGGGGGGGGGGGGGGGGGGGGGGGGGGGGGGGGGGGGGGGGGGGGGGGGGGGGGGGGGGGGGGGGGGGGGGGGGGGGGGGGGGGGGGGGGGGGGGGGGGGGGGGGGGGGGGGGGGGGGGGGGGGGGGGGGGGGGGGGGGGGGGGGGGGGGGGGGGGGGGGGGGGGGGGGGGGGGGGGGGGGGGGGGGGGGGGGGGGGGGGGGGGGGGGGGGGGGGGGGGGGGGGGGGGGGGGGGGGGGGGGGGGGGGGGGGGGGGGGGGGGGGGGGGGGGGGGGGGGGGGGGGGGGGGGGGGGGGGGGGGGGGGGGGGGGGGGGGGGGGGGGGGGGGGGGGGGGGGGGGGGGGGGGGGGGGGGGGGGGGGGGGGGGGGGGGGGGGGGGGGGGGGGGGGGGGGGGGGGGGGGGGGGGGGGGGGGGGGGGGGGGGGGGGGGGGGGGGGGGGGGGGGGGGGGGGGGGGGGGGGGGGGGGGGGGGGGGGGGGGGGGGGGGGGGGGGGGGGGGGGGGGGGGGGGGGGGGGGGGGGGGGGGGGGGGGGGGGGGGGGGGGGGGGGGGGGGGGGGGGGGTGGGGGGGGGGGGGGGGGGGGGGGGGGGGGGGGGGGGGGGGGGGGGGGGGGGGGGGGGGGGGGGGGGGGGGGGGGGGGGGGGGGGGGGGGGGGGGGGGGGGGGGGGGGGGGGGGGGGGGGGGGGGGGGGGGGGGGGGGGGGGGGGGGGGGGGGGGGGGGGGGGGGGGGGGGGGGGGGGGGGGGGGGGGGGGGGGGGGGGGGGGGGGGGGGGGGGGGGGGGGGGGGGGGGGTGGGGGGGGGGGGGGGGGGGGGGGGGGGGGGGGGGGGGGGGGGGGGGGGGGGGGGGGGGGGGGGGGGGGGGGGGGGGGGGGGGGGGGGGGGGGGGGGGGGGGGGGGGGGGGGGGGGGGGGGGGGGGGGGGGGGGGGGGGGGGGGGGGGGGGGGGGGGGGGGGGGGGGGGGGGGGGGGGGGGGGGGGGGGGGTGGGGGGGGGGGGGGGGGGGGGGGGGGGGGGGGGGGGGGGGGGGGGGGGGGGGGGGGGGGGGGGGGGGGGGGGGGGGGGGGGGGGGGGGGGGGGGGGGGGGGGGGGGGGGGGGGGGGGGGGGGGGGGGGGGGGGGGGGGGGGGGGGGGGGGGGGGGGGGGGGGGGGGGGGGGGGGGGGGGGGGGGGGGGGGGGGGGGGGGGGGGGGGGGGGGGGGGGGGGGGGGGGGGGGGGGGGGGGGGGGGGGGGGGGGGGGGGGGGGGGGGGGGGGGGGGGGGGGGGGGGGGGGGGGGGGGGGGGGGGGGGGGGGGGGGGGGGGGGGGGGGGGGGGGGGGGGGGTGGGGGGGGGGGGGGGGGGGGGGGGGGGGGGGGGGGGGGGGGGGGGGGGGGGGGGGGGGGGGGGGGGGGGGGGGGGGGGGGGGGGGGGGGGGGGGGGGGGGGGGGGGGGGGGGGGGGGGGGGGGGGGGGGGGGGGGGGGGGGGGGGGGGGGGGGGGGGGGGGGGGGGGGGGGGGGGGGGGGGGGGGGGGGGGGGGGGGGGGGGGGGGGGGGGGGGGGGGGGGGGGGGGGGGGGGGGGGGGGGGGGGGGGGGGGGGGGGGGGGGGGGGGGGGGGGGGGGGTGGGGGGGGGGGGGGGGGGGGGGGGGGGGGGGGGGGGGGGGGGGGGGGGGGGGGGGGGGGGGGGGGGGGGGGGGGGGGGGGGGGGGGGGGGGGGGGGGGGGGGGGGGGGGGGGGGGGGGGGGGGGGGGGGGGGGGGGGGGTGGGGGGGGGGGGGGGGGGGGGGGGGGGGGGGGGGGGGGGGGGGGGGGGGGGGGGGGGGGGGGGGGGGGGGGGGGGGGGGGGGGGGGGGGGGGGGGGTGGGGGGGGGGGGGGGGGGGGGGGGGGGGGGGGGGGGGGGGGGGGGGGGGGGGGGGGGGGGGGGGGGGGGGGGGGGGGGGGGGGGGGGGGGGGGGGGGGGGGGGGGGGGGGGGGGGGGGGGGGGGGGGGGGGGGGGGGGGGGGGGGGGGGGGGGGGGGTGGGGGGGGGGGGGGGGGGGGGGGGGGGGGGGGGGGGGGGGGGGGGGGGGGGGGGGGGGGGGGGGGGGGGGGGGGGGGGGGGGGGGGGGGGGGGGGGGGGGGGGGGGGGGGGGGGGGGGGGGGGGGGGGGGGGGGGGGGGGGGGGGGGGGGGGGGGGGGGGGGGGGGGGGGGGGGGGGGGGGGGGGGGTGGGGGGGGGGGGGGGGGGGGGGGGGGGGGGGGGGGGGGGGGGGGGGGGGGGGGGGGGGGGGGGGGGGGGGGGGGGGGGGGGGGGGGGGGGGGGGGGGGGGGGGGGGGGGGGGGGGGGGGGGGGGGGGGGGGGGGGGTGGGGGGGGGGGGGGGGGGGGGGGGGGGGGGGGGGGGGGGGGGGGGGGGGGGGGGGGGGGGGGGGGGGGGGGGGGGGGGGGGGGGGGGGGGGGGGGGGGGGGGGGGGGGGGGGGGGGGGGGGGGGGGGGGGGGGGGGGGGGGGGGGGGGGGGGGGGGGGGGGGGGGGGGGGGGGGGGGGGGGGGGGGGGGGGGGGGGGGGGGGGGGGGGGGGGGGGGGGGGGGGGGGGGGGGGGGGGGGGGGGGGGGGGGGGGGGGGGTGGGGGGGGGGGGGGGGGGGGGGGGGGGGGGGGGGGGGGGGGGGGGGGGGGGGGGGGGGGGGGGGGGGGGGGGGGGGGGGGGGGGGGGGGGGGGGGTGGGGGGGGGGGGGGGGGGGGGGGGGGGGGGGGGGGGGGGGGGGGGGGGGGGGGGGGGGGGGGGGGGGGGGGGGGGGGGGGGGGGGGGGGGGGGGGGGGGGGGGGGGGGGGGTGGGGGGGGGGGGGGGGGGGGGGGGGGGGGGGGGGGGGGGGGGGGGGGGGGGGGGGGGGGGGGGGGGGGGGGGGGGGGGGGGGGGGGGGGGGGGGGGGGGGGGGGGGGGGGGGTGGGGGGGGGGGGGGGGGGGGGGGGGGGGGGGGGGGGGGGGGGGGGGGGGGGGGGGGGGGGGGGGGGGGGGGGGGGGGGGGGGGGGGGGGGGGGGGGGGGGGGGGGGGGGGGGGGGGGGGGGGGGGGGGGGGGGGGGGGGGGGGGGGGGGGGGGGGGGGGGGGGGGGGGGGGGGGGGGGGGGGGGGGGGGGGGGGGGGGGGGGGGGGGGGGGGGGGGGGGGGGGGGGGGGGGGGGGGGGGGGGGGGGGGGGGGGGGGGGGGGGGGGGGGGGGGGGGGGGGGGGGGGGGGGGGGGGGGGGGGGGGGGGGGGGGGGGGGGGGGGGGGGGGGGGGGGGGGGGGGGGGGGGGGGGGGGGGGGGGGGGGGGGGGGGGGGTGGGGGGGGGGGGGGGGGGGGGGGGGGGGGGGGGGGGGGGGGGGGGGGGGGGGGGGGGGGTGGGGGGGGGGGGGGGGGGGGGGGGGGGGGGGGGGGGGGGGGGGGGGGGGGGGGGGGGGGGGGGGGGGGGGGGGGGGGGGGGGGGGGGGGGGGGGGGGGGGGGGGGGGGGGGGGGGGGGGGGGGGGGGGGGGGGGGGGGGGGGGGGGGGGGGGGGGGGGGGGGGGGGGGGGGG
>JACEFZ010026076.1:37500-47500 GCA_014155875.1 Cepaea nemoralis
GGGTGGGGTTGGGTGGGGGGGTGGGTGTGTTGTTGGTGGTGGGGGGGTGGGTGGGGGTGGGGGTTGGGGGGTGGGGGGTGTGGGGGGGGGGGGGTGGGGGGGTGTGGGGTGGGTGAGGGGGGTGGGGTGGGGGGGGGGGTGGGTGGTGGGGGGGTTGGGGGGGGGGGGGTGGGTTAGGTGGGGGGGGTGTGTGGGTGGGGTGGGGTGTGGTGGGGGTGGGGGGGGTGGTGGTGGTGTGGGGTTGGGGGTGGTGGGGGGGGGGGGGGGTGGGGGGGTTGGTGGGGTGGGGGGTGGGGGGGGGGGGGGGGGGTGGGGGTGTGTGTGGGGGTGGGGGGTGGGGGGGGGTTGGTGGGGGGTGGGGGGGGGGTGGGGGGGGTGTGGGGGGGGGGGGGGTGTTGGGGGTTGGGTGGTGTGGGGTGGTGGGGGTGGGGGGGGGTGGGGGGTTGGGTGGGGGTGGTGGTGGGGGGGTGGGGGGGGGGTGTGGGGGGGGGGGGGGGGGGGGGGGGTGGTGGTGGGGGGGGGGGGGTGTGGGGGGGGGGGGGGGGGGGGGTTGGGGGGTGGGGGGGGGGGTGGTGGGGGTGGGTGGGTGTGGGGGTGTTGGGGTGGGGGGTGGGTGGTGGGGGGGGGGGTGTTTGGTGTGTGTGGGGGGGGTGGGTGGGGGGGGTTGGGTGTGGTGTTGGGTGGGGGGGGGGTGGGGGTGGGGGGTGTTGAGGGGGGTGGGGGGGGGGGTGGGGGGTGGGGGGGTGGGTGGGGTGGGGGGGGGTTGTGTTTTGGGGGGGGGGTTGTGGGTGGGGGTGGTGGGGGTGTGGGGGGGTGGGGTGGGTGGGGGGGTGTGGGGGTGTTGTTTTTTGGGGGGTTGGTGGGGGTGGGTGTTGTTGGTGGGGTGGGTTGTTTGGGTTGTGGGTGGGGGGGTGGTGTTGGGGGTGGGGGTGGGGGGTGGGTTGTTTTTGGTTGGTGGGGGGGTGGGTGGGGTGTTGGTGTTGGGTTGGTTGGTGGGGGTGGGGGTTGGGTGGGGGTTGGTGTTTTTGGGTTTTTTGTGGTTGTGGGTGGGGGGTGTGGGTTGTTTGGTGTGTTGGTGTTGGGGGGGGTGTTTTGTTGGGGGGGGGGTTTGGTTGGGTGTTGGGTTGTGTTGGGGGGGGGTGGGGTGGGGGGGTGGGGGGGTGTGTGTTGGTGTGGTGGGGGGGGGGGGGTTTTGGTGGGGGTTGTTGGTGGGTTTGGTGTGGTTGTTGGGGTGTGGGTGTGTGGGGTGGTGTTTGTTTGTGGGGTGGGTGGGTGGTTGTGGGTGGTTGTTGGGGGGGTGGTGTTGTGGGGTGTGGTTGGGGGGTTGGTTGGGTGTGTGGGTGGGGGTGGGGGGGGGGGTTGGGGGGGGGGTTTGGTTTGGTGGGTTTGGGGGGGGGTTTGGTTTTGTGTTTTTGGGGGTGGTTTGTTTTGGTTTGTGGGGGTGTGGGGGTTGTGTGGGTGGGGTTTTGGTGTTTTTGGGTGGGGGGTGGTGGGGGGGGTTGGGTGGTTGTTTGGGTGGGGTTTGTTTTTTGGGGGGGTGGGTGTGGGTGGGTTGGGGGGTTGGTTGTGGGGGGTGTTGTGTGGGTGTGGGTGGGGGGGTGGGGGGGTGGGTGGGGGGGGGGGTGGGGGTGGGTGGGGGTGGGTGTTTGGGGTTGGGTTGTTTGGTGGGTTTGTGGGGTGGGGGTTGGTGTTGGGTGGGGGGTGTTTTTTGTTTGGGTGTGTTGTTTTGTGGGGGGGTGGGGGTTGTTGGGGTGGGGTGGTGTGGGTGGTTGGGTTGTTTGTTGTGGTTGTGGTGGGTGTGTTGGGGTTGGTGGTTGTTTGGTGGGTGGTGGTTTTTTTTGGGGGGGTGGTGGGGTGGGGTGGGTTTTGTTGGTGTTGTGGGTTGGTGGGTGGTTTGTGGTGGTGTGTGGTTTGGGTTGGGGGGGGGTTGGGGTTGGGGGTTGTGGTGGGTGGTTTTGGTGGGGTGTGGGGGGGTTTTTGGTGGGTGTGGGTTGGTGTGTGTGGTGTGGGGGGGGTTGGGTGGGGGGTGGGGTTGGGGGGTGGGGGGGGGGGTGTTGTGGGTGGGTTTGTGGTTGGGTGTGGGGTTGTTTTTGTTGTTTGGGGGGGGTGGGTGTGGTGTGTGGTGGGGGGGTGGGGGGTGGGGGGGGGGGGTTGGTTGGGTGGGGTTGGGGGGGGGGTGGTTTTGGGGGGTGGGGTTGGGGTGGGGGGGGGGTGGTGTTTGGTGGTGGGTGGGGGTGTGGGTGTTGGTTTGTGTTGGGGTTGTTGTTGGGGGTTTTGTGTTTGGGTTTTTTTTTGTTGGGTGGGGTTGGGGTTGTTTTTGTTGTGTTGTTGGTGGTGGGGGGGGTTGGTGGGGTGGGTGTGGTGGTGGGGGGGGGTTTTTTGTGTGGTGTGGGGGGGTGTGGTTTGGTGGGGTGGTGTGGGGGGTGGGGGGGTTGGGTGGGTGTTGGGTGTTTGGTGTGGGTTTTGTGTGGGTGGGGGGGGTTTTTGTTTGGTGGGGTTGTTGTGGTGTGTTTTGGTGTTTTTTTGGGGGGTGTTTTTTTTTGTTTGTTTGGGGGGTGTGGTTGTGGGGGGGGTGGTTTGTGGTGTTGGTTGGGGTGGTGTGGTTGTGGTGTTGGGGTGGTGGGGTTGTGGGTGTTTTGTGTGGGGGGGGGGGGGTGGGGTGGGGGGGGGGTGGGGGTTGGGGGTGTGGGGTGGTGGGGGGGGTGTGGTTGGTGGGGGGGTGGGTTTGGTGTTGGGGGGGGGGGGGGGGGGGGGGGGTGGGGGTGGGGGGGTTGGGGGGTTGGTGGGGGGGGGGGGTGTTGTGGGGTGGTGGTTGTGGTTGGGGGGGGGTGGGTTGTGTGGGGGGGGGTTGTGGGTTGGGGTGGGGTTGGTGGTGGGGGGTGGGGTTTGGTGGTTGTTTTGTTGGTGTTTTGGTGGGGGGGGTTGGGGGGTGTGGGGTGGTGGGTGGGGGTGGGGGGGGTGGGGGGTGGGTGGGTTGTGTGGGTGGTGTGGGGGTGGGTTGTTGTTGGGTTTGGTGGTTTGGTTTGGGGTGTGGGGTGGTGGTGGTTGGTGGTGGGGGTGTGGGGTGGGGGGGGTGGGTTGTTTGGGGGGGTGGGTTGTGGGGGGGGTGGTGTGTGGTTGGTGGTGGGGTGGGGGGGGTGGTGGGTGGGGTGGTGGTTGTGGGGTGGGGGGGTTGTGGGTTGTTGTGTTGGTGGGTTGGGTATGGGGGTGGGGGTTGGTGGGGGGGGGTGGGGTGGGGGGGGGGGGTTTGGTGGGGGGGGGGGTGTGGGGGGTGGGGGGTGGTGTGGGGGGGTGGTTGGGGGGGGGGGGGGGTTTTTTGGGGTGGGTGGGTGGTGGGTGGTTGGGGGTGGGGGTTGGGGGGGGTGGGGGTTGGGTGGTGGGGGGGGGGGGGGGGGGTTTTGGTGGGGGGGGGGGGTGGGGGGGGGTGGGGGGGTGGGGGGTGGTTGGGTTGGTTGGGGTTGTTGGTGGTGGTGGGGGGGGGGTGGGGGTGGTTGGTTTGGGGTGGGGGGGGGGTGTGGGTGGGGGGTGGGGGTGTGGGGTGTTGGGGGGGGTGGGTGGGTGGGGGGGGTGGGGGGGGGGGGGGGGGGGGGGTGGGTGTTTGGGTTTGGTGTTGGTGGTGGGTGGTGGTTGGTGTGGGGTGGGGGGGGGGGGGGGGTGGGGTGGTTGGGGGTGTGGGTGGGGGGGTTGGTGGGGGTGGTGGGGGGGGGGGGTTTTTTTGTGGTTTGTTTGGGGGGTGGGGGGTTTTTGTTGTGTTTGGGTGTGTGTGTGGGTTTGTTTTGGGGGGGTGGTGGTTGGGTTTGGTGGGGGGGGTTGGTTGGGGGGGGGTGGGGTGTTTTTGGGGGGTGTGTGGGGGGGTGTGTGGGTGGGGGGGTGGTGTGGGTGGTGGGTGGTGTGGGGGGTTGGGGGTGGTGGGGTGGGTTGGGTGTGTGTGGGGTGGTTGGGGTTGGGGGGGGGGGTTGTGTTTTGGGTTTTGGGGGGGGGGGTGGTTGTGGGGTTGTTGTTTGGGGGTTTGGGGGGGTGGGGGGGGTTTGGGTGGGGTGTGGGGTGGTTGTGGTGTGGGGGTGGGGGTTGGTGTGGTTGTGGTTGTGTGTGTGGTTGGGGTTGTGGTGGGGGGGGTTTGGGTGGGGTTTTGGTTGGGGTGTTGGGTTGGGGTTTTGGTGGTGGTTGGGGGGTGGTTTTGGGTGGGTGTGGTTGTGGGGTGGGTGTGTTGTGTGTGGGGGGGTTTGTGGGGGGGGGTGTGTGGGGTGTTGGTGTGTTGGTTGGGGTGTGGGTGGGTGGTTTGGTTGGGGTTTGGGTGGGTGGTGGGGGTGGGGGGGGGGTTTTGGTGTTTGTTGTTGGGTGTTGGTTGGGGTGTTGGTGGGTGTGGTGGGTGGGTGGGGGTGGGGGGGTTGGGTGGTTTGGGGGTGGTGTTGTTGTTGGTGTGTTGTGGGGTGGGGGTGGGGGGGTGGTGGTGGGGGGGGGGGTGTTTTTGGTTTTTGGTTGGGTTGTGGGGTGTTTGGGGGTGGTGTGTTGGGGTGGTGTTTGGGTGGTGGGGGGGTGGTTTGGGTTGGGTGGGGTGTTGTGGGTGTTTTGTTTGTGTGTTGTGGGGTGGTGGGGGTTGGGGTGTTTTTGTTGGGGTGGTGGGGTTGGTGGTTTGTGTTGTGGGTGGGTTGGGTTTGTTTTTGTTTTGTGTTGGGTGGGTGGGTGGGTTTTGTGTGTGGGTGTGGTGGTGTGGGTGGTTGTTGGGGTTTTTGTGGGTTTGTTTTGTGTGTTTGGTTGTTTGGGGGTGGTGTTTGGGTTGGGTGGGGTGGGGTGTGGGGGTTGGGTGTGGGGGTTGGTTGGTGTGGTGTGGGGTTGGGGTGTTGGGGTGGGGTGGGGGTTGTGGGGGGTGGGGGGTGTTTGGGGGGGTGTGGTTGGGGGGGGGGGGGTGGTTGTTGTTGTGGGTTGTTTTTTTGTTTGGGGGTTGGGGGTGGTGGGGGGGGTTTGGGGGTGTTGTGGTTGGTGGTGGTGGTTGTGTTTGGGGGTTTTTTGTGGTTTGGGTTGTTGGGGGTGGTTGGTGGGGTGTGGTGGGTGGTTGTTTGTGTGGGGTTGGGGGTTGTGGTTTGGGGGTGGGGGGTGGGGGGTGGTGTGGGGGGGTGGGGTGGGGTGGTTTTTTGTTTTTTTTGTGGTGGGTGTGGGTGGTTGTGGTTGTGGGTGTGGGGGGGGGGGGGGTTGGTGTTGTTGGGGGGGTGTTGTGGGGGGGGTGGTGGTGGTGGTTGGTGGTGGGGGGTGGGGGTGGGTTGTGGGGGGTTGTGGGGGGTTGGTTGGGGGTGTTTGGGGTTTGGGGGTGGTGGTTGGGTTGGGTTGGTGGTGGGTGGGTGGTGGGGGTGGTGGTGGGTTGGGGTGGTTGGGGTTTTGTGGGGGTTGGGTTGGTGGGTGGGGGGGTGGGTGGTTGGTTTGTGGTGGTGGGGGTTGTGGGGTGGGTTGTTGGGTGTGGGTGGTTGGTTTTGGTGTGGTGGGGGGTTGTGGGGGTGGGGGGGTGTTGTGGGGGTGGGGGGTGTTTGTTGTGGGGTGTTGGTTTTGGGGGGTTTGTTGGGTGGTTTGGGTTGGGTTGTGGGTGGTGGTGTTTTGTTGTGGGGGTGTTGTTGTGGTTGTGGGGTGGGGGTGGGGTGTTTGTTGTTGGTTGTTGGGGGGGGGGTGGTGGGGTGGGGGTGTTTGGTGGTTGTGTTGTTTGTGGTGGGGGGGGGGTGGGTTGTTTTTGGGGTTGTGTGTGTTTGTTGGTGTGGGGTGGTGGTGGTGTTTTGGGGTGGGGGGGTGGGGGTGGGGTGTGGGTTGTGGGGTTGGTGGTTTTTTTGTGGGTTTGGTTGTGGGGGGGTGTTGGGGGTTTGGTGTGGTGGTTTGGGGGGGGTTGGTGTGGTGTGGGGGTGGGGGGGGTGGGGGTGTGTTGGTGTGGGGTGTTTGGGGGTTGGTGGGTTTTGGGGGTGGGTGTGTGGGTGGTTGTTGTGTGGGGGGGGGTGTGTGTGTTTGGGGGTGGGGTTGGTGGGTTTGGTTGTTGTGGGTTGGGGGGTTGTTTTGGGGGGGGTTGTGTTTGTGTGTGGGGGTGTGTGGTTGGGTGTGTTTTGGTTGTGTGTTGGTTTGGTGTGGTTGGTTGGGGGGTTGGTGGTTGGTTTGTGGGGGGGTGTGTTTTGTTTGTGTGGTGTTGTTGGTTGGGTTGTTGTGGTGTTGTGGTGGGTTTTGGTTTTTGGGTTTGGTGGTTTGTGGGGGGTTTGTTGGGTGGGGTGGTGTGGGGGGGTGGTGTGGGGGGTGTGTTTGGGTTTTTGGTGGGGTGGGGTGGTGTGGGGTTGGTTGGTGGGTGTGGTTGGTTGTGGGTGGGTGTGGTTTGTGGGGTTGTTGGTGGGGTGGTGTGGGGGGGGGGTGGGGGGGTGGTGGTTGGGTTGGGGGGTTTGTGTTTTGGGGGGTGGGTGTGTTGGGTGTTGTGTGGGGGGGTTGTGGGGGTGTGTGGTGGTGGGGGTTGGGGGGGTGGTTTGGTGTTGGGTTGTTGGGGGGTGGTTGGGTGGTGGGTGGTGGGTTGGTGGTGTGTGTTGGTTGGGGGGTGGGGGGTGGTGGTGTTGGGGTGTGTGGGGGGTTGGTGTGTGGGTTTGGTGGGTGGGGGGTTTTTTGTTTGTGTGTTTGTGGTGGGGGGGGGTGGTTTGGGTTGTTTTGGGGTGTGGGTGGGGGGGGTGGGTGTGGGGGGGGGGGTGTGGGGTTGGGGTGTTGTTTTGGTGGGTGGTGTTGGGGGTGTTTTGTTGTGTTTGTTTGTGGGGTGGGTGTGGTGGTGGTTGTGTTGGTTTTTGTTGGTGGTTTGTGTGGTTGGTTTGGGTGGTGGTGGTTTGGGTGTGGGTGGGTTTTGGGGTGGTTTGTGGTGTTGGTGGTGTTGGTTGGTTTGGTTGTTGTTTGGTGTTTTTGGGGGGTGGTGTGTTGTTTGGGTGGGGGTTGTGTGGGGGGTGGGGTTTTTGGGTGGTTTGTTGTTGGGTGTTGGTTTTGTTGTTTTTTGTTTTGTTTGGGTGTGGGGTTGGTTGTTTTTTTTTTGTTGGTTTTGTTTTGGGTTTGTGGGTGGGTGTGGTTTGGTTGTGGTGGGTTGTGGGGTTTTTTTGGGTTTTGTTTTTGTTGGGTTGTGGTTTTTGGTTTGTGTTGTGGTTTGTGGTGGGGTGTGGGGTTGGGTGGGGGGGGGGGGGGGTGTTGTGGTTGGTGTGGGGTGGTTGGGGGGGGGTGGTTGGGTGGTGTGTGTGGGTGTGGGTGTGGTTGTGGGTTGGGGGGGTGGTGTGGTTTGGTGGGGGGGTGGTTGTTGGGTTGTGGGTGTGTGTGGTGGGGGTGGTGTGGTTGTGGGGGTGGTGTTTGTGGGTGTGTGGGGGTTGGGGGGGGTGTTTGGGGGGTGTGGTTGTTGGGGGGGGGTGGGGTTGGTGGTTGTGGGTTTTGTGTGGGTGTGTGTGTGTTGGTGTTTGTGTTTGGGGTTTGGGGGGGTGTTGTGTTTGGTGTGGTGGGTTGGTTTTGTGGTTTGTTGGGTGTGGTGTGTGTTTTGTGTTTTTTTTGTGTTGTGGAGGTGGTGGGTTGGTGGGGTTGGTGGTTTTGTTTTGTGTTTTGTGGGGGTGTGTTGTTTGTTGTGTTGGGGTGGGTTGGGGGTGGGTTGTTGTGGGGGGGTGTGGGGTGTGTGGGTGGTTGTTTGGGTGGGGGTGGTGGTGGTGTTTGGGGGTTGGGGGGGGGGGGGTGTGGGGGGTTGGGTTGGTGGGGGTTGGGGGGGGTGTGGGGTTTGGTTGGGGGGTGGGGTGGGGGGTTGGTGGGGGGTGGTGTGGTGTTGGTGGGGGTGGGTGGGGGGGGTTGGGGGGGGTGGTTTGGGGGGTGGGGGGTGTTGTTGGGGGGTGGGTGGGTGTTTGTGTGGGGTTGTGTTTTTGGTGGGGGTGTGTGTGTGGTTTGTTGGTGGGTGGTTTGGTTTTTTTGGGGTGTTGGTTGGGTGGTGGGGGGGTTGTGGGGTTGTGTGGTGTGGGGTTGTTGTTGGGTTGTTTTGGTGGGGGGGGTGGTTGGTGGTTGGGGGTGTGTGTTTGGTTGGGGGTTTGGGTGGGGGTGGTGTGGTTGGTGTGGTTGGTTGGGTGTTTGTGGTTGTGTGTTGTGTTTGTGTTGTGTTTTTGGTTGTGTGTTGGGTGGGGTGGTGGGGTGGGGGGGGGGTTGTTTGGGTTGGGTGTTGGGGGGGGGTTTGTTGGGGGGTGGGGGGGGGGTGGTGTTGTTGGGGTGTTGGGGGTGGTTGTTTTTTGTTTTTGGGGTTTGGGGTGGGTTGTGTTGGGGTGGTGTGGTTGTGGGTTTTTTGTGTGTGGGTTGTGTTGTGTTTGTGGTGGTTGGTGTTTGTGTTTTTGTGGTTTGGGTGGTGTTGTGGTGGTTTGTGGGGTTGTGTGGTTTGTTGGTTGGTTGTTTTGTGGTTTGGTGGGGTGTTGTGTTGTTGGGTTGTTTTTTTGTGGGGGGGGGGGGTGGGGGGGGGGGTGGGGTGGTTGGGGGGGGTTTGTTGTGGGTTTGGTGTGTTGGTGTTGGGTGGGTTGGGTTTTGGGGTTGTTTGTGTGGGTGGGTTGGGGTGGGGTGGGGGGTTGTGGTGTGGTGGGTGTTTGTGGGGTGGGGTGGGGGGTGGGGGGTTTTTTTGGGTGGTTTTGGTGTTGGGTGTTGTTGGGGGGTTGTTGGTTTTTGTTTTGTGGGTGTGGGTTTGGTTGGGGTGTGGGGGTTGGGTTGGGTTTTGGGGGGGGTGTGTTGGTTGGTGTTTGTGTGGTTGTGGTTTGTGGGTGGGGGTGGTGGGTGTTTGGGTTGTGTTGTGTGTGTTTTGTGTTTTGGGGGGTTTGGGTTGTGGTTTTTGTGGGTGGGGTGGTGGTTGTTGTTTGTGGGGGGGGGGGGGGTGGTTTTTGTTTGGTTGTGGGTTTGTTGGGTGGGGGTTGTGTTTGTGGGGGGTTGTGGGGGGGGTGGGGTTTGTGGGTTGGGGGGGGGGGGGGGGGTTGGTGGGTTGTGTGTGGGGTGTGGGGGGTGGGGGGGTGGGGGGGTGTGGTGGGGGTGGGTTTGGGGGGGTGGTGGGGGGGTGGTGTGGGGGTTTGGGTTGGTGGGTGGGGGGGGGTGGTGGGGGGGTGGTGTTTTGTGTGGGTGGGGGGTGGTGGGGGGTGTGTTGGGTGTGGGGTGGGTGGGTGGTTTTTGGGGGGGTGGTGGGGGGGTGTGGGGGTGGTGTTTGGTTGTTGGGGGTGGGGGTGTGGTGTGTGGGGGTTGTGGGGGGTTTTGGGTGGGGGTGGGGGGGGGGGGGGTTGTGGTTTGGGTGTTGGGGGGTGTGGTGTTGGTGGTGGGTTTGGTGGTTGGTGGGGGGTGGGTTTGTTTGTTTTGTTTTGTGTTGTTTGTTTTGTGGGGTGGTTGGTTTTGGGTTTGTTGGGTTGGTTGTGGGGTGTTTTGTTGTGGGGGGTGGGTGGTGGGTTGTTTTGTGTTGGTGGTGTGGGTGGTTGGTTTGGTGGGTTGGGGGTGTTGGTTGGTTGGTTTGGGGTGGGGGTTTTTGGGGGGGGTTGTGGGGGTGGGGTTGTTGGTGGGTGGGGTTGTTTGGTTTGTGTTTTTGGGTGGTTTTGGTGGTGGGGTGGGGGGTGTGGTGTTGTTTTTTTGTTTGTGTGGGGTTTGGTGTGGGGGGGGTGTTGTTTTGGTTTGGGGTTTGGGTGGGTTTGTGGTGTGGGTTGTGTGTTGGGTTTTTTGTTTTTTGGTGGTTGTTTGTGGTGTGTTGTTTTGTGTGGGTTGTGGTGGTTGTGTGTTTTGTGTTTTGTTGTTTTTTTTGGGGTTGGGGGGGTTGTTTGTGGGTGTGGTTTTTGTTGGGTTGTTTTGTTTTTTTGGTTTTGGTGTTGTGGTTGTTTTGTTGTGTTTGTTTGTTTTGTTTTTGTGGGGTGGTTGGGTGGTTTTTTTTGTTTGTGGTTGGTGGGGTTGTTGGGTGTTTTTTTTTGGTTTTTGTGTTTTGGTGTTTTTTTTTTTTTTTTTTTGGTTTTTTTGTTGTGTGTTTTGTTTGTTTTTG